>VMOF01000369.1:38316869-38454369 GCA_011764245.1 Trialeurodes vaporariorum | reverse complement strand
TTCCGATGGAGGCGAGGCAGGAAATTTAAATGCATCTTTGCAGAGAATTTCCATCCGAAACGATCCTTGCGAATTTAGGTAACCACGGAAAGAAAACACATTCACTTAAAATAGAGAGCAGGGTTTCAAAACCCATCAGAACAGCAAGTGGAATTCTGGCGGTAGTGTTATGCACCATATATGAATGAAACTAGAAAACTTATAGATGTACTTTTCTTAAAAGAGAAACGAATGTATAAATGAAAATGACTCGTATTTATTTAGTAGCACGTGCTAGATGTTGACGTCTTAATGTATCAATATACATGACGGTGCATGAATGAACGTATTTGTTCATGCGTCATCAAATTTTGAAATGTTTCCACCTGGAATGTTTTTATATGCGAAGAAAGCGTGTCTTGCTATAATTGGACGCTTTTATGCAAAAAGGAACCATCTATGTAGCACTATGATGGTCTGAGAGTGTCAAAAAGTGGTCAAAAATCAGGAAGTAAATTTCTGATCAGCTTATTATTCATAAACTTTCAGGACATATTAACCACCGAAAACAGTTTTAACAAGCAATTTATACCTAGAAATGTTACCTGAAAGTTTTAAATTAAGCTTACAACATAATGAAAACGATGCGTTTAGATTATACCTATTCACCAGTGGCGAGGCGTACAATTTGGCAAAGCTTCTTTGCCCCCTTTAAACACATTAGAGAGGTCGAAACGTCTAGTCATCGCCGATGACCGATGTATTCGATTTTTTCAATAAGTTTAAATGGAGAAAGTCCAAGGTTGCCAAATTTCACGCCTCGCTAATGTTTTTCGCACTGATTTTTGGCCACTTTTTTTCAATTTCAAACCATAGTGCGTAGCCAAAAATTATGGGGGGGGTTACGTTGAGATAGCATTGTGTATCGATTTTTTCTCTCCATAAACCTAGATAATAAAATAGTGCAGAGATGGCTCATGCAATCGATTGTTTTACATAGAATCAAATGGAGTAAGAACATGGTTAGGTTAGGTCTTGCACGGGATGCCTCTGAAATAATTAAATTATGACCTTTGAGGTAGTTTCATTGAACCTTCGTAAAATCGATACTTTTGCATTGGTTCAAATGGAAGAAACCCATACTCGATTGTTCACGAGCCGGCGCCACTGATTGAAGAGAGAAGCGCTTCTATCAGGTAAAATATGATTCGAAAGTCTATCATCTGTGGGAGTAAGTTAATCCACCAAATCCACCGATCGACAAATAAATTAATATTCATCTGCATCTCAAAATAAATCTAAATTATAAATTATCCATTGCTTTAAAGTCTGTTCGTATATTGGAGCATGATGTGGGTATAAGTAATTAAAATTAATTCATTTTCAGACTAATCCATCTTGATAATTAATTAGTTTTTAGGGGAGGTGTCGGGATAGGATGTCAAAACAACAGAGATGATCCGTGAGGCGGATATACTCAGTTTCAGATTGGGAAGTTGTGTATAGCCAAATTTTGATGAGAATAGCCTTAATTATTGGAGCAACAAAGACTTGATGAAATACATATTATAGGGAACACTCGGTGTTACCTTTTCATCAATACACTGGACAAAAACAAAGAAGTCGCCTGATGTCAGATGTATTTTGTGTCAGCATAAAAGCAAGGAAATATTTATCGACCAATGAAATAAAAAAGAAAATCTTTACAGTGGCCAGGTAAGACAAAATTAATTAGGGCTGCAGTTTGGCATATGATATTATACGCACCCCCCCCCCGGGCCCATTTAACTTAATGTGACTTTTTTAATTTCCCGCCTAATATGACAACACTGAAATTAATGGTCTTTTGCATAATTTCGCTACACAGCGATTTTGAGCATCGGCCCTAATGCGAAATATGGAGCAAAAAATACGATTCATCCATTTGAATTAATGCAAGTCACTTCCAAAATCAAGATCAGCAAACGAAAAGTCTATTTCTGATACCCACGTCCACTTATAGGGTTGCCAGACGTTTCACTGGTAGGTAATTATCTGGTTTTTTACCATGTTAAGGTATTTTTATCAAATAGTTTTTCATATTATTTTTAAAAATATTTTGAACCGCCTTATTTTTTTTAATAATATTTTTAATTGTATTACTGCTTAAAATATAATCTACCATATCCTTTTTTTTTTTTTTTTTTTTTTGTTTTTATTCAATATTTCTTTAAATTGGCAAGGTTTCCGAATAAGCGAGCTTTTGGACTATAAAGAACATTTACTGACAATTTGAAAAAGGGAGGTTTCAAAATCGGGCCGTTTTCCGCCAATCGCCGCGGATGATGATGACTTAATTTTTTTGTCTTTCTGCTTGTACCCACTGATTTTGCCGCCTTCGGAGATAAATTTTTAAATTTGATGACCTTTTTATTTCTTTTTTTTCTTCTTTTTCTTTGCTTGTTCACCCTGATTTATACGCCCCCAGACTTTGCCCCCCTCCCCCCTGCACGCCCAAGCTCATCGTAATTTTCGCTGGATTTTATTCAAGAATTAACTACATTCAATCGCTTATTACAAAAGTTAGCAAGAGCCCCGTGATAAAGTGGAATAGAGATAAGATTGGCGCGAGTTAAAGGTTGAAAGAGGGGGGGGGGGGGGGGGGGGGGGGGGTGAGGAATCAGGAGAAAGTGAGGGGTGAGGTGGAACGAGGATTGTGGCGGCGAGAGCACGGTAGAGTGAAATTCAAAGTACACAGATTTTCCGAGCATCAACAAAAATATTGGTTCGATTCAAAGTGGAGACGTTTTGAAGCAACCCTGCAGGCGTCTGAAAAGGGTTTGCATGCGGGGTTTGCGCTGCGTTCGCCATTCTCTTCTCCGTGCCCGTGCCCTTTTTCCTCCTCGCCCCCCCCCAAGTCGCCCCCACCCCGCCATCGCCCCCGCCCCGCTACAGCGGCCCGCGACAAAACCGTAGAGATATCGGATCATCGCAAATGGCGGTCTTTTCCAGTCATTTTATAGTACAACACTTTTAATAAGCACATTTTCTAATTGGCTGAAGGGTCAGAGTGGCTGCGGTTGACTAACGAGCTTGCGGCGTACAGCTGAAACTACAGGCGAAATGAGACTCACGCAGTGTTGCCGAAAATGTGGGAATTTTCCCGATCTCGGGAATTATCGATCTCGAGAAGGATAAAACTAGAAATTTTGAATTGTGGACATTTTTTTCGGTGGCCAGGGCCCGCAATAAATGTACGGTACACACGGTCCTCGGTCCCAAGTCCGCCCTAAGTACTTTAACAAGCATCGGCCACCAGCCAACGGACCGCATCGGACCGTTTAAAAATGGCGCAACCACAAAACTAACCTCAAAATAGCACTTAGGGTGGGTTGGAGAGGCTCTAGACCCGCCCTAAGTAACGTAAAGTTGGGAGCGCTCCCAACATTCCGATGTGCCGTTTTAGAAATGTGAGGTTTGAATCGCCATTTTTAGGTACGACCTCTAAAGCCCGTTTATACCGTACATTTATTGGGCCCAGAAGTAATGTCCAAACAGGAGTGTGCCGATGTTTCCAAAGAGGGGGGTAAGATTAAAATTTTGACCACGAATCGCCGCCCCTCTGCAAAAGTATGAATTTCACGACCATTTCTTTTTTTTTTTTTGTTTTTTGTTTTGTTTTTGTTTTTTGTTTTTTGTTTGTTTTCCTTTGTGCCCCCCCCGCTCTCACCGAAGATTTGTGCCGCCCGGGGCATGAGTACCCACAATTCACCCCCCCCCCCCTCGGCACGCCCCTGTGTCCAAAGGAAATAAAGTTTAATAAAGAACAAATGTCCACCGTGAAAAAACGTCCACAGTATAAAATAACGTCCATAACAATTTACGTCCAAGTTTAAAAAAAATGTCCGCAGTGTCATTTTACATCCAAATAATTTGATGATCGATCAACGTATTTTTTGGTCCAAATGACACAATGCTCAGTAAAATTTTTAGTCCAAAGTATGTGATATTCACAATTCTATTTTGTTGAAATACCTTGTGAGTCAACAGCAGCACTAATAATTTATTTTGGAAAGGGGTTTCCAGCAGTATACATTGCTTGAATAGTTGGAAAAGACCATAATTAACCTTTTTATATATGTATTATGTTGGACAAAAATTGGACTTTTTTTTTCGATGAAAAAGTGCTGTATTGAATCTGGGGACTTTACGACTTGATATAATAATGAGGGAAAAGCAGTAGCGGCTTGTTCAATTCGGCAACCGTTATTTTTTTCCGTGCATCTTTGGCAGGAACAGTCGCGTGGCAACAGTCAACGCCCCTCCCTCCCCGAAATGTCTTTTTGATGCTCTACAGATACTTAATCCTGTAAAAATTATTAGGTACAAAAAAAGTGTTTTACCTAATTAAATATAAAAATTAATAATTAACAATAAAAATGGAAATTAGGGGAAAAGAGAAAGAGGAAAAGGGAGGGAGGAAAATCTATGAAGTACTAACAAGGAGGAAAGTTAAGCTATCATTAAATTTGTTTTGGTTTATCAACTAAAATATAGGTATCAAAGAATCATAACTTGAGCTGAATGCTGAATGTATTTTTGAAAAATAGAAAGAATAAGACAATAAATTAAAAAATTGATAAGGGAGAGAGGGGGGAGGGAGGAGAGGGGGAGAGAGGGGGGAGAGGGGGGAAGGGGGGAGAGAGAAAAAATCCTGACTATGGCTTCGGCCTTTATTTATTTATATGACAATGCTGATAGCAGTACCAAAGCTTCAAACCATAGATCATAAGCACTAATTTGATTTCAGACTATTTAAACAAAATATGCATAAAAATGTAAAGGAATCAACATTTTTGACCTTCAATTTTAACAGAGTATAATTAGAAAGCCAGACGAAGAAAAGCGCGGTGTAAAAAATTTAGCAGGTTCTACCGAGACTCGAACTCGGATCGCTGGATTCAGAGTCCAGAGTGCTAACCATTACACCATAGAACCCGGGTTGAGCAATTGACGAAAATGAGCGGATTTAAACGGCCCTTAGGAACACGCAGACTTCCGTACCCTATTTCTAACACTACGATACACAGTAGTACTGCACCCCGATAGTAAAAATAAAGAAACTAACCCTCCCCCGCCTTCTCCGCATTTCCTCTCCCCCCTTCTGTACAATGTAAGTAAACATCGCCCGCAATCCGCTTCTGTTGCGAAGCGTTCTCCCCGCACCGCTCCTTCGCGGCGCACAGTGCAGTGACCTTATGGGCGGTAGGGACAAAATTCATAACTCATGAACGGAGGCTCGTAAAGAAGTGAAATTTGGTGGAGATGTTCTCAGATATATGTGCTATCGTTCGACGAGGTCACCATTTTTTTAGTCAAACCCAAAGGGGGGTTTGGGCCCCATTATTTTTTAATTTATCGGTTGACCAAAAAGATGCACTGAAATCCTCATAATGTGCTTTTTTGTAGACACTGTTGCTTCAATGATACCTTGAATTAATACGGAAACAAGCGTAAAGTCGTAGCTTAACAATTTTCAAAATGGCGGTCATTCTACGGGGCTGCGAAATTCCCCCTTTTCCAAGGTAAAATAAACTATATAAAGTGGCAGTTTAATTAAAAACTTTGTACATATAAATAAAAATTAAAACGAACTTTTGGTAACGAAAAGTAAACTTTATGAAAAATAAATTTGGTATTTTGAGGTCACAAAATTAAATAGTAACTTATAAAAATTAACATTATTAATTAAAAACCAATCTCCTAAAAACTACAATAACCAAATAGAAATTGAAAAACCAAAAAAGAAACATTTAAAAAAAAAAATCAGAACAAATAAAAAAAACAGAAAGATTAATGAGGAACCTTGTTCATCACAGCCACAGAAATTAGTCACAAAACTTGTAAAACCTGTAATCACCCAATCAAAATATATTAAAAATCGGAGAAACATAATAAAAGAGATAAAGAATTGGAAAAAGCAAATCGGGACGTCAAAGAGGAATCTTATATTAAGGGGGGGGGGGGGGGGGGGGGGTTCAATTGAGACTCAGGTCTCAAAAGCAATGCACTCGGGTTGCAATAATCGCAAAATAAAAGCACTGCCTTCTAAAAGTCTGATGTTTTCTGAGCTTCAGTCTTCATTCCAGTTTCAACTTGTTGATTCTCACACTAATGCGGCAAAGTCTTAAAATCTAAATATTCTAATATTCTCTTTTATGAGCTCTTATGCGCTAATTAGATACGTGATTTCAAAACACAACTAGCATTGTGATTCTTAAAAGTCGATAAAGTTGTGGGGGAAAAAATGCAGGTGTATTTTTAAAACATTTAGGTGCAGTGGCGTCGCGTGCAATCTGGTAACGCTGCGATTCGTCCATTTAAATCAATTCAAAATATCGATTCGAGAGAGTGCACTGTGCACCTCCAATAAATCAACCTTTTTCGTGCGTTTAAATGGACAGAATACGGCGTTGCCAGACTGCACGCGACGCCACTGTTTAGGTGACTTATATGCGCGGCACGAGACAAAGCAAATCTTACTTGGAAAAACGCTAGATCCGAGGTCCGTAAATTTAAGATATCTCAAAATATCGGAGGTATTCGGTAGATATCTCGACGGATTCTGAATCCTGAGGAAATTTCCTATGACATATGTGAAAACTGCACATACAGGGTGTAAAAAAAAAAGGGAGCAGCTCCGAATAACTCGAGTTTGGGTTCGCATTTAATAAAACGCTGAAACACGGGTTCCATTATTTTGAGGGGGACATCTTTTAGGGGGGTTGCCAAATTCCAGGCCCCCCCAGGGGGGCGGGTACGGGGGTCACCGCCCCCCTAAATCACATCTCTCAAATGGCGACCCCTAATTTTTATTACATAACTTTAAAGAACATCAAATTCTAAGCATTTTGGCGCAAACCGCAGGTCGATATCGTTTTTCGTGTTCGAGATATCGAAAGTCAAAGTTCGATTTTGACCCATTTTCAAAAATTCATAACTCCCACTAAAAAAGTCGGAATTTAAAAAACTTTTAGCTTAAAATGCTCTACAAAACAAGTCCTTTTCAGAAAAAAATACAACTGTCCAGGAAATTTGAATTTTAGGCTCCGAAAAAAATATTCAAAATTTTCGAAAATTTTGAATCGGCGATATTCTTGTAAAACGGCCAGAATCGACAATTTTGGCTTAAAACCTGTTGGCTGAGTCCAAATGAGCGATGCAAAGCGCTTAAAAGCTCAAGAAAGTCTCAAAATCACCGTTAAAATGATCAAACTTAGTATTGAGAACACTGCTAAATTTAGAGTCAGGAAACACCTCTCTCTCGGGCTTTAATGGGGTTTTGGGGACTTTAGAGAGCTTTGCATCGCCCATTTGGACTCAGCCAACAGGTTTTAAGCCAAAATTGTCGATTCTGGCCGTTTTACAAGAATATCGCCGATTCAAAATTTTCGAAAATTTTGAATATTTTTTTCGGAGCCTAAAATTCAAATTTCCTGGACAGTTGTATTTTTTTCTGAAAAGGACTTGTTTTGTAGAGCATTTTAAGCTAAAAGTTTTTTAAATTCCGACTTTTTTAGTGGGAGTTATGAATTTTTGAAAATGGGTCAAAATCGAACTTTGACTTTCGATATCTCGAACACGAAAGACGATATCGACCTGCGGTTTGCGCCAAAATGCTTAGAATTTGATGTTCTTCAAAGTTATGTAATAAAAATTAGGGGTCGCCATTTGAGAAATGTGATTTAGGGGGGCGGTGACCCCCGTACCCGCTCCCCTGGGGGGCCTGGAATTTGGCAACCCCCCTAAAAGATGTCCCCCTCAAAATAATGGAACCCGTGTTTCAGCGTTTTATTAAATTCGAACCCAAACTCGAGTTATTCGGAGCTGCTCCTTTTTTTTTTACACCCTGTATATATTTATATATATTTTTTATATGTCTGCCTAAACATTTGAATTAGTGTAAAAACAGCAACGCTTGGTACTCCTAAAAAGAGGGGGGCTTTCACCCCCCAAGATTGATTTAAAAAAACCAAATTAATTTTTTTTGTAAAGAATAACTTACCTGCATACTAAATCAGCCGCAGTTTCGCTGCATGCACGTGACTGTAGGTCCACAATCTTGTCACTGTCACAATGACTCGCACACCTTTTGAGGTATCAGCGCTGAGGTAGCGCGGCGGCCTTATCTTCCACCCCTTCCCCTCCCCTCATTTGGCACTTTTGAAGTAAACAAACACTTGTAACGCGTTCTCTGGTTGTTCATCTAAACAATCCATCGTCTACCAACACTATCCCTGATGGTCGAATTTTCGACTTTTGTCCATTGGACACTGCACTGTGCGGCGGGCGCTTGCTTTTCAAGGCTGCTACATTTCCGCTCGGGATTTATTAATGTGTGTACTTATTACTTACAAACGTTCCGTAATACAATTATTTCCTTTGCAATTAACGTAATTGTTTCAGACACATATGATTACAATTTAATAGGTTTATATTTTTTTTATATGTTCATTTGTCCATTTATTTTCTTCTAATTCGTAATAGACTACTAACAGTGATATTTATTTACAGCAGTCTTACTGTAGAGTGGCGAAACATGAATTTGGTGTTTTTTGCAGTTTTGCCATTTAAACGCACGAAGAATGTCGAATCATTAGGTGTACCGCCATCACCTCGGAATTCAACCTTTTTCGTGGGTTTCAATGGAAAATATAAATAAAATTGAGGTAGGGGTTCAAAATACACTGCACGCAGTAACGGTGCGTGCAATCTGGGAACGTTCTATGTCATCAATTTAAACATATGTTAAATATCGATTCAAGAAATTGCACCGTGCACCCCAATGTTTCGACTTTTTGCACGACTTTAAATGGACTAAATGCAACGTTGCTAAATTGCACGCGCCGCCATTGACACCGCGCACAATATTTCAATATTTAAAAAAAAAAAAAAAAAAAAAAAAAAAAAAAAAAAAAAAAAAAAAAAGATTGCGAAAAAAATAAAACTATCTTATGTAAAAAATATAAATAATTAACGTACGGAATGCAACGTTGCCGAATGTCACATCTTCGCCACTGCGCCAGCAAATAAAATCTCTGAGGCCATCGATGCATCCTCCCCGGCTTTTAATGCATAATCTTAAAGGGTAAATAATTCTGAGGGTTAGGCACACATATTCTTGAAAATGCCTATGGAGATCCAGTCAACTATACTATCGCAATTGTTTTCTTTCTGACGTAAGTGTGCTTAAATGATTTATTTTCTTGCTTAGAGAGCATAGTTACAAAAAAATTATAAAAAAATAAAATAAAAAAAATAAAAAAAAAACAGTTTTTTGGTCTTACAACCAAAAAATAAATGGTTTGATTGGTTTTTGGTGTTGGTTTTTGGTCCTGATTTGATTTGATTTGGTTTGGTTTTGGTTTGTTAGATACACAGTCGAACCCCATCATTCTGCATATACTTATGCATTACTTCGATCATAATTTCTCATTTTTGCGTGTTTTTGTTTGTTATTTTTTTCTTTTTTTTCTTTTTTTTCGAATTTGAGGAAGGTACGTACGTATATGCTTTTCTTAAATCAAATATTAGATATTTTTATTTCTTAATTATTAAATATGCATAAGAATATAGCTAGAGTTTTTAGTTATGATTCTTAACCTTTGACGATCGGTTTTCTATACATCAAGATTATTTTAGCGACATGGTCAGTGGCAGCACATGCAGTCTGGCAATGTTGCATTTAGTTCATTCAAAATCATGAAAAAGGTCAACATATTGAGGTCGCAGAATGTTCACTCGCTCGAATCGATATTTTGCATCGGTTTAAATGGACGAAATGCAACGTGTCAGATTACACGCGTCGCCACTGCGCAGTGCGCACTGATGCGTGTGGTTCAGATTCGATGCCACCGTTGATGGACATAAAAATAAAAATTATATTTTCATCAGAGACAAATAGAGACCCAGCACACCGTATGCTTCCCGTGTTAGAAAAGTGAAGCAAGTTTAGCGGCCACAGTTTTGGTCGGGAGTCACCGGCTGCAACGATAAACATTGCCTATATTGTTGAATGGTGAATTTACGAATAAAAATAAAGGTTACAAACAACTCTGAGAAAAATGTCCTGTTGCCGTAACCGGGCGTCTTATTAATACTTACTTGACCGGAATTCCTGTTATTTTAACAAGAAATTCTTGTTATTTCAACAGGAATGAGTTGAAATAACAGGAATTTCTGTTAAAATGACAGTAACACCTGTTGAAACAACAAGAATTTCGGTTAAGTATAAGTATTAAGCAGACGTCCGGTTGAATTAAATGGAAAATTTGTCTCAGTAAATAAACATAGTTAAACACTAAACAGCAAGGTAAATTAATAACTTGTAAAATCATTCATCTGAAAGCTTGATATGAGTCAAGTAACGTGGTTTTTGCAATAAAATATCATGTCGCTTTAAAAGATTTTAAAACAAGACGACAACTTTTCATTCCTGGTAAATCTATGTTTCGAACCACCAGTGCAGCAGTGTGCGGTATCTATACATATGTACCCGTAACTTTTTCGAAATCTAATAGATACGGGAAGATGCGGTGAACAGCTGAAGTAACCAAAATGTGATATACCATTGATCCATTTACGAATTTTATATCAGCGGGAGCAGTGAAGGCTCCGGGGGGGGGGGGGGCTTAGAAAATGCCCCCTAAGACCTACATCTACATTTGCCATTTTCAAAAGAAAGCAACCAAATAATGCTTCCTGTGACGATTCAAATTTCAATTTTCAATAGGCATGCATTTTCAGAGGATTTACTGAATCAATGAGGAAGCGATACTTTTACACGTGGGTTCAAATGGCAAAAAACATGGTTGCAAAATAGCGCGAGCCAACACTGGACGTCAGTGACAGAGGCGTAGCGTGAAATTTGGCAACGTTGTAATGTGTACATTTAAACCCATGTAAAAAATCGAATGAGGAGGTGCTCACCGAACACCCTATAGTTCGATCTTTTTCATGAGTTTAAATGTACACATTATAACGTTTCCAAATTAGACCCTATACGCCACAGGTCAGTGACCTTTCAGCTCCCGAGAGAAGTATAATATTCTTCCGCACATCACTCTTAGCGGCATAATGCATCGCATCTACCTGTTTTAATCTACTTAGGTCCCTGGAGAAAAACAGATATACTCGCATCTGGAGGTCCTCGACGTAGTGGGACATTTGAATTCACGTGTATAAGTATATTTAAATGGATGGGACTGACTTTTCCGCCAAGCTCTTAAGTACATATATATTTTCCGAGTCAAAAGTTTTCATCCTGATTTTTTTTTTTTTTTTTTTTTTTTTTTTTTTTTTTTTTTGACGTCGGTTCGACTCTTTTTAATTTCAGTTCAGTGCGGAGTTACTATGCGCGCAGCTCTCTAGTGACCTGAAACCTTAGCTTTTCCTAACAGGAGGAGCCACCATACCGTCCCCACTCTTTCACATATTTAAGTCTCTCTCTCTCTCTTTCTCTCTCTCTCTTTCTCTCTTTCTCTCTCTCTCTCTCTCTCTCTCTCTCTCTCTCTCTCTCTCTCTCTCTCTCTCTCTCTCTCTCTCTCTCTCTCTCTCTCTCTCTCTCTCTCTCTCTCTCTCTCTCTCTCTCTCTCTCTCTCTCCCTCTCTCTCTCTCTCTCTACCTGTCTCTCTCGCTCCCTCTCCCCCTCTCCCCCTTTCACCCTCTCCTCACTCTATCGCTCTCTCGGCCTTTCGCATTGCTTCGCAACGAGGAAATTAGGATCGTCTCAAAATAGCGGCTCAGAAAATAATGCTTCAAAATTTCCATTCCGCGTTTGTAGCATTCTCTGCGGCTATTTTATGAGCCCTCGTTCTAGATGAGGATACTTCAAATTTGTGAAAAATCGTTAAATTCTTCAGAATGCATTAAATCATTTTTGACTTTTGATTAATATATTAATATGCGAAGAAGGCATGGCTCTAGATTTTACTTGGACTTTAGGTAAAACTTCTAGGTGAATCGCAATTATAAATTGTATACAGAAGTAGCTTTTGGAAGGACGGAAGGTAAATTCAATTAGAAGATCTAATCAATTTTCATGGCCGACTATCTTACGATGAGCAGGATTGTGGTTCTCGACCATTCTCCCTGAGGACCGTATCGATCGCTGACCTCGTCCTGGCGTTTGCTACCTGCTTTTTTTCTATTTATTTTTTTTTCTTCTTTTTTTTCCTTTTTTTTTTCATTTTAATTACTGGTGAAAGTCGTCTGTCCACGATCAAAGTCAGAGCTCACAAAGTGAAAATGGGTGAAGTTCCGAGCTCCGACATCATCAGCATCGATAACTCTCAATGGTGTACTAACCGCAGAACTTCATGAGGTCGATAGTCACCACTCACCAGCTTCCACCCGTCCACCGTTACGCCGCGCTTTTGTGAGCTACCACTTTGATCGTGGAGTAACGCGACCTATGATCAACACACTGATTTTTAAACGAACAATCGCGAAAATGGTGACGTTTCACAAAACGAGGTTATGACTCGAAACTTATTGTTTGAGAGAGAGGGAAAAAAATACGGAGAAAACTGCTGGTAACAATATTTTGTCACGCGCCCTACTACCCGCACCTGATGCCAAATTTAACAGTACGTCAGTGTTGCCAGATCGAGGGTAAAAAGCCGTATAGTCCCCATTTAAATCAATGTAAAGCGTACGGCTTTTTCACCCCAATCTGGGAACGCTGCAGTACATTTGGATGATTTTTTGTCAATCCATGACGCGTCCGGCGTCACCGATGGCTAACTTCCGCGAGCTACGAATATACTCAGCCACCATCCATCTGATCAATAAATTCATCTGTCTAAAAAATTCAATTGTAATAGTTTTGAAGGTAGCAGTTGGAACCATTTTTCGGCTTCAAATGACCTAAGTTTCTTTTTTCATCATGCGTGATCATTTTTTCCGTTTAGAAATTACGACTCACCGACATATAGCCATTTAAATAAATTCCGAAACAAAACAAAAAAAAACAAAACAAAAAAAAACGAAAGAAGCAGTAGATTTCTTCCAATTTTGAGTTATGATTTATGAAAAAAATTGAGGACGTATAAGCGTATTCGCACTTTTATGTTGATCAAAATTTAAGAGAAAATTGTGCAGTTTTTTTCGTTTTCCTCAAAACATGATTTTGGTTAGGAACATTGGCCCGTTCCAAAATAAGCTATTCAATTTTCAACAAGGTTATAAATCCTAGGAAAAACGGGCACTTTTCCGGAGTATCATCAAAATGCTGACTTTTTTAGGAGGCTTCTCACGCGTTTGACTCCCGAAACTCTGACCATCACAGTCTTTGATGACCAAATGTCTTCCTTCACTTAAAAATTATGAAAATTTTGGGCAAAAGCACATTATGTGTACGTACACCAGCAGTGGTTCAGTATTTCGTGCCGTTTCAGAACTCTGCCCGCTTCCAATTTTTGAGGATACCTCAAGGGGGGAGGATGTCGAGCACCGTGCATAGGTGCCACAGATCTAGGTAGCCCTTAGATAAGTAACAAATAATTATAACCGAAAAAGTCTGTCAACCTATCAATATCGAAGAGTCTTACGGTAAGAAATAAAACATGTCAAACCCCCTAAACGTGAATCATTAATCATTAAAATAGTAAAGTATCAGTTAAGTCATTGTTGTGCATTAAGTGCTCAACAAATTGGTGACCTACACTTTACTCGAAATTGAAAACTTTCTTAACCTGTAAACGCGTTGAAATATAGACAACCTTTTTTCTTCTTCTTCTTCTTCTTCTTCTTCTTTTTTTTTTTTTTTTTTTTGATTCTCGAATTTTCCTAAAATTTTGAAATGCGTCAAATCCATGGGGAGAGGAAATTTGGAGGGTAGTTATCTCCTGCCCCTCTTTAAAGACGCCCCTGGCAATTTTATCGAGGAAATTGTATTCCTCTCGGCTGACGACTGGAGTGACAACGACAGAGAGTTGAAAAGACGAATACGGAGAAAAGAGAGAGCAGTTAGAGCAGGATGTCTAAAAGCTGAAAGCTATGCCTCCGAGCTCTCGACAAAGCATTTCTCTCAGCTCGTTTTTATCTCATTCTATAAGAGATTGGATTAGGAGTGCAAACAGGAAGTTTTTAAAAGGCAACAATGATGGTGGATGGCGCGCGAAAAAAGGAGAGTTTTCCTTGTTCTCCACACTGGCGGATCCGGAAATTTATCTTTCTCTCTCTCTATGGCCATTTGATCGCGTGTGTTAGAAAAGGACAGATTAGGGGCAGTCACGTGACTTTCGCCCCCTCTTCTATCCTTATCTAACACACGCGTTCAAATGGCCGGAGAGAGAGAAAGACAATCCACTGGATCCGCCAGAGGTTCTCTCCAAGATTAGTTCAAATACACCTTTATCATAACTCAATTTGTATTTTCCCGGGCGTGGAGGAGGCGAATGGTCGGAGGAGAGGGCGGGTGAAGGGCGGGCGAAGGGCCTGCGCTACATACGCCTCCAGTCTCAAGTCTCAAGCTCAAGTCTCGAGGCCTCCTCAGTAGCGCCCCGCACCCCTCGAGGGGTGGGGGGGGGGGGGGGGGATAACGAATTAAAGTCGAGGAGTATTGACTCGCTCGAGTGTTGTGTATGTGAATGAGAAAGTAACTCTCTTCTTACCTCAACCCCTACCAAATACGTAAAAGAGGTCCGAAAGTATGCTCTTCGAATATTTCAAGCCCTGAAGGTGAAGTATTAGAGTCAACGAAGGAAAAAGGTGATGAGAGAACAGCGAATAATATAAGAATTATTCCAAAGCGTTCCGCTTTCGTTTAATTTATTTTTTATTATACATATAATCAGTGGCGTACAAAGGAATTTTCTTGGGAGGGGCTCGCACTGATGAGCGTTTGACGGAAAATTGTTCCCCCCCCTTCCCCTCCACCCCCAAAATTCGGAGGTCTGGGGGGGGCTTTAGCCCCCTTAGCCGCCCCCCCCCTGCGTACGCCACTGCATATAATGTATTCGATGTGTCGAATTTGCGATACTAACGCTGTTCATTATTTAAAGGCGGCAGGACTACCTGCGTAAGATTCATTATTTAACAATAATGAATGATACTGGTGATGATAAAACAGCAAATAAAATACGAGTTATTATTCCAAATCATTCTGTTTTCTTTTAGTTTATCTTTGCTTTTTATTTAATATTTGATTAATGAGTCGAATTTGCGATATTAATGCTGTTATTATTTAAAGGCGGTTGGACTACCGGATCGGCGTGTAAGATGCATTATTTGACAAAAAGTAAGGACGAGGGTGCGATGAGCTAGAGAACAACATATAATATTAATATAATTATTATTCCAACGCGTTCGCTTTCTTTTAGTTTTTTTATTTTTATAAACTATATTCGCTGTGTCGAATTTTCGATAGTATACGTATATTTAAGCTGCTTATTATTAAATGCGGTTGGATTATTATCTGCGCAAGACGCACTATTTAGCAACACTCCCTCAGCCCTGGGGGAGAACCCTTTTGGGCGAGCTATTGTTAAAAAGAGAGCCCTTTTGGGCGCGGGTAAAATAAATGTAGAGGAGAATGAGGGAGGTCTTTTGGGCGAGCGGGCGAAAGAGGAATATCGTGAATCTGGCAACTATGCCTGCCCAGAGATGCAGGTGTGAGCTTCGGAATCTTATCAGACGGGCGGACGGAGGCGATAGATTTTCGGTCAAGATGACTGATGCGTGGTGATACGGTTCAAATGCTGTCCGGATCATTGCCTCTGTTTTGAGTAACAATTATGTAATTAGTAGCGCGGTGACTGCTTGTAAGACGGCACGCGGAGAAATGGATACCGTAATTTCTTCAATTTTCACGACATTTCGCGGGAAGAGGTGTATAGTTATCGACAATTTTAAATTTACGGAGTCAAATGTGTTACAGTGCGGAAACGTGAGGTTCAGATGCGCGAACAAGAAATGCGGGCAAAGTGTTTTAGTTGACGAATCCGTAAAAAGAGTCATTCAGTGTAGTGAAGGACAACATAACCATGATCCATACACACCGAAAGAAATTTTCACACAACAATTTAAAGTCCGTGTTAAGAGGAAAGCGGCCGAGAATTTAATAGAAAAACCGAGTAAACTAATAAGGCGCGAGCTTTTATCAGACAATGACTGTGAAATATCAAATTTGGAATTGCCTAATATCCGAAAAATTATGTATAAAGAAAGGAAAAAGTCGCACCCCGCTTCCATACCAAAATCGCGACAGGAAGCCTACTCGCAGCTGTTTGATTTACAAGAAACAATTGAAGTGAAAGGTCAGCAATTTTGTTTTGTCAACCAATCCAAAACGATGGTAATATTAACGTGTGAATCGAACTTAAAATTGATCCAAGTCAGTGAATTTTTTTTTGGAGATGGAACTTTTTCTTATGCGCCGGATCATTTCTCCCAGCTTTATACAATCCATGTTTATAAAAATTGTTTTTATATTCCAGTAGCTTTTTGCTTTTTACCTTCTAAAAGCTGTGAAACTATTTATGCAGAATTCCCTGAATGTGTGTTACTCTGCTGCCGTTTTCACCTAAGTCAATCCTGGTTTAGATTTATTCAGTCAAATTCATTTCTTTTGCGTGCATATAACTTGAAAGGATCAGAAGTAGGTTCATGGTTGAGGTATTTCTTCGGATTGCCATTCTTACCACCAAACGAAGTATTATGCGGCTACATAGATTTAATGTCTATCGCTCCCGAAGGCATCCCCTCAGCTACTCTTACAGAGTGGTCAAGCTACTTGATAGACAATTACATCATCAGCTGGGCCTCCGTCACCAGATCCACGTACCACAAACGGCCCAGAATCGTTTCATAGCAACTACAATAAGGAGTTTTATCACACGCATCCGAACACTCACGATGTCGTTCAAGTCCTTCGTCAGATTCAAGCAGAAAGTTTCACTAAAATAACTTCCGTGAACATGAATGTCACGAATATTGTCAAAAAGGACACGGTTGATAGAAATACTTATGCGGTAGAAGCCTGGAATACTTATGCAAGGAGCCAACGCGATAGCAAATCTAGGCTGAAGTACCTAAAAGACTTAGGACACCATTTTCAAGCCAAAAAACTTTGAACCTTGATCCAGTTTTAACAATTGACGACCAGCCTGGAGCTGCGATTTAGCAACTTTAAATGACAAATGGTGAGTCAAATACTTAATACAATATAAATACTTCGACACCATTTTCGGTTTTTCAAATTTCCCGGTTTCGATGTGTCGTGCGGTGTTGTCGATTCCACATATTTGGTCAAATATTTCCTTTTTTCCTATCGCCCAAACGACCTCCTAAGATCCAGTTCCTCGCCCACAAGTTCCCTTTTTCACTCGCCCAAAAGACCCCTCTTTTTCGCCCAAAAGACTCACTCCTCGCCCAAAAGACCTGCCCCCCAGCCCTGTAATTAAAGGTAGAACAAAGATTATCCATGACTCGATCTCACCCGTGTCAAGAAGCTGTCAACCTCGAACGAGTCACCTCACAATGGAGCTGTTGCAAACTTTTGCTACAGGCTTATTAATAGTTGATGAAGGGGTAATACCCTGTAAAAATAACGATTAGCGCACTAAAAAATCACGAAATCCACTCCTAAACTCACAAAATGCTTTTAAATGCGAGACCGTAATGGCGGCCGAGGACGCGGTTTTCTTATGGCAATTGTATGCTTCTTCTTCTTCTTCTTATGTGGTGTTGCGAGAACACCTCGTGTAGATGGCGCTGATTGAAGATAGGGAACCCAAATGAAAACCACGGCCCCGGCCGCCATTACGATCTCGCGTTTAAAAGCACTTTGTGAGTTTAGGAGTGGATTTCATGAATTTTTAGTGCGCTTATCGTCATTTTTACTGGGTATTACCCCAATAACAACTATTAATAAGCCTGTAGAAAAAGTTTGCAACAGCTCCATTCGATGAGTCGAATTTGCGATACTTTATTTATTTTAATCATTATTTTAGAAGCGGTTGGGTTACCTGCGCAAGATGTGTTATTTGACAACGTCGCCTAGTCCTAATCAAAGGTTTACCAAAGATGATGAGACTCGACCCTACCCTTGTCAAGTAGCTGTCAATACTTCGATGAGTCTCCTTACGTTCCCTCTTGCGCTAAACCCCGAACGTTCCCTCTTGCGCTAAACTCCGAAATCTCCATGATTTACAAAAAAAAAATGGAGATGGGACCGTTTTGACTTTGAACTAGTATTCATTCAGCTCATAAATATGAACAATTTGATATACCAACTTAAGACAGATTGCTTAATTTGGAATGAATTTGAAGTGTCAACCAATCCGCTCGAGTTGAATTCTTAATTAATCCTAAATTATCTCATGATAGTGAAATTTAGTACCTACCGAATCTTTGTATTGATAAGCTGATTTGAAATTCGAAAATGTGAGTGCTCCAGCTATACCTACTCTTCAAGATTATGAAAATTTCAGAGGCACCCCGAAAGGTAAAGGGTGAAGGCTCCTTAATTTCATTGATAGCAGCGGTTGGCGAGGGTGAGTTCGGCTAGAAGGGTAAAGAGTAAAGACGCCATACCGGTGGCGGCTCGTGCAATGTGGCAGCAATGGACTCCCTCCATTTAAACCTATGTAAAATAATCGATTATTTGGTGAGGCGCTGTGCCTCACCTAGAATCGATCTTTTAGCACAGGTTTAAATGGCAAAGTAGCACTGTTGCTACTGTGCCATACCCTATAGTCTGAAAATGTCGAAAGTGGCAAAAAATTAGAAAGTAAATTTATCATAAATTTATCATTTATGAACTTTTAAGACCAAATTGAATCATAGAAAAACACCTTTATTTACAAGTAACTTCAATCCAGAAATATCATTGGAAAATTTTAAATTAAGCTTATTAAAGGTCAAAAATGATGATTTTGGATGACCATTTTTTTTTTACTGGATTTTCAGCCACTTTTTTCGATTTCAGGCCTCAGTGCGCAGCGTCGCACGGTGGATCGAGTCAATGGGGAGGGTCGGACATGGGCAGGAAAAAAAAAGGTCACATTTCCAATAACTTTTTATGGTTTTCTAGTAGTTAAACATCTACAGGGACTGTATCCATGGTTCATAGGTCATTTCACCCCCCTCATTTGACGTGCGGGTTGCCTAAACTTGACAAGGAAGGCAATATGAAATTTACCGTCTGATTTTTAAGTTTTTCTTTTGCTTTCGCATCAGATTTTGAAAATGTAAATCAAAATTTCGATTTCACTGGCTTACTGCCCTTCCTCTGAAGAACATTTTCACATGTCGTTGATATTTTTTGTCATTATTATAAGGGGAGAAAAAATACTTTGAAAACTCGCTAAAAAAAATTGTGAAAAAAAGGGGGGAAAAGCTCTACAAAAAAATGTCCCCATTTGTCCCCTAAATGCTTTTCTGGGTTGTTTTCTACACCTCTTCAGGAATGTATTCCAACAAAAATTGGCCGCTAATACCCGCTAATTTGAGCAAACGACTCGTTTGAATGAGAGCAAGTCGCGCGCGTTTTGAAGCTTATATCTCGCTTTCCTTCTATCACAAAGATCGCGCATCACAAGATATCTTCCAATCTCGATAAGTCTTCAATTGATAACTAATTTTCACTAATTTGTTGAATTTTTGGTGGAAAATAAACAAGAATTCAGTTCCCTACGTGCATTCAGCTATAGTTAATAGGTGAATTGGTGTTACAAGCTCAGTGTTTGGTTTATTTAATTTATATGTTAAATTTGCCGTTTGTTTTGACAATTTTAATATATTTAATAATGTTATTTACGTATTTGCAATTGTTCAATGACACCCTCAAGACACAATGAAAGAGACGATGATGCAGAAGACTAATTGAATTTATTTGTTGAACTCTACCATAATAAAAAGTCGTTGGATGATTGTGATCATCTGGTCACGTTCATTGTAAAAAACTATAAAACTTCGTTTGACGAACAAACTTTGACTGATGAGTGCCACATGTTTTCTTTGAAATTGATGAATTCAGAATTTTATTGTGGACAGAAGAAGAAGAAGGCCAAGGAATATCTCCCAGAGGCACTTGCACTTCTGAAGGTTTGCCCTCAAGACACAATGAAAGAGACAATGATGGAGAAGACTGATTGAATTTATTTGTTGATTTTGAAAATTTGTCGTAATAAAAAGATGCACCTAAGTTTTCTCCCCCTTTTCCGTGTTTTTATTTATAATGTAACAAGAAAAATTGAAGTTAAAGAGTTTCAAAAGATCCACACGGACAGAAAGAAAAACGAGGAAGTAAAAATTCTTAGTTTGACTGAAAAAAAAAATCATCGTTATATTGTCCCGCGTATGTGGGGTTGTGGGCGTATAACGAAAAAATGGTGGGGGGGGGGGATTACGAAAAATTAAGTTGATAATTGTTTAGCAAAGGAATAATGTGACATTAGTAGTGAGGAAATTGTGACCCCCCCCCCCCCTCGTATAAATACGCGACGAATCTACAAAAACCGCCTACTTGTGACCCCCCCCCCTTCCCCCTCGTATAAATACGCCACGAATCTACAAAAACCGCCTACTGTCTTATTATCTGCTTATTTCAGCCGTTCAGTACCGCATTAGACGCGTGCAATGTGTGTTTTGAGCAAACCGTATCCACTAATGATGAGAAAATGTGTCAAAATACATTTTAGAACTCATAAATTGCGAAAAATATCATCAAAAACGGATTCTACGACGAAAAATACATAAGGTCACAAATTTTTGGGGAATTACATGCTCGAAAATGGTCCATACTTACAGGAAACGAAGTGCGTGATGCGCGATGTCCGACCCCTCCCATTGACTCGATCCACCGTGCGTCGCGCCGTTGCCACTCTTAAATTTTTCAGCTGTATACATATAAACTGACTACTGGCTCAGAACTCAACTTATATTTCACCGACTATAGTTGAAAAGCTTACTCTGCTCAATATGAATTGGGGGGGGGGGGATGAAAGACAAATAAATAGAAATAATTTTATTGTAAAAACTGTCCCTCAACTGTCTTTTTTTTTTTTTTTTTTTTTTTTTTTTTTTTTTTTAATGATAATAATAACTATATATTTTAAGAAAAATAATAATAATGGATTACGATGAGAACGTTTAAAGGATGAAAATCAATTAAAGCGAGGCGAGGATTTTTGTGAGTATGAAAATAAAAATAAATTAGATTATAAGAGACGCAGACGGAGCGGCAGGTCAATGCATTCGAGGGTAGAGGGGGGGGGGGGGGGGGGGGGCTGGAAGTAAACAAAGGGGAGCACGCACGAAGCGTGGGATTGATTGCAAGCTCGCGTTTTTATTATTTTGCGAATAGAGGTGTTGAGTGTAAAAGAAAGAAAAAAAGGGCGCGGAATACATTTTATATTCAACATTTCACTTTCAACACTCAACAGGTTTCCCTTGCGCCTCAACTCCCTGGTGGTCGTTGTCATGACTCATGAGCGAGCTGAACTGAATGCACGAAAATGTCGTCTCGTTGCTCATTTCACTCATCAACTTCGATATTGGAATTGGCACCGTGTCTGTCAGCGTTTATCCACCTGTCGGTCTGGATTGTCAGCCTTTATGCTTGTATATTCCGTGTATGTACTATGCATGAGTATGCAGGTTCTTCCTCACTGGTGGCTGCGGTGACATTTGGCAATCATATTTTTTGCATTTTGAACGTTTGCGAAAGCATCGATTTCTTTCTCAGGGATTCAGTGTTGCCCCTGATGATCTAATATTTTACGTTGATTTAAAAATCAAGAGAATCTGTTGTTGCCTCATTGCACGAGCCATGGGCAAAATTTCCATAGTGGGCAAATTTGTTTAACCCCAATGGAAGGTCTAGGAGATCCCCCCCCCCCCCGGAAAAAGGGAAAGCTTTTTTTTATCCAAATAGTGTACAATTATTAACCCATTGTAGGAGTATCAAATAACAATAAAAATTTTGACTTGTTTGATATAATAGACAAAGGGACAATAGATGATAACGATAGAAAGAAGAATGTATAATTTTACTATTCTTTGCAAAAAATGAGTTAAAACCACAAAATAAACTAATAATGAAGTTTGTCAACTATTACATCACTCCTTAGATTAACATTTCATTTTCTTTTTTCCTTTCATTTTTTATCGTGAAATTTTGAATTTTTTGAATTCCATGGGGGCAAGCGCCCCCTCTTGCCCCCCGCTCCGGGCGCCCATGGCACGAGCCGCCTCTTGTCTTCGCCAGGCACATTCTCAAGCGATTCAGTTGTCTACAAACCACTCATAACGAAACATTAGATACGACTGATCTATACCCAGTTCTCAGAATATTCATTAAAAAAAAAATCATCAAAAATTTCAAATTCCACTCATGGACCCAGAAAAAGCGTCTCAAGAGAAATCCAATTTGGCGATCAAACAAGCTGGTTACCATAAGTCCAGGGCTGCCGTTTTGCGTATAATCAATGCTATTTTTCTATTCACCGATGATTCCACCGGTTGAGAAAAGATTACACAGTTCAGTTCAGTGTATGACTGTAATGCACGAAAATACTCTGATCTGTAATCTTTCCTTAATCGGTGGAAACTCCGTTGATTAATTAAAATATCCGCAAGTTTTTAAAGTCATCGACGACTCCACCGGTAGAGAAAAGATTACAGATGCGAGTATTTAAGTTTATTACAGCCATGCACTGAACTGTGTAATCTTTTCTCAACCGGTGGAATCATCGGTGAATTAAAAAATAGCCTTGATTATACGCAAAACGGCAGCCCTGCATAAGTCCCGTCTAATTACAGCTGTCTCCACGATGAGCCACTTTCCTTGGCATAAAAAGTTGCGATTAGGTGTGACTTCCCCATCGTGACCCGCTCATTTCACCGCCATCGTGGAATTTCGTGCATTTATCGAATTTGTGAGACAATCTTGAAACTATCTGAAGCTATCAACGTTATTTGTAAGCGATTTTACACCAAAATAGACGCTCTCTCTAGCTGCAGCAAAAGTTGGCGACATACCCATTGTCTCTAGGCAGTGGTGAGACGTGCAGTTTGACAACATTTTACTGCTCCATTAAAACAAGTGTAAAAACAAACGATTTTTCTGGGAGCAAATATGCTTCCATTAAACCTTTTATTACCAGGCCCGAATCAATTCGTCCTGGTTACCAAGTCCAATCGACACTGTTTTATTCATTGTTGAAACTAGTAAAAGTGACTTGAAACTAGATTGTATTGGTGTTTCAAAATCATATTTTTTGGAGCGCCTTCAATCCACTCCTTATGCAAAACCAGCACAGCCAAGTAGGAATATTTAACTACACTCCTAATTTTAGCAAACAAGCGGTGAAGCGGTCGAAGTAACCTTGTGGTAAAAGAGTTGAGTATCGATTATTTTATATAGATTCAAATAGATCGATCTTCTTCTGAAATCTAGATTTCCTGGAGACTCCGTCTTTCTAACAGCATGATGAAGATATTTCCGTAATATCAGCATAGTCTCGGAAAATCTCATTTTTCTCGAGAGTTAATTCAATATAGTTTTTGAATAGAAGTAGCCTAAGTTTGCGTCTGAGAAGAGCTAAATTTTCAAAATTTTCCGGGGGAGGACCCTTAAACCCCCCCTCTCCATATGAAATGACAACCGCCCCCCCTTACAGAAATCCTGGGTGCGCCCATGCAGTTACATTAACCTCTCATGGGCCAAGCCCGAGTTTACTCGTCTTTCTCCTCTAGTCTATTTCACATTGCATCGCAGTATGATGATTCAGAATCGAGGATGTAGGCACAAAGATAAGGTTTCGTTGGGACGCCTTCAATTTATCGTATAGGCAATTCCAACTTCCCCGAGTACGAACAGTTAACTATACCCTCCCCATAGTAACGGAAGAGAGGCGTTCTCTTAATCAAACCTGGTCTGTAAAGGGTTAAAAATGTTTCATATTTATACGTCGCGCTTACCTGAAGTATGGGCGTGAAGTAACAAAGGAAACTACCGAAGATCCAATTCTCGATGAGCATCAAAGCAAGGGTGACGGGGAGTACGAAGATGCATTTGATGATATCCGCGAGTGCCAGATTTATGACGTAACAATGGGTCGGGTTCGTGTAAAGGTGACGACGGAAGATGGTGAAGATGAGGATAACATTAGCTAGGATCCCGCAGACAATCAGGAGACCGTAGAGGAAAATGAAAATCGGGTAAACGGAGAATATTCCCGCCCGAACGTACGGCTTACTTAGGTCAATCGAAGCATTTCGCTTTCCCTGGATCACGTGCGTTATGTACTCGAGGTACTTTGCCGAGGTTTCCGTAGATTCCTCTTCCTCGCTCATTTCCACTCGATTTCCTTTTTTTCCTCCCCCTTTCTATCCTTTCTTTTCTTCCTCCTTCTAAAACTCCTTCTTCTTCCTCTTTTTTAATCGCTCAAAACGATGTTTTCTTTTTCGCTCTAGGTTTTTTTTTTCTCTCTCTCTCTCCCCCACTCCCCTTTCCCCTCGCTGTTCTTCTTGATTTTAGAGCCCGGCTTGGGAACTTTTCGTTTGATCAAATAAAATCTGTCCCTTTCAGCAATGCGTTTCTCGTTGAGTTTTAATACTCCTTCATCCTCTAATCTTTTTTCAAATTCCTTTTTCTTCTTCCTCGTTTTCACTCGCACAGTAAGAACGGTGTATCTCCTGGTCAGCGTTATTTATTCTTCCACCCTACTTTCTTTTGCCTCGGACGCAACCCTTAGAACCCCTCTGTTTCTAACAAATCAATTTGGATCTTTCTATAGTAATGTATTTCCCTTTGGTTTTATTTTGATTTGTTTTTGTATATATTATTTTTTTTGTATTATATTTTGGTCCTCTCTATTATGATTTTTTTGGATGGTCAGTGTTCCTCCTTACCTGTACATTTCGTTCGATTTCCATAGTTGAATTGACTTATATTTTTAATTAATTTATTCATTCATTCATTTATTTATTACACCTTTTCTTTTTGAAATATATATTTGTTATTTAGAAGAATAAAAATGGTTCACTTTTACCTCTAGTTGTTCTAACCTTGGTTGGTTTCCATAGGATGCATTTTTTGTTTTTTTTTTTTTTTTTTTTTAGAAAAATAAAAAACTCTATTCAACGCTAGTACTTCATTTCAATCTGAAAAATATTCTTCAATAATAAGCCTTCGTAAAGTTATTTTTATTATAATATAAGCCCTCCTGATTATGACCTATCAAATCGAAGATCGATCTGTCTTGAACCGCGATGGCTGTCAATTTTTTTTTATGCCGATCGTGCTGAAATCAAGCATGTCGCGCACTCCACACCGCGAGATCGATTTATCGATTAGTCGATCTCCGTTATTCCTTCCGAGAACCAACGGATTCTAACTGAACCTTTCGTATTTAATACAGATCAGTAAGAATTGCACTGCACAGCACTTGAATATTTATCTAATCACTCGATCAATCGATTTGAATCGATTAATCCCGATAATCTAACCGATGAGATCGCATTTCCGGTGTGCGAGGAATGAACGTCAAACCGACCGGGGGTCGAACCATCTTTGATATTCCTTCGAATAGGAAGAGCATTCACTGAACAAAGGTTAACAAACTCACGTTTTTAAAGTGAAAGTAGGAGAGGGGGGAGAGGGGTCAATGAGAACAAAGGAGTGATGGGTGCAAAAAAACACACTTGATGATCTCGATGTACTTGAAGCATTGACCGAGAGCACAAAAAAGATAATTCCGCACGTTACATCGAAATTGAATATTCAATCGCACTAATATAAGTCAGACACTAAAAAAGTTATAAAGATTAAAAATAGGTCGCGATTTTGAAAAGGTGGAAAACCCCAATAGAAAGAATTGATTTTAAGCACTGATTTTCCGGGCTCATGCTGTTTGTTGTTGGAGCTTCAATGACAATTTTGCACCAAATGGATGCGCACAATTTATTGTGCCGAGACGGTTTGATTCAATTAAATTGCACATGTATGCGAAAGCTCCACACAAAATCAAAAAAAGACTCAAACCTAAAATAAAATGAAATAAAATAAAAAGTTGTGAATTTTAAATAATTGATTTTGCGAATGAATGTGTGTATTCGTATAGGTAAACGCAAGAATGAAAATTTAAAGAGAACAAACGTACTGCCTGGTTCAAATTACAATTAATTTGAGGATGGAATAAAAAAGTCTTCTGAGTGGATCTATGGATATTGGAGAGTGAATGCGCGCATCATCAACTATTGAGAGCACAACAATTTTGTTTGATTAATCGCAATATTATTTTATTGATTACTTTTAGTCACGATTGACTTAGTAGCGTGTGTTATATGATCTCGAAAATTGAAGACAACTGTCGAGGATCATTGACCTAACCCTATATAACAGCTTCATGAGCTACCATTATGCTTTAACGATGTTTCGGTTTTATCGATTACAGAAGTTTTAAAAAAACAAAATTAACAAAAACCAACAAACCACACAAAAAACTTATTTTTTATCAACTTAACGAAAAATATACACCTGAATATTATGTATATGACACGTGTTTTTATGCCTTCCATAGATCGAAATTAATTTGTATGGATTAGATGTTTATAATGCATGTTATGTAAACTCGTTTACAAAATGAAAGGCATTTTCAACAACGAAAAATTGTCTCTCAGATTGGTATTCTTATGTTATTATAATAAAGTTTTGAAGATGTTTATCTGAATGCATTTTTTTATTTATCTATACATCAAAACAAATCCTTTATCCATGGGCGTCATTTCAAGTTCGGCTTGGGGGGGGGGGGGGGGGGCAAAAAATCTTATGACCTTTTTTTTTTTTTTTCTTTTTTTTCTCATCATTATTATTTTCGGCTTGGAGGGGGCAAAAAGTCGGATAACCTTTTTTTTTTTTTTTTTTTTTTCTCATCAACATAATTTTAGAGCCAAAGAGCCGTCTTTTGGGGGCATTAATCGGATGACCTTTTTTTTTTTTTTTGCTCATCAATATAATTCGTGCCAGTTTTTGAGCCTGACTTCAAATCCTTGGGGGGGGGGGGCAATTTCCCCCCCCCAGCCCCCCCTAAATGACGCTCATGCCTTTATCTATTTAACTATTTATCTGTTTTTCTGTTAACTTCAAACGGAACTACTTGGAAATAAAGTCTATCCAATAAACGCATTCTAACTGTTTTTCTACGGAACTTCAAGTTCTCAAAAATGATTCGTCGATGAGAATCAATGCAACGGATCCTCCCTGCAGTACCAGGCAAAAAGGATTCGCTCAGATTAAATTGACTTTTTAGAAATCCTAAATCATCGTTGCAAACCGTCAATACAGCTTTTTAAAAGAGATTTCGTCGGAACTTTTCGGGGAAGCAAACTGCAATTATCCGAAACCATTGCATTAAAACTACTTTTCAACACTTCCTTCAATTTACGATGCCTGCAAAAACAACGCCGCGGAGTAGCAAATTATTAACTATCCGACTGCAGTATTGATTGAGAAGATGGGAAAGTTCCTTATTCAAAGCGCGGAATTAATGCAAAAAAAGGAAATCTTTTTTTTTTTTTTTTCCTTTTTTTCTTTTTTTTCTTTTTTTTAAAGCAGATTTTACTTGCTTGATAAATGATTACGCTATTATTTTAACTACACCGCACATTAGATCAAATCATTTAGATTTTCTGGACACAAAAAGTTGTCGTTTTTTCCTTAAACCCATTTCAGAGTTATTAGTTCCTTACGAAAATCATGTTGTTTTACACATTATAAGCTCTGAAACGACTAATTTGACACATTTTCAAGTTATCTAACTGTTTATTGTGTATAATCGGTTGCTTTTCTTCCATCAAAAAAAAAAAAAAAAATGTCCAGGTAATACCATTTTTCGAACCACCGTGCGATGGGCGTCTCTACACCAATGAGCTATAACTTTAGAGTGGCGCATCAAGGAACGTTCCGCTGGTTCATTGTTGTCACCTAGGGCGCCGCCATCTTGCCGTAAAAATCGATTTTGAGGTTAAGTTTTGTAAGTTGTTTCCGGTCGTTTCGTAAACAAACTCGGGCATCTCCGGAAACGACCTACAAAATTTAACCTCAAACCTTGGAATCTACCGTCCAAATTCCAAACGACCTACAAAATTTAACCTCAAACTTTGGAATCTGCCGTCCAGATACCGCTGTTTCCCGCGATTCCTTCCACCATGTGTGGCACAAGGTGGACCAACCCGCTGCCACTCTAAAGTTATAGCTCATTGCTCTACACTAACACTTATCAATAATCCCTCATACCTCATATCTTCGTAACCCCTAAATTTAAAGATTATAAAAAAAAAATTGCTATTTCTGCCTATCAATAATTAAAAATTTCATTTTTTATAACTAATTGTAATATGGCTGCTGAGTATAAAGATCCATAAAAACATCAGTTGCACTCCTTCCGGAAATTGAAAATTAGGACAGAATTTATAACTCTAATAAAGAGCAGGTCTGTTGTTTAATGAACCCTTTTTCAAGCTCTGTCACTTAAATTGACACTCGGCTGGTCGAGCATTTCCAATCGAGTGATATTATCCTGGCAACTGAGATAATTGGCCAAACGTCTCAGCTTTGATCCTGCTCTGTAGGGTCCTTCAAGTCACATGCTTGCTATCTATAAAGTGGTTCAGACTCGCCGGTGAGTTTATAGTGAGCTAATACGCACTGGGAAAAATGTTCTGTTGCTGAAACAAGACTTCTGTTCAATACTTATAACTGATCGGAAATTTCGGTTGCTTTAATCGTGATTTCCGGTTAGGTAAGTACTAAACATTCGTCTTGCTATGGCAAACTTATATACATCTGGCTATGGCAAACATACGTCTGGCTATGGCAATGAGGAAGTTTTCTCAAAATCAGTGAAGAGAATAAGGGAATAAATTGCAGTACTTGAATAGGTGCTTATAATGGCTATTTTTTTATTCTTTTTCTTTTAGTTAATGTATTAAATGTAAGTTGAATATTAGTTGACGATTAGCTATTTAATAATAGACTTAGTTTTGCTTTGGAATCTTGGGGTTGTATAGATCAACCGTTTTACTTCCAGGTACTGTTAAGAATACCAGAAGAAATCAAAGTTATGATTCGCTTAAATTCAGTGGGTAGTTAAATGTTCGTACTCCGCGGAGTTGATTTTGCCTATCCCAGTAATTTATGGCGCTCTATGAAACATTGTTTTGCAAGTGTTAACGATTTGGAGTAGCTTTTACGGTAAATGAGAGGTAGAGATACGAAATCATATAACTCAGGCGTGGTATTGAAAGGGTTAAACTAGTTTTGAACGAATATTTTTGGAATCAGTTGTTCTCCATGGTACGCGATACACATTATTGTGTAAAATATTTTGATGAATTAAAAACGATAAATGAATAATGGAGCACATAATTTTCTAGAATGGTAAATGAAAAGATTCTTCAATTAAAATGAGAATTTTACGCTTTGGGAGAAGTAATTAACTACAGTATACATATACAATGATGTACACCTTACTTCATTAAAACCGTAATTCTTGCATTTACCTCCGCGGATACATCATATTCTCTAAACTCACGAGGAAATTGAATTAAGTAAACATTAAAAAGATATGCGCCACATGCAATTCACAAGCTTACTTAGGTCTGTATCAAAAAATAAAAATGTAATGAGGTTCAAAAACAAAATAATGCAATTTTCGCTTTCAACTCCCACCATGAAAAGGAAGCATTAAACAATTTAAAAATAAACAGTGGCGTGCGCGGTCAGATGGAAGCAAGTGGAATAGCTTTTTTCGGAGAAAATTAATTATGATAAAATTATTTTTAGCTAAATTGGACTTTGAAAGACGAGCTTTAACTATAAGAGGGGCGACGCAATGTTACAAGTCGTGTATCCCAAAACACAAGGCAATGAGAATGGACGGAATGTTTGTATGCCTATTGTTTTTTTAGCCTTAAATAAAAAAAATAAATAGATAAATAAATAAATAAATAAATAAATAAATAAATAAATAAATAAATAAATAAATAAATAAATAAATAAATAAATAAATAAAAATAATAATAAAAAAAAGTAAATAAATTAATTAAAACTGGTTTCGAAGGAAAAAGCAAGTTTTTAGAGTGGCTTTCTGGACACACAATTTTAAAACCACCACCCAAGTGAGGAAATTATCTTTGTTTATTTCATGGGTTTAGGTTTTTTATCGCGTAAATCCTTCCAAAAGGAACGCACAGTATTAATATCAATTTATGTGCCCAAATAGCCAATGCAAAACACTTGCACATTAAATTAAAGCCAATATTTCAATCAAACTCGTCAAAACTTCTAATTTCAGGGGGACAAATCGAGCTCGCATGAAATGTCCTCCGCACAATGCCTTCAAAATTACGTTTCAGAAAGTCCCTTGGTCACACTGTCACAGCTCGTTGACTCTACAGTTCCAACCCTTTCCTAAAAATCGAAGGATCGCATAATACGACAGTTCATTCTCCTCAATTCGTAGTATTCGGATGGCTTCGTAATTTACTATCTTTCAATCAACGATCATAAAACTAAACCTCGGAGATGTCACCTTTCTTACATGCCAGTTATCATTTTGCCTACTCGTAAAATTGAAGGCGCACTTTATTATCATAAAAGCAGTTTGCTCCACTTAAAATTCAACTTGCCGCACGCCACTGTAAGTAAATAAACGATAGTTATTTTGCTATCATACTTTAGACGAAGGGAATATTTCTTTATTAAAACGAAAACATTTAGAGTGGTGGGGGAAAAAATCAATCCAAAATATCAAATGAGAATCAAATTAAAAGGAAACATTTACAAATGGGACGAAACTTTATCAATGAGTTTACCGACGAGAGACGCGTGTAACGTACGTGAGCGAGAGCGGTTTTTGGCGCGAAACCACGGCAAGGAGCGAGGAGTCGACTCCCTTTCAGTAACGCCATGTGACTGAGGGGAAAACAAAGTCGAATCTTTTGACTCGCTGTTGCTTTTCTTCGTCGCTCGAAAGTTCGTGAGCCGCGCGGTGCGGTTCGGTGCGTGGCATTGCCCATCGCCCTAGTGCTGTCGGAAAACGCAAGCGTGATGCGCGGTTTGCGCGAGTCTCGTGTCCCTGATGCGTCCCATGTGCCGCGCCGCGGGCGCGGCCGGCCGGCTGGGATAGAGCGCGCCCGCACAAAGCCTCTTAATCCCCTCGTTTATCACAGGTATAGGGTAGAACGCACTCCTCTTACATACGCAGTTTGAACCAAATATTAATAACAGAGGTCATGGGCGCCCGCAGCAAGTGGCAACCCCCCCCCCCCCCCGGAATTAAAAGCAGTCAAAACTTTGCAAGAAAAATGAACACAGAGAAAAATACTTTGATAAAATTTGATCACCGGAGTTTTCGGTTGAAGTCTTGAAGAAACCAAAACGTTCGGTCCTGAATACCGAATGGGCGGAATTTGGGTAATACTAACCGAATCTTCGGTACTTCTAATAAAGTATGATGTACTTATGACCGAGTATTTCGGTTTATTTAACCGAAAACTTCTGTGATCAAAATAAACCGAATCTTCCAGTTCAAACAACCGAAGCATTTTTCTTCATGAAAGGAACGATAGGAGATAAAAAGGAGTAGGAGTCGACGAACTACATTATTATTGTTAGTTTACTTTGTATGATTTGAACTCGTTGTTTGCAAGGAATGGTATAGTAGTATGCAGTTTTCTTACCATCATTATTATCTGTTGTCACTTTATTCATAATATATCAAACACGTCAAAAATATTATTATTTAATACATCTACAATAGCTTAAAATGGTACCATTTGGTAGAAAAATTGCATTTTCCCCCTTTTGGGGGGGGGGGGGGGGTGTTAGTTCCCAGACCTGTCAATCACTGGGTGGTGTTCACCTGGGACCAATAAAAATGAGGGTTCAATCATTTTTCCCCCTCCAGGAAATTTTTCTGCAGGTGACCAGGGGGGTGATCACGGAGAATCGGATCATTTTGGTATCGTTATCGTTATCGTTTACGTGTAACCTCATGGGTGGCTCAACTAATCGAATCGTTTTGAGTCCCTCGTAACTATATTGAAACGGACGAAAGGAAGCGATGAGTCGGAGGCTGTCGTAATCTCGATCGTTTGAAGTAGGAAGAGGTGAGGAGGGGATCACCTGCGCGCTCGAGTTGCGCAGAAGCAAGCCCGTTTGATTTAATGCAAACGATAACGATAACGATACCAAAACGATCCGATCCTCCGTGATCACCCCCCATGACAGAGATGAAGTGTGAGCAATCTGGCAACGTTGTATTTTGTCCATAGAAACCATAGAGAGGCTTTCGGGAACGTAGTTTTGAAAACGAAACGGTATGGCAGTCATGATTTAAATCTTGTTTCATTTTTTATTCAGGTATTTAGCATGTAGTAGAATACAGTTAGTTATACTTAAGAGGTGCCCGCATACCTACCTAGTACCTAGCTATACTTCGGCCATTTACACGTATTTAATCCAAGTCTTAAATTAAATCTTAAATTTTAACATTTTACATGCCTATGTAATTTTAATTCTTGAAAGTGCTTGAGGATCCGGTTTGCTATGATTGACTGGTCTATTGAACTATCAAAAAGATAGAGCGAGGAGGAGTTATCAAGTGAAGGGCGACTTAAGCCGTTTATCTCCGTCCTTTTCTGTAACACATGCATATTCAAATGGACCGAGAGAGGAGGGAGAGAGAGAGAGAGAGAGAGAGAGAGAGAGAGAGAGAGAGAGAGAGAGAGAGAGAGAGAGAGAGAGAAATGAAGAGTTCCAAATGCGCCTCTGAATCCAAGAGTAGGCTAAAATCTGAATGGCAGTGAGTCGGTGCATTGCGGTAGCAGAAATGGAATGCCAATATAAGATCTGCTCTTTGACTGGAGTTCTCAATTCTTCATCCTTATATTTATTTCTCAGAAAGCACACCCGATGTTTCATCGGCTCTCGTTTTATAGCCACCGCTGCGCGCGGCCGCTTCAAGTTATAACTATTCGTGTTCAGAAATGGCGCCTTCAAATCATTAGGTATGCAATTCCATTTCTCAAGAGCCGGAAGAGTTGCTTACAGCAGTGATGCGTTAAAAGTTCATAGATATTAGTAAATACCGAAGGCGCAATCTAGTATTTGTACATACTTCACTCGTAAACGATTGGATCAAGAGCTTATAGAGATTACCAGAAAATTCAATTTTTCCAGTATTCCAGTCACCAATCTTTCTAGAGTATCATTTTAAGAGCGCTGTTATTTGCTGCTCCCCTGCAAGCGACGCTTCAATTCCAGGTGATTCCATGAAGCGTTTCGTTCAAAGTCTCGTCATCGGTTCGAGTTACAACCAAATTCGGAAAAATACATGATTTTTTTTGTTTGTTTTTTTTTGTTTTTTTTTTTTTTTGAGAATCGCACCCTAGGTGGATGGAGGGAAAATCTCTAGATAAGATATGTTGCAATAAATTCATCACTGACGCATCTTGAATCCAAAAGAATAACTCAGACTACGTCTATTTGAGTTCCAAAAAGAGTCCAAAAGTCTCCCCCAGAATGTTATAGGGGGGGGGGGGGGTCTCCTCCAGAATATTAAAGGGGGTCTCTAGGGGTTTCCCCAGAAAATATATGGGGGTCTAAGGGTCCAGATTAAGTTAGATGTGAGAAAGTGTTCGTCGGGTATTCCCTACAGTTTATTTTTGATTATTGCTCATCTCAGCTCATCAAGTACTATCATTTTCTTTATTAAAAAAAAAAAAAAAAAAAAAAAAAAAAAAAAAAAAAAAAAACACTAAATTTCAGACCCTTGTAACTGCCTCATTGTACCAATAAAAATCTTGGGCCCTAGAGCGGCTTTAGCCTAGTCAGCCTACTGCCTAGTGGTTAATCTGGCTCTATCCGATAATCCAAATCCTCGTGCAAGCATATAATAATAACTACGGCATTTTCGATATCGTGTACGAGTTCAAACCGTCTGAATGAATCCTCCCCTTCAAGCTCACGATTCTTGAGTAACTATTACTTATAGAGCACATGAGAAAGGGTGGAAGGTGGAGGAGAAATACCTCCTTTATCAAAAGGAAGGGGGCAGGGGAGGGGGGTTCTTATGAGCTCGCAAAAAGTCTGGATGAGTGCCAAATTAACCACCCGCCGCCTTGGAGAAAACAAAAGACGGTATAGTTGAAATACATGTTCGGAGAGGCAGAAAATAGGAAAACGTGAGAAAAAATGTGGAGACGAGAGAAGTGGTATAGGAGAGTCAGGAAAGGGCCATAAAGTTCAATGAGCGAATCGAAAGAGTTTTCTGGATAAGTTTTGATCGTACCCAGACGATGTCAAAGGGCTGATTGTGAGTTGTGAGTCTAAAACAACCCCTCTTGGCCCTCCCCTCTCACGCAAGTTTCGACCAGCGCAGCCTTATTGGCACATATTTCATTTAAACGCTCCCTGGATTTTCAGCCAGCTATTATCGTATAGCATTTGAATGGCCGGCCTCGGCGGAAAACCGGAAATATACAGGGTGTTGAAAAACTGTTCCCGAATATTTCAGGGGCGGATTCTACAGGTCAAAATAAGACTTTTTTCCCCCTATAAACATGGGTCCGAAATTGCAGTCTTTTTGAATTACAGTGTTGCAAAGTTTCCGAAAAACAAATTGAAAAATTGTCATAACTCCCTCGTGAATTTTTCTTAATGCTCGTAAATAGGTACTCTGGTGTAGTTTTAGGCGTTTTTGCCGATTTTGGCCATGAAAATGCTGTTTGCAAAAATTTAAGAGGGGTTTAGGGGGTTTTTCTTGATTTTTCTCACTTTTTTTCGCCAAATTATGTAAAACATGCTTTCGGATTCATTGAACCCAAAAACGATTAGCATTACTCAAAAGGTCGTAAAAAAGTATGCATTTTTATTCCTTAGAAGTTTTTCCAAATCGTAAACCATTTCCAAGAAAATTGTCCCTGAAGTTGGAGAAGTCGAGCCAAGAATTGACAGAATCAAAGAAAAGGCGACTATTGGCCAACCTCTGCAACTTCAGGGACGATTTTCTCGGAAATGGTTCACGAATTGGAAAAACTTGTAAGGATTAAAAATGCATACTTTTTTACGACCTTTCAAGTAATGCTAATTGTTTTTGGGTTCAATGCATCCGAAAGCCTGTTTTCACATAATTTGGCCAAAAAAAAGTGAGAAAAATCAAGAAAAACCCCCATAACCCCCCTCAAATTTTTGCATACAACATTTTCACGGCCAAAATCGGCAAGAACGCCTAAAACTACACCAGAGTATCTTTTTACGAGCATTAAGAAAAATTCACGAGGGAGTTATGACAATTTTTCAATTTGTTTTTCGGAAACTTTGCAACACTGTAACTCGAAAAGACTGCAATTTCGGACCCATGTTAATAGAGAAAAAAAGTCTTATTTTGACCTGTAGAATCCGCCCCTGAAATATTCGGCAACAGTTTTTCAACACCCTGTATAGATGACTTCAGTTTTTCTCCTGCGGAGTAGCCTTATTATTTAGCTTTATTGTTCCTTGTATAAACGTATAGATATACAATGCATTATTATAATGCAAGAAGCCAAATAACCACACCATAGGCGGACCGTGACCGAAAAAAGTGGGGGGGGCTGAAAAGTGATGACCTTTTTTTTCTTCTTCTTTTTTGCTTCTCAAGTCTCAAGTGTGATGACTTTTTCCCGATTTTTAGCCCCTCCGCCCAAAAAAAAGTGCCCCTGATACGGTCCGCATGAAAACCACACACGCGCCTCGGCCGCTATCGGCATGGCTGGTTTTAACAAAAAGCAAAAAAACAAAACAAAAAATTACACCACGGGTTTCAAAGTAAACTTAACTTCCATAAACTTGTATACGAAACTTACTTATGGATTAATTACAAAAGCTAGAATAAGAATAAACTATATAATTGAAAACTTGATTGGATGCTCTCTCCTCCACCCCCCCCCCCCCCTCGGTTTATTTATGTGGGTTTTTTTCTCTCCAATTTTTTCATTCATTCTTGAATTATTCTTTTTACTTTTCAAATATCTCCGCGTGAAATCCTTTCTTCAACCCGAGTTCGGAACTCTGCGGTGTTCATGTGCAAATCTCAGCCCGAGGTAGCCCGCGGCTTGAATTAACCAGAATTGAACGAAACGCGAATCTTTTAAGTGCCCGTGTTTAAACCCGGGTTGAAAAGCCTCGCAAAAACTAGGCTGTTATGTAAACCCGGCTGATTTTTATATCATTACTTTTCATTATACATTTCATTGCTATTTGACGGCACGATTACGTTTACCAGCGAGTTCAGTAAACGCCATCAAGAGACTTACAAGGGACTCTAATATAATACCTTTGACTCGAATACTCTAGAGTTCACAACAGAAAATTACTCCATTCCTTTTCGTGTGACTGTGTGAGATATCGGTAAATGCACCGATATCGATTCCTATCAACTATTTAAACTTCATCGCCACGTCTTTCCATGCATTTCAAATAAGAAGACGCAGTCGGGCTGGGGAAGGTCGGGCTTTTCATGGGGCTTTTGAAAACAGCGCGCGAGCACGCCGCACATCGGTGTCGTATGTGTTTTTATAAACCGTTTAGTGTTTTCGTTCGTGAAATTAAATAAACAAACACACGTAACCTAAATTCGGCAGACAGACTGTCAAATTGGTCAAAACGGTACTTTCGGTTCACTAGCTTTGTTACCATTTATTTACCGTTACTTGGATTAATTTTTCTATTAATCATGGAAACCTTTAAATAACCCTTCCTTTTCTGTGTTTTAATCCATCCATCTTTCGTCTATTATCTCTAGCCATGAATTCGAATCAAAGTGTGAATGCAACCAACGATAATTGTGAGTATTAAGTATCAAAGAAAAAATGTACCACTTGCAACAGTAGTCCTAAATATTTTATCTTTGTCTGTCATCTACCTCTAATTTGGAGGATTTTGAGGCCACCCATAACCCCATTTAGCCTTTTTATGAATACACCTACCCATCTTTCCTTTATTCATGCAGCTTAGCCAATTACTCAACTTGCTGACTCTTCAATAAAAAAAAGTAACTTTCTCAGCAATTCGTGCTAGAGAGCTCAAGCGCTTGTTCGATTCATTGTGATTCAACTGTTTCAGTGGATTTTTTGGAACTGCGGATGTAGTAGGTCCAGCATGAGCGGTTATTTGTGGTTACTGTGCTCCACCATATTGGAACCAACGGGATTGAACTCGGGTCCATTGTATTAGTTTCCTTTTTTCAGGAAGACAAGTAGTGTACCTTACGCAAAAGCTACGGAAGCTCATCAAAAAAAGTAGGCGCCCAGAGACATTACTAGAGGTCTTATCCTGAAAGATGGCAGGTGACATATGTTCCAGTTTTCTGTGCCATTTGTACATTTGTGTAAGAAACACGAACTTGCCAACTGCTAAGCCAATCTGTCATCTGCCAACTCTCAAGAAACAACCTCTATCCATGATTTATTCAAAATCCTTGTGTATTTTTGTACTTATAAATATCTAGACCGAAGAGCAGGAAACATTATACTTAGTATAGGTTCTTCCAGAGAAGATTAGACTCGACATGTGTGCAGCTTTCATGGAAATCTTGCTTTGTTCTGCTAAGATGCGTTTTTTCTCCCATCCACTGCAGTAATCCATCTAGAGTGTAGCTGGGACTGCTGGAATCTATCTGTCCATCGGTCCAATCGGCGTATCTGTCAATTTGGATGTTTTAGCTTGAAAAGGTTAGGGTTCGCCATTTGCAAACACAGATGTAAACAAAGAAGACCTAATCCATCTATTCCCAGTGGTCTGAGGCCGCTGGATCGAAAGACAGCGGATGGAATCCATCGGGCTACATCAGAATTGAAAAAAGCGGATCACTGGATTGATAGACAGCGGATGGGGGGGAAAAAACGGGTCTCTATTATTGAATTGGGTGGTGCTATTGGTGGTTTGTAGCAGATGTTCTTATGAAAGCCGCAGAACTGTCAAGTCCAATATTTTCCGAAATTATATAATTAAAGGATAAGTTTTGGGATCTGAAAATCTATTCATGCCTATAAGTGTTCTAAGTGTCTACAATGAGAGGTTTTGCAATGCGTGAAATTTTTTTTGATTGTCAAATTTTTCCTTAAATGCCTTGTTTCGTTTTTTCCAGCTGCCTACATAAATTCAGATCGGAGTGAAACCTCTCCTCTCTACTCTTCAAGCAAAGATAATGGGAATCTAAACTTCATCATTACATTCTTTTCAGTATTTTCTGTCGCAGTAACAGTAGTTTTAGCAATCAATATAAAATACGGGAATTTCCAGGTTAGTTGCTTGTTTTACCTCTAAGTAATGTTTCATTTTTCAACTCAAGCTCTTTGTAGAGCTCAAATTTTTTTGAGTCTCAGGTTCAGTGAAGTAGCAGTGCCTGCTTCCAAAATACATCAAAACATTCCTATCAATGAGCAGTTTTTTAGCTTACTTACTTAGTTTCAATTTGTTGCTAACCAACTGCTCACAGATGCGTGCGTTTTGATACATTTCTAAAGCAGCCACCGCTTTTTGTCCAAACCTGATGCTAAACTTACGTGAGCTCTAGCTTTGTAAGTAGAATATGAAGTAGGAACTGTCTTACTTTACATGTCTGCAGGCTGACTATGAGCAATCGTATCATAATGTTATCGAGTCGATGAAGGAGTATGTGTTAATCTTATAGGTAGTGTTGTTACAATAGAAATCCAATAGAAACCCTCCCATCTCTGCGGAAATTTGCCGATGACTCCTGAGCTATTGGAGAATTTGTGCAGGGTTTCTATCGGAATGGAGCCTATTTGGAATAATACCACCCATAAGATAACACGTACTTGATCATCAACTGAATGGCATTACGATGCGATTGTTCGTAATTAGCCTACAGGCCTAATTTTTTTTCTATGTACAGTCAACTGCTTCTTGGCAGTGGCATCACGTGCAATCTAGCAATGCTGTATTTGGTCCATTTAAATGTATGAAAAAGGTCAAACTAATGGAGATCCACGAAGCACTTTCTCCAATCGATAGTTTACATGGGTTTAAATGGACAAAATGCCGCGTTGTCAACCTGCACTTGACACCACTGCCTCCTGGTTTACACCCTGTGAATGACGTCCAACCTCCATTTCTTAGCTATTGAACAATCACATTTCAACGGCCTTTCAAAAACGGAAGTGACAGAATGAAGCACCAGCACATTTTCACAAAACGGACCAATAAAACTGAAAAAATCATAGCAATCGAAACAATGATAAACAAGCTATATCAGGATCCTTTCTATGATTCTGAGCTTTCTTCCAGGGTAAATGAATGGTTTAACTCACGGTTCCCAACCGGTAGTCCGCGAAGACCTTTCTGAATTTTTCCCGGTTTTTTTTGCCCGAAACAGGAAACGTTGAATTTGTGACCAATATTTTTTATGTAGAAAAAAAAAAAAAAAAAAAGTTATCATTTGAAGGAGTCATAACCTAAATTTTTATTAAGTTTATAAAATTCCTCCTTCAAGGTTTTCGTTTTTCGGTTTTTTAAATTCAAAATTAATTTCAAAATTGAAAGTTTTTAATTATTGTTTTTGTTCAATAATTATCTCAGCGGTTCCCAACCAGTGGCTGTATTTAAAATAACAGGGTAGGTTATTTCCTCCTTCCATTGTCAAAGAAAAAAAGAAAAAAAGGTAATCGATTGTTCATTTTTTCTAGTTGGTGGTCCGCGGCCTCCACCGATCGTCCGATTGGTGGTCCGCGACCAAAAAAGGTTGGGAACTGCTGGTTTTACTCAAGGCACATAAATACAAGGTCAGTCTAGTAACAAAAAAATCTTGTCTGCTATTTTCAGAGACATAAAAACCTTGTCTCCTAAACTAAGAAACATGAAAATCTTGTCTTTAAAAAAAAATTAAAAAAAATTAGGACGCATGTAAATCTAATAGGAATTTTAAATGGGCTCTTAGTATCCAGTTGCAGCCTTTATTTTGCTTATACTTTTTGACTTTTCAGATTGAACCGCATGGCAGTGTTGCCAGCGATAGTGCAGAATGTTCGCTCATCGGGACCTCCATTCTGAAAAAGGGTGGAAATGCGGTCGATGCAAGCATAGCAACAACTTTTTGTATCGGTGTCATTCGACCTCATTTGACAGGAATCGGCGGGTGAGTTAAAACATTTTCTTCTCTGAAGGAGTTAAGTTGAACATGATACAGGGGTGCAAAATTTTCCAAAACATTTGAAGTTTCACGTGATCCAGGATTTTTGAAAAATTCCCTCGCAAAAATTTGACAATGTTAACTTTTTTTTGTTTATTTCAATGTATTATAGCATCACAAGTATACTCACAATGGCTGATGTTTGCAAGATTTTAAAGGGAACTTCCTCAATTTCCCACAAATTTCCTCACTTTCACGCGAATTGTGGATCACCAGATCACGCAGGTTTTCCACATGATATGATGTTTTAAAAATTTTATTGAGTACAGCTGTGATTTTATTCATTTTTGCTATTCATTCTCACATTCCCTCCTCCCTCCAGATTAATGTTTGAAATCATTGTGAGGAGCGTTTGGAAGAAATTAAGTCTTCAGACAAGAGACGAAGATAATGTAAAGTTTATTAAACCGATAGACAGTTTATTTATACCGTGGGATCATTGAGTAAGTTTGGATGGACAAATTATGTTTGACATTGACTTCGTTATTATTATTAAGATTATGTAATATTTGTTCTAGGGGCGGAGTAATGTTGATTTATGATCACAGAGAAGGTAAAGTTCTGGACTCCATTGACTTTCGTGTCACCAAAAGTATAGACCCTGGAGTGGGGGTACCTGGATTTTTGGCTGGATTAGCTCTTGCTCATCAATTACATGGTGTGCTCCCATGGGCAACGTTACTTGCTCCAGCAATTCAGATTGCCAGGTAATTTCATCTCTCTTTTTTTGCAAAATCAGAATTTCAAAGTACTTTGAGAATGGAAACTATTAAGGTGAAAGCACCATTTACAGACACCCCCGAAGAACGGTACCATTAACAGACTCCCCAAAAAGCTGATGCCCTGCAGGCTGATTCTCCTTATTTGGACGAGACGAGACGAGATAAGAAGAAACGATGAATCCTATTGGTTTAAATGGCGTCACGTGACAGATTTGAAGTCATTGAGGCGCGGAAAGAGCGAGATCAAAGTCATGATTTTGAAATGAATGACTCTGATCTCGCTCTTTCCGGGCCTCAATGACTTCAAATCTGTCACGTGACGCCATTTAAACCAATAGGATTCATCGTTTCTTCCTATCTCGTCTCGTCTCGTCCAAATAGGGAGAATCAGCCTGCTGATCTGAAAAGTGAAAGTTAGTCAGGACTTGAAATTACTTCCAAGTTCTGCCATTTCGATGTTATAAGCGTTTTAATATAACTTTTAAGTCAGAAAAATTTTGCATTTGTGGCAAAAGAATTTAGACATTTTGGGTGTCTGTAACTGGTGCGTTCACCTTAGCTGTTCCCAAAATCATAAACAATCGCCGAATGGTAAATAAAACTGTGAAACTGAAGCAAAAATTGATTTCCCACATTGTTTTTGTTTTTTTTTTTTTTTTGTATGCCTCTGTAAAACATTTCTGTTTTGAGTTCAAGATTTTTGGTTGTCAGTTCCAGTTGTTCTTTTGGATACATGGTTTTAAATTTTAGCCTTTTCCATCTGCCTTATTTATTCTCATTGGGGTTTTAGGGAATTTTCTTATTTCCAACCTCCCAGGCTTTAATTTTGAGTATTTTGGTTTCAAAATTTCAGGGAATCCTCTCGATGTATGCTTGCAAGTTACAAGTGCCGAAAATCCTCAAATGTGGATTTTCTGCATAAATTATTCAATTTCAGCAAAATATTGACTTTTCGAGGAGCGCGAAGTTGTGCTTTGTGCCAATGTTTGGAAATAATTAACCCTGGAATCACCTTAAGCTTCCCCAAGCAACCCCCCCCCCCTCCAAAGCTACCAATGAATATGCATTTATCCGAAACATAATTTAAGAAAAGGTGAGGAAAAGGCTAACAACTTATCTCACAGGCATTCAGTCTAACTATAATTTAATAATTGCAGAGACAAATAGAGATGGAGCACTACGTTAAAATATATAAAGAAGATTTGAGGCACACTGAATTTTTAGGGATTCAACAAAATAACATGTGAAACAACAGTCAACACCTTGAGATGTCACATGGTGTTGAATGGTGACTTTCGGAAAACACGGGGGGGATGGGCTGGAAGTGAAGAGGAGGGTGCTCACCATTCAACGCCAAGCGACGTTGACTGTTGTTTTGTTGAATCCGCAAGAATTCGGAGTGCCTCTGCTGCAGCCAGTTAGTGCTCTGTCTCTATTTGTCTCTAAATAATTGGTTCTTTGATATGATTTAAATTTCAGAAATGGCTTTAAGGTTACGTCAGGTTTGATAAAAGCAAAAGAGGAGCATCAAATTCAAAATTCGACTCACAACATCATATTGAGCGATTGGCTGGAGAATGTAGTCGAAGGAGCAATCATCAAAATGCCCAAACTTGCAATGTTGCTGGAATACGTTGCGAAGATGGGCCCTTCGGGTATTAATCGACAAACGTTTTGCTGAGCTCTGGTTTTGGGTGATCTCTGTGCTTTGCAACTGTCCGCTCTTGTAAATATTTCTCTTTGCTTTCTTTTATTTTGTTCCGACTCTAAATAGAAACTTAAGCGCAAACTAAATATAAACTAGAACAAACGAAACATTCCATCACAGAATACTGCAATCAGAACGGAAATTCCCGTAAGAGCCTATGGAAACAAGATTTGGATTTTGCTAGCACCCGCTGGAAACCGTTCTTGCTCACTTTTTAAGATGAGGAACGTGCTTTTCCAGTTTATATATTTACAATCAAGATTGACACTCAACCAATCACAACTTGTTACTGAAGATTACCGGAAATACTCACTTTCCAACATGGTCGACATGAAGACACTTGAAGTAAAAAATATTTTAAAATGAATTTAAGTTTCTTTTCTGATTGTTGTATTTTGAGATTCCATGTTCAGTGAGCTCAACTGTTTGGATTTATGAGGCAGAGGTTTGGCTTATAAAGTGAAAAATCTAGATAGTTAGAAGAAGCATAGATGGAAGGCGTAATATGACATGTTATAAGTGTGTCAAGATGTATAAAGGTGTGATGTGTAAATCATTTTTGTCTCAATGAGCATTATAAAATGCTGAAGACTTCAGCCTGGCACTTCATTGAGAGACTACTGAGAAGTAGAAGATTAACAAATAATAGACGCAAAAAAATAACTTGAGTAAATAGTTCACTAACTTAATACCGTATGAATTCAGAGCTATTAATACCAAGTCAGTCTGGTAGCAAGTAGGTAGGGAGAAAGAGTTCCGTTCCATGCATTCTCTTGATTTAATCTTCGTCTCGCCCCCTTGATCTTAAGTTTGTCTGGTCTGTTGTTCACTCGAAGGAATCAACGCCGTGAAAAGGTGTCTTCAAATGCTGAAAGGACCACTGAATTGGGATAAATTGAAACATTGAAAATATGTAACAAGATGTATTGAAATAAAAGAAGAAAAAAATAAAACTAAAACATAGTAACCTGCCAATCTTGTATGAAAATAAAGTGACTTACTTAAAGAGCCGTAGGCCTTTTGGTCCTTCAATTCTTGCCACTGATGATGATCTAGGATCGAAAGGTCTTTGGCTCTCTGTAAGTTACTTTATTTTAATAACAACAGAATTATACAAGTAGCCTGAAAATTCACAATATAAAAAAGAACAAAACAGGATCAAAGCTAAAAATATTATTTTAATGCAAGACTGTCTGGTTATTATGTTTTCATTTATTTTTCTTTTTTCTTTTATTCACTGAATTGGGGGACGTTGACATGGACTGCCCATCAAACCTTGTATTAATGATCTTTGTGTAAATATTAAATAATAATGTATGTCAGACTGGAGTCCGTCAACTAGCCTAAGTTTCATGTCCTTGGTTCTGAGCAGTATGCGCGGTAAGGTATAATTTAAAAAATCATGGCCCAGTGTAACATGGTTGATGGGGTTCAATATGCACCATGTTGTAATAATATACATATCACCACATTTTTTGTCTGTTTTTAAATCAACTGCTTCTAACTCAGTAACAATTCCAAATTATGCTAAATTATGTTAACCTTAACCCTTAGATGTCCGAGCTGGGTCCAATGGACCCAACGTATGCTAAAATCGGCTGCCAGCAGCTGTTCACTGGTCATACAAACTTGAGCTTCATGATATGCTCTAAAAAAACTCTCAAAAATAGTAATTTTATCATTTTGGAAAAAAAAAATAATGAGGGGGGGCACAGGGCCAAATTTTTCACGACTACCCCGAGAAAGACCGAGCCGGGTCCATTGGACCCGGCCGTTATTTTGATGTGATATTGTTGGGATATTGATTTTTTTTGGTGAACATTTTCAGTACTTCATGATGTTGACAGTTGGCTACAGAGACCGTCATGATTTTTACATTTTGATGTCTTGTAAACAAACAAAAAATAGTGATAAGACTAATTTTGGACTTTGAAAATTAGTTTTTATTTATCTTGTGTTTTAGCATTTTTAGTCATTTTTTTCTCCATTTTAATCAGTATCTTAGCTTCAAAGTTTTAGAAACGGATTACAATCCTTGAATGTTGATGAACAAACTACCGAGCATGCTCACCGAACCCCCCCCCCATTCTACTCTTCCTCCCCCAACTCATTCAACCCTCCCTGAACCCCGTTTGCCATGCACCCACCTATACTCTTGCTCTGAACAAAATCTAAGAACTTGCTTTATTATTTACACCAAAGGATTAGAAAACAGAGGCATCATTTGGAGGGACACAAATAGCAACCCTCCCCCCCCTTATATGGAACTGCAAAATTCAAAGTTTTTCGGACAATGTTAGGCACTTTTCAGTGCGGTTTCTTAGAATCTCTCTTCCAACAGTGCTCTCTTCTATAGCTAGCAGGTGGGGTGAGGGTTTTTGCTCTACCGTTCTCTTGTAAAACCCTGCAAATGATGCCTCTGTCTGAAAATATAGTGGCTTTCGGATGGAATATGAGATTTGGGGAAGCAATGTATCATTGTGAGAAAGTTCTGAGACTGAGTCAACGCATCATAACTTTTTCACAATAATACATTGTTTTCCCAAGTCTAACATCCCCTCCAAAAACCGCTATATTTTCAGACAGAGGCATCAATTGCAGGGTGTTACAAAGGGTTTGGTGGAGCAAATAATCCCCCCCCACCCTGCTAACTATAAAGGATCCTTCTTGGAAGGGAAGTACTATAAGAAACCACGAAATGGTGCCGAATATTGCCCTAAAACGTTGAACTTTTCGGTTTCAGGTGGGGTGTTGGGGGGGGGGTTGCTATTCATGACCCTCCAAATGATGCCTCTGTTTTCTAAACCTTTGGTGTACATGCAAACACACCAATTTATTATTTTAGGAATAATAGAGTAACTTATTAGATTTTGATCTTCGGAGCTAGATTTTGTGGGCGTATAGCAAACGGAGTTAGGGGGTGGTTTAATGGGTTGGGGGAGGAAGAGGGGGAGGAAGAGGGGGAGGAAAGGATTTGGTGATCATGCTTGACAGTTTGCTCAACAATATTGAAGTATTCTAACCTGTTTCTAAAACCAAGAAGCTAAGATACTGAGGAAAATGGAGAGAAAAAGGACCAAAACTGCTTAAACCCATGTATTTTAAATACGGGTCCAATGGACCCGGCTCGGGCGTTTTCGTATAAAAAAAGACACGGACATCTAAGGGTTAATGTATAAAGAGAGTATTGTAAAACGGGGTAACTTGGGACAGGGGAGGGGGGGGGGTAACTTGGGACAGCCTGCTGGAAGCATAGGTTATGCTTGCTAGTGCTTCCAGCAGACTGTCCCAAGTTACCCCATTTTACAGTAGATGGTATTTTCATTTTACTGAAGTATTCAGTAAGCCTTACAAAATTAATTTTTAAGTTTACTGTAGCCTTTGAGATTTCTCGCCTAGTCTTTCCAGAATGGTCAGTATCTGGAGTTTAATGCTTAATGCACAAGTTTTGCCTCGCTTCTTTCAAAATTTTACTCACAAGAAGGGTCCAAACTTTCTGAACGCTCTGTACATTTCAATATATATTTCTTCACTACTTTTTTCTTTCCTCATCACACAATTATGAATATGTACCTAGTTTGATTATTTCTTCAATAAATGTGAAGATTTTATTAAAAAAGAGGACATTTAAGTAGAAGGTCTTGTGTCTGAAAATTCAAATGTTTTCTTCCTCAAATATCTCACCTACTCGAATTTCAAGTCATTTTTGATTACTGACTTACCCAATTCCATTTTTCATCGTCAGTGGTAGAAGTCGTTTCAGAAGTGTTGGCGTACCTAGACTAATGATCTTTGGAATTTCCCAATGTTATTTCTCATATTACATAGTAGAAGTTAATGAAAATTAATTTGACAGCAAGCGTTTCATTGAGGAACGATTCTAAATGAAACGGCCAAAGTCACAAATAAGTTTTGTTTTAATTTGAAAAATTGAAAATTGAAAATTCGCCAAAGATTATCGGTGAGCTGTGCCTACACCTCTGAAACGAACTCTATCAACTGACGATTTTTCAGGATTTTTGACGATATGCTAATTTAGCAAGGGTAACCTAAGATAACGAAATCTGACTGCATTTTCTACCAAATCTTAAGAATCTAACTTTCTCTCATAGTTTATTTCATCAGCATGTTCTATTTTTAATCTGTCAGAATTTCTATGCATTTCTTCAACATATTATAATTTTAAATTCGAAATTATTCACTCTCTTTATAGTGTTCTACAGTAAAACTTTGAAGGTTGAAACTGATCTCCTAGACCAGGACGACATTGCCAATTACATGCCAACCCGCGGTAAACCTTTGAAAGGAAACCTCATGGGTTACAATATTGTGACATCTGGCGCTGGAACAGGAGGAGAGACTCTCTACAGTGCGCTACCTCATCTGAATATCAGTTCATCGAGTATCATTTCATTTGCCAGTGCATTCCACAGTAAGCTTTTGTTTAACAGTTTAATCTTAGCGTGAGAAAATACTTATTAACCAACCCTTTTTTGTAAGGTTCAGATTACCTGAAGAAACCAAAGTTTCAACTCGCTCAAATTTAGAGGGTCCTTAACCCATTGACATGTATAGACAAGTCTGACTCATCCTCGGTCTCCCGGGACAAACATGCATAGACCAATGAGCTGTAACTTTAGAGTGGCACATCAAGGAATGTTCCGCTGGTTCATTGTTGTCACCTGGGGCGCCGCCATCTTGCCGTAAAAATCGATTCTAATTCTAAATTTTGTAGGTTGTTTCCGATCGTTTTGTAAACAAACTCGGGCATCGCCGGAAACGACCTACAAAATTTAACCTCAAACCGTGGAATCTGCCGTCCAAATTCCCGCCAAATTCCGAACGACCTACAAAATTTAACCTCAAACCTCGGAATCTGCCGTCCAAATTCCGCTTTTTCCTGGGATTCCTTCTACCCTGTGTGGCACAAGGTGGACCAGCCCGCTGCCACTCTAAAGTTATAGCTCATTGGCATAGACAAATCTCACTCGTCCAATGACTAAGCAACCTATAAAGTCAAAGTTCTCTGTTTCCCGAGAGATAGCGCCACAGGCATTGATCACAGGATAATTAAAGACTTGGTGGCCAACATTTTACAGTTTTTTTCCTTCTTCTTACATTGGTTCAACTGATATTAGTTGTGAGAACTTGACCTCAAAATTTTCTCAAATTCTGTAAACGAATACAAGCGCTTGTGTCTCTGTTACCAATGTTATGTATAAATCTTACTCACAAATAAAAAAATTGAAAGAAGAATCAAAATATCCCAAAAATTGGCAGGGGTATGGTTGGGAACTGAAAATAACATCAAAACTTAGCGTGAGCATTTTACCCTAAAATTAATTAGTATTTCAGGGCGCGGCAGGCTAAAATTAATTCGTGGGAGATGGGACATGGCCACATGGGACATGAGACATGGGGCGTGAAACATGGGTCATATTTAATCATATTTAAGAAATCTTTGAGATTCAGGCACTTGATTTTTAATTTTCCGGTTCTATTTCTGTTGTTTTCAGGTGATAACGCTGCATTGTGGCCTATACCCTCTGGCTCTCATGTAGCAGTTGCTGACATCAACGATATGTATGTGTCGGTCGTTAGGTAAGTTTCTATCATTATTTATTTTTTCATTTTTGTTCACTTAACTTTTCGCTTGTTTACCATTTATTTTACTCATGTATTACCTCAGGTATGTCCAAAATCTTTGATACAAGCCTCCTAACAAGAAGGCAAAGTTTAGATTTCAACAATTGGAATGCTGTAAAATCGTGTTAATTTGGACCTAATTTTTAGACTTATGCAATTACTCTTTGTTGGAACAATTAAAATTACAATTAGATTAAAATGATGTTACATCTTTCATCAACTGTTGATCGTGTTACTTTGGACCTAATTTTTAGACTTTTGCAATTACTCATTGTTGAAATAATTAAAATTACAATTGGATTACAACGATGTTACATCCTTGATCAATTTTTATTAATTGTGTTACTTTGGACCTAATTTTTAGACTTATACAATTACTCATTGTTGGAACAATTAAAATTACAATTGGATTACAATGATGTTACATCCTTGATTGATTGTTCTTTCATTTTTTTTTAGTGGCTTGGGTTCTGTTCTTGGATCTCAACTATTCACCGCTTCAGAGTACATCCTAAACAATGCATTGGAAATCATTGGTGATGAAGTCAGTAATAGTACAAAGCGGGGTGAAAAAGTTCCGACGTTATCTGTTCCCATTATTGCAGCTAGTTCAAGTCATATCTGTGCACGTAGACTAATACTCGGTAAGTAAGGACTAAACAGGATAACATGATCAAAATGATCCTTTTCACTTTTACCTCTTGTGATTACCTGCTTCAAATTTTTTCTTAATCCACCTTTTTTTGCTGGATGCCACAGAATGCCGGATTTAACTAGAGAATGCAAACAAACGAAGTTTGCCTAATGTCTAGACATCCTGATTGCAGAAGAAGTGCCCAATCTGACAACTGCGCGGTCGTGTGAAAAATGAAGAGCGCTCCGCAAACTGTGGAAACATGAAGATTCAGATGGGTACATTACGGGATTTCGATGTCATTTTCTTGGCTTATTTGAAATTTTGCACCATGCGCAAGCGCATACAATGCACGCAGCAGCACAGGGCATTGGACAGAAATAGGGAGTGCTTTAAGAAAGCAGAAAGAAAATTCATCACTTGCGTGAAATTTTTGCGGACCGAAAATTTTTTTTGTCGAAGACCAGTTACCGGTCGTGAAAAAATTTGGAAAGCAGGGCACATTTTTCACCTCTGCTGGATTGGTCACTTTAATTATTCGGTGCTAAAATATATTTTTAGTGGATGTAAGTTCATGGCTTCTTCCCCACCAACTTCCAAGTTATTTTGCTGATGCTTTCACTAGCTAGATTTGCAGAAAAACTTTCAAAAGCCTCAAGATAATAATGTTATGTAATTACCATAAGGCTTGATTCTCCTTTGTGACAAAAACCGTTTTTTTGTCAATGACTTTGTTCTTTCTGTTGACTCTTTCATTTGAATGATTCTCAAACTTTTTTTTCCGTTTTTCTTTCAGGTTCAAGTGATGTCCGTGATGGTGCCCAAGCACTAATATCTTTACTGAATGGCGGAGAACAGGAGAAAAATGTGAAAGCAAGTATCGAAGCAACAAGAGTACGCTTTGTTGGACCTCACATTCTTGAAGAAAAAGAGCATGTTCCTATTCTACCAGTCAAAGAACGCAATGCATTAAACCGTGCAGATTATCAGCTTATCTCTGCTCCGCTGCCTTACCCAAGTATCAATGTCATTCAAAAGGTGAACGATTTAACTGTGGCTTATTCTGATTCTCGAGGTTACGGTCAAGCGATTTCTTTTTAACAAGTTTCGAGCTCTCTTCTTTTTGGTCTACCTCCTATAAGATCTTACTTATTATAAAATTTAATGGTGAAGTTCCTGATTTATGCAACAGAAATCTCCTGTTTTCTTAGTCTTGCAGTTTTTCTGCATTTTTAAGTTCTGCAGTGTCTTTAGTTAGTATTTTAGCGGAGTCATGTAAGCCGTCACATGGAAAGAGTGGTGCTAATTGACAATCCTGATTTTAACCCATACCTATCTCAAATTATTTGAAATTTTAAAGCGTTTTTCTGAAAAAACACCATCTTAAAATTAAAAAAATGAAAAATTGAAAAAACATGGAATTACAAATATTTAGTCTAGAAAAGTGGTGCATGCTGAAGAATCCCTGAATTGGTGTTTGAGTAAAATTAATTAATTGAGTAAGAAGGAAGTGGAGAAAAATTACAACTATATGCGCGAGGAGTCGGCGCGACTCCAACTCGTAAACTCCCAGGTCCTCTTCAATAAGGGGAGGTGGGAAAAGATTTTAGAAGAGCAACGCGAAGTTGAAAGCCAAGTCCTCCTCTCCCACATTGCCTCCCGCAAGGTCTGGGAGGAATCATGTTTACGAACTCTGAATGAGAGGAGCAAGGAGGATCTCCTCACTCTACACGCAACCGTATGTGGCATGAGAACAAAAAACTTGGAATGTATCAAAAATATGGAAGAAGAGTTAAGCGCAAAGAGAGTCATGTAAGCCGTCACATGGAAAGAGTGGTGCTAATTGACAATCCTGATTTTAACCCATACCTATCTCAAATTATTTGAAATTTTAAAGCGTTTTTCTGAAAAAACACCATCTTAAAATTAAAAAAATGAAAAATTGAAAAAACATGATATTACAAATATTTAGTCTAGAAAAGTGGTACATGCTGAAGAATCCCTGAATTGGTGTTTGAGTAAAATTCGTCTGCAATTTGGTCTGCAATTGGATTGCAATTTGGTCCAAAGGAAGCAGCGAAAGAGTCATTAACGATCCAAAGGGCATGTATGGGTTAAGGAAATTGCGCTCTTTGCTGCTGATTGTGTCGAACATGCTCAATGTACCGTAGATTGGTGTGGCTTTGGACAGCTGGGTGACTTTAGACTGTAGGATATCACTTCACAGTGCTGCCATACGCTTTAGAAAAGAAAAAAAATCCCCCATACTGTCCAAAGTCACCCCCGCTGTCCAAAGTTCTTTTTCTAAATCGTTTGGGAACACTGTGAAGAGGATATCCTACTGTCCAAATTCACCCCGCTGTCCAAAGTCACCCCAATCTACTGTGAAAACATATAGTCGTTTATGAAATTATTCAGCTGTTTTACAGCCTTAAATTTTACCACTTATAGTGTGGTTTGGAACCACTCAAATGGCATCATTAACTCAATTTTCCTCAAAGTAGACGTGCACCATGTTTGCTCGGAATGACTCGTAATATTGATTGTACGGGTGAAAGATTTTTTCAAGTCAAAATATCTTTATAACCAATTAAAACTACATATTTCTACCTAATTTATTTGTGAGGTTGCAAGGGGAACAACATAGTTTTTTCAATGTTTAGAAACCAGTGAAGAAAGCTAACGACAAATGTTCTTAAAAGTCATTCCAAAGTATTTTAATTTGTGATAAGTTGCTGTTTGCAGAGTTTACATGTTGTTATCGATTTTGAATCTTTTATGTATTTATTTTCTTTTGCCTTTCTTGCAAAGTTTGGAAACTATTAATCTTGTTGAATCATTGTTAATTTATTGTGATTTTGTATTTTATTTTGTAAGCTAGTTTCATTGACATCAAATGAACCCAACTATTTTAACTTTTGTGTTATGATGATGCAAAGCTTGTCATTTCTCGTCACTCATAATTTATGCTATAGGCTGTCCCAAGAATGATTGGACTTGACAACTGTAGCTTTGAGTGAAAACATCAGCTTCCATCCTCAGATAGAGAACCTGATTGGTTAGGAGCCGAAAGAAGTTTATGTTTTCATGAAAACCATAGAAGTGTCAAATCCAATCTTTTCTGAGACAAGCTATATCAAGCCACTCATTTCCGTCCACTATTGACTTCTTATTTTACTCATTTTTTCTATGTGGTTTTTATCTGTTTATTTATTTAATTCATTATTTATTTGCTAATTTATTTTTTCATTAATTCATTCTCTACCTTCATTTTCAATCGAGGTGCTGGGTGGGGGAGAGGGCCAGTGACCAGAATCTCATTTTGAAAATTTTAGAGTTAAGGTTTTAAGATTCCTTTTCTTTACATGTAGCATATTGTCGCTTGAGACACAACTCTGCCGATATGAAACTGATAATTTTACAGGAGACGCAAAAAACTGTGCCTAGTGTTTATTCTGCAACTTTTGCTTGTTAGTAGCCATACTTTCAGCTCCAGCACTATGAGAGTGCTGCCACATGTAACTACTACATAGGTAAAACTAATCCGTGGTAGTGTGCCGCTTACCCTATAGAGTGCATTCCCCCCAATAACTCAGTGTCGACAAAAATGTAACGTCAGGTGAGTTGTTTCTTAAGCAACGATATAGTCATATAACAAACTTTTTTTTATAAATATGGTTCAACAAACTTGTCACCAGCTTTTTTAGAGAGCATAACACAATTTTGACAAAAATGCTGTTCTTCCTTTTCTCCCATCCAACCTCTGAATTTTAACTCAAATGACATTCCTCATTCTTTAATCATAATTATTAATTATTCATTTTTCAGATCTGTTTTGATCCCTTTCAATAAACCAAAATAATATGTTTTCGAGGACAATGTTGTTGCTTCACTTTGTTCCCACTGGCGGGAAGGTTACCTTAAGATATAGAAAAACTTCAACTGAGTCCATCTAGAGAGTTTCAAATCCAAAAATATATTGCTTCAAAACATACGCATAATTGAATATGATGCTGAATTCAGGCTAGTTTGGTCATCACTTTCCTTTCATAACCTATTATTGTTTATCTCCGAACAGGAGGAAAATGTCTAAGTTCCTTCACTAATTGAACAGGCTTATGCGAAAACGTCAGTTGTCCACTTTTTTTATATTTGACTTTGTGAGCTTACATCACTCATAAGAAGACGCTGCGACAGTATAAGTCCTGATTCAAATGTAAGTGGATTGCAAAATCAAGGAAAAACAATAAACAATGAGTTTTTTTTTTTTTTTATGATGATTGTTTATTTACAAAAGATATGTACATAAGTCAAAGCGTAATATTCACACTGTTACAAAAATAAATTTTCAATGTGCTTAGTTTGAGTACAATTTAGATAAAATGCACCGGAATAGGTTGATATTGAAACTTGGGCAAAAGTAGTTTGTGACTGGTTTTAACTCAGCTTCATTAAATAATTTTACAAGTATATAATCTTGAGCCAAAAATAACATTAACAAAGCAACAAAAAAAAAAAATACAATTTTGAAACAGAAACGAAAGAGAAGAGAGAGGAACAGGTCATCAAAATGAAATCCAACCCTACAAGTTCAAGAGAATTTGAGGTTAGAAGAGAGCAGAGAAATTGTTGCAAAATTTAATTTAATTTATTATAGGTCAGTTTCTAGTGAAAGCGTAGCCATGTTTGCTTACTCCTGAGCTTCTGTCAGAATATGGCAGATTTTGGAAAAACCAGGTTTAGTAAGTAATTAAAAAGACGAAAAGAAATATCAGAGAGGCAGCCTTTATTGAAAAGGCAGCTTTACTTAGTAACTGAATGATATGCAAAGAAAAAACAGTATTCCCACAACAGCCTTAGTTGGAATGGCTATTGAAAAAAAGGTGAATTTTCCTAGCAAAAAAAACCAGCCCATTCTTTGATCACTGGTAAAAGTATTGCATCGGGCAGTTGGTAGAAATTTAGAAGAATTAGACAGAAAATACCGAAGTTTGGCATTTGCAAGGTTCAGTGCCTGTTATCAACTCAGCATTACTAGAGCTAGTTTTAGAAGCGAAGATGGAGCTGAACTGACAATCTTTGGCCAATTTTTAATTTAGATCACTACAAATCAATACAAAATTTGTCTGAGGCTTCAAAATTGTGATTTTAAAGCGAGCTTCAAGCTCTCAAACTCATTTTCATTTGATTCCATTATGAATTATGAGAAATGACGGCGAAAAAATTCCATTGAGTTTCGGTTGGGCTTCCCCTTTTCTTCTGAAATAAGCTCTACTATGAAAAAGAGACAGGAAAATTTCTTTCTATAATTTTGACAGGCAGCAAACCAAACCTTGTTAGTCTAAATTTGACAGAAATTTAACCTTATTATTTCTGAAGTCAACTAAAGAGTTCGAACTATGGTAGACTCTCAATTTTTTTAATTCCTTCGAACCATATAATTCCTTGGATGACCAATGCTTTGGCAAAACTAGTTTCAAATCCTCAAACATGCATTTTCACTTAAAACAGTGATAACTGCAAAGTAGAGCGCCTTCAAACACAAAGTTACCAACCTGCACATCATATGGCCACAAGGATTTTCATCGTTGCAAGTCAACAAAAAAATTCAAACTCGTGCGCGATCTTTTGGATAGAATTAATGCATCAATTTTCTTGTTATTTGAACAGATTTAGTAAAAACTCAATCCTACTTTGTTGAAATTTATCAAATATTTTTTGCCAAACCTAACGATCGGAAAATTGAACAAATTTAACACGGTCAGAATAAGGGTATTGGGACCGACTAACAAATCTAGAAAACTGAGAGTAAAAACTATACTGTAAGTACTGACAGTAAAATCTAAACATGTAAATTGGAACAGAATTAAGAGGAGGGGCAATGAAACATTGAAAGTGCGGTACGCTCTTCACCAATTTATCTTTCTCTCTCTTTGCCTATTCTAATACATGTGCTAGAAAAGAATAGAGGCAGGGCTATCAAGTGGGTTCAGCCTCTGTAACTGTCCTTTTCAAACAAATGCGTTCAAATGGAAGAAGAGGGAGAAAAATGGATTCCTGGATACACTGAGAAAAAAATTTAGGTAATATTACAGTCTATTTGTTAAAAATGGTGAGTACAAACGCATTTGTTGATTTTACAATCCGAATTGTTAAATCAGCAATCTTAAAAACAGGTAAATCAACAATTTAATTTGTTAAATCAACAATCTGGATTGATTATTTTAACAAATCAGATTGTGGATTAACCTATTTGGATTGTTGATTTAAGAAATAAGATTGTAAAATCATTAAAATCAACAAAATGGTTAGTTGAATCAACAAATGCGTTTGTACTTACCATTTTTAACAAATAAACTGTTAAATTTCCTAAGTTTTTTTCTTTGTGTGCAGCCACCGGAAATCTTGTACAAGTAGAGCCATAAGTCCTGCGTCAACAATTCAACGCAACCCGCATTACACGTAAACTGAGCTCTTATTTTTCTTTTCTTTTGTTCTCTCAAGACTGAGATAGGTTCGGGCTACATGTTGTGTGGGTTGCGTCGAATCAGCAACGCAGGACTAATGGCTCTTCTTGTATCTATCTCATTGACAGCTGAAAGCACAAGTTATAACAAATCCAAGCGACAACATTTTCCAACAAGTACTAGCTGGGATAAGGATATCAAGCCGGTATAGGCAATACGCAATGCACAAGATAATATTCAAAATGTGTGTTAGGTGCGTAGAATATCCTAGCGACTAATTTTTTAAATCATTGGATGAGACTAGTAGGTGATTGGATAAATAAAGGCTACTATTAGCCCTTATAAATCGTTTATTGTAAAACAGAACTCTATGACAAAGTATCCCACCGCTACATTAGATAATCTAAAGGCTGCTTAGAACAAGGGGATATTGAAAGTAGCAGAGTGATACTTGGGACTTGATAGTCTACTTTCTGATAAACACTTTATGAGGGACCAAAAAGCAGTCCTTCATTTATCCAGTCTACTAGCTACACCCAATGATTTAAAAAACCAGCCTGCAAGCCAAGTATCTATGTCCCTACTAATATACAGGGTGACTATAAAAAAAGGACCCATTAAGAATTTCTTAGATTTGAAAAATACCATTTTTATGGCAAACGATAGTGAATGATCCATGACTTTTTTTTTCACTAAAAACTCCTTATAATTTGGCACTTTTAGGCGTAAAGTAAAAGTCTTTAGGTTGCCAGATTGAAAATTATAAATTTTTGAAAATGTGTCCTGCTCTTTGGGTGAGTCGTCTTTTTAAAGTCACTAAATTTGTCATTGCATTTGAGGAACCTCAGAGAGAGCTGACAAAACAAAAGCATGGAGTAAAGTAATAAAATTGAAGGAATCCAGATGAGTCCAGAGCTGAAAGACAGCTATGCTTGACAGCAATTAAAAAAGCAAAAAAAACGTCTTAGGCTTATTTCACAAGAATATGAAAAAAAAAAAGAAAAAAAAATACATAAATAAAAAACATATTTACAAAAGCTAAACGAAACAAGACAAACTTTTTTTTAAAAAAAAAAAAATTGTCTTGAATTTAAAACGAATATCACAAAAAGTGGTCCCATCCATCTATGTACACAAGAATCCCTACTCTAAAAATAAAAATAAAAATCGTGTATGCACAAAAAAGAGCTGCTCATTGTAGGTAATGAAAAGTGTGAAATGTAATAAATCTACCTTTGAGATAATATACAAATACAAACATATTAATAAAAAAGGATACGAAAAAGGATTTATATTCCTTACAATGATACACTATGATTGGCAAGTGAAAATGGTTTCATATAGAGGACTCGAGAAAGTGCTTTGACTATTTATATTAGTCAGAAGACATAGAGAAATAAAGTTTTGAAAGACGAGAGTAACCGTACTTGCCCCGTTTGCTTGAAATAGTAAAAAAAGGAAGAAACAAATTGAAATGGATTAGCATAAAAAGGCTAAAGCCTTGTTTGAACAGAACTGAGTTAGCTTAATTTTCCTAGACTTGTTATGTTGAATTCCAAAATACTTTGAGGAAATAGGTATGCAAAAATAACAGGAGCGAGCAAAGCGTGCATTATGGCAATGTTTCACTCAGTCCATACAAACCCGCGCAAAAGATCTGCAAAAAATCTAACAGTCAGATGTTCAGAGAGCACCATCGAATTCCACCTTTTACACACGTTTAAATGGACGTAGCGCAACTTGGCAAAATAAAATTCCTTGCTACTGAAAAATAAAGGTAATAAACAAAGTTAAGGTGATTTTTCAGTGTTTAGTGCCGATTTCTGCCACCAGAGCGCTACCGTTCAATGAATGTAAAATTACAGGCTGAAAGTAACTTATATTTAAGAAAACGGGAGGTCAGTTACTAAATAATCACCTGAAGAACGTCTTTGCAAAACATCTCATCAAGAACTTCAAAAAAAGCTGTAAGTACCAAAAAATGAAATATGAAATATAGCAAATCAAAACATGTGTCGAAATGCGATATTCCATTTTTCGGTACTTTCAGCCTTATATTTGACGTTATTGACGAGATATTTTGAAGAGACGTTCTTCAGATGATTATCTAGAAACTGACAATCAGTTTTCTTAAATATAAATTACTTCCGGCCTGTAATTTGGTATTAATCGAACGGTGGCACTCTGGTGGCAGAAATCGACACTAAACGCTCAAGAATCACCTTCAAGGTAAGTGGCCATAATTAAAAGAAATAAGAAAATAATACAGTTTGAACCGACTCCTGTAAAGTTGTCAAAGAGAGCTATAAGCCCTTTTAAGCTAATCCATGATGATATTTCCGTACAAACGGACAATAATACTTAAAAAGACAAAAACTGAGTATCAAGATTTGTTTGAGAAGTAAATAAAAGATAGGTCAACATTTCATTGGTTTTCACTCATATTGAATTAGTCTGTGGCACTGACTTAGAAAAGATAAGGAAGCGTAAATTTATTAGATGATTTTGACCTGAAAACTGGGCAGTTTGGATTGAGCGATTAAAATAGAGTAGCTCATAGCATAAAATCTGTTATTAAGGTGCTTTCAGAAGCACCACGGTTATGATTTGATCATCGTTCAATATAAAGCTTGCATCAAACAATATTTTGAATATTTCTGAAAAGTTGGAACATCTTTTCAAAGAAACAAACTCAAAAAAAATTGGCTCCAAAGACCATCAGGCTAGGTCCAATATTAACGGTAAAACTTGAAGTTAAAAGGCTTATTGCAGGTGCAGATTGATTTGACTAATCGTTCTGCAATACTCTTTCGCCGGCAGTTTCACCGTAAATATCCAGTCTAGCCCACCAATCTTTCTTGAATGTGTTTCATTGTTCAAAGTAATATTCCAAATTTTCCAAAATTTTGAAAACATTGTCATTTTTAAGCATTACTTATATCAAATGATAGTCAGATTGAAATCCCTGAGCCTCTGAAATCACCTTAATATCTAAGAGCTGATCTCATGAAACATATCCCATTGTATTCTCTCTAGAACAGACAATTCATTGCCAACTTTGGTAGCTGATACAAAATACGAACAAAAATGTAAACGTGAAGAGTGAGAAAAAGAAAAGTATAAAAAGAGCTAGCAATGTTTCTACAAATGAAAATAATACAAATATAATACAAGTTTTATAAACGAAAAAGGAATTAAAATTACACGCTTTAGAATACTTTTAATTTTTCTTTCCTAAATGCAATTTCAAGGAACTGGTAAGAGTGAACATCATTCGAAAATTAATCGATAATTTTCTTGGTGGCGTAGCACAAAATGCTTGAGACGAAAGATGAGAGGACGGAGAATTGTGACTAATTGAAGATATTTCCAGAAGAGGGGCCCATGAAACAACAGGCATGCTCTTCAGCTAAAAACCTTCTTTTGTTCACAATGCACAATTTTCAGGAAGAGCACGCCTATAGTATTATGGGCTCTTTTTTTACGGAAATGTCTTTAATTGTAGTTCTGAGATGAATAAATAGAATGAAATTATGAAACTTAGAGTAAGCAGTAGAGTTCACAGTTTACTGAAACTTACAAGCAGCTGAGTAAGCAGAACAAAATTGAGTCGACAGCAATGCTTTGAATTTATTTGCAGGACTGGCCTGATTCCGCTGTGTCCCTAAGCAGTTTTTAGACACAAACTATCAAGTGATAGTTGTGCGTAGAAAACCGTAAAGAAGAAGAAACAAACTTACAACTTAATTTAAACTACAATAACTTCAGCTTTTCTGGGCAATTTTGTTTACAGACAACATAGTATAAAAGCTCAAAAGAAATTTTTAAGAAGTAAGTTTGTTTATTCTTCTTTGTTTACGAAAAAAAAGTTGACACGCTAGGGAAGGGACAAAAGAACCCTTACCATCTACATCCACAACCTTGTAGAGCAGATTTAGCTAATAATGTAGGATAAAGAAACCTCCGAGAAAGTTTGTCGGATTCTTACAAAAACTTTGTGAATTCAGTCCGTAAGCCATGGAATCCTTCATTCCAAAGACTACCTTGGAGTTTAAAAGGGAAAAATCACAGGATTCGGCTGAAATAATTTAAAAAAAAAAGAGAAAATACCGGGACTAAAAACTTGACGATGGATAAGTATAATCCATAAACACTAAAAATTACTGAGCTTGAAAAATCAATTTTCAACAAATGGCTTTCTAACCAGCAGCAATTAACTGACTCAATTATTCAAAAGCTATTAAAATCAATTACACCTTTGTTTCAAGACTGAAATTAATGATAATCAACGTAATTCCAACATAAATCCACTAATTTTCCATTTAAACTAATTCAAAATCTACTGATTTTTACACTAGATCTGATGATTATTCAAACTACTGTTAGAACAAAATATATCCACTGAGCAGTCAAATAGATAGTATTAAAACATTTACTTTCATGAAGTCAGTCGCTGCAGAGTTTATGAAAATTGGAAGATATAAATAGATGAAAACGGAGGTAGGAACTGATCAAAAAGTGTTCCTAAGTATCGTACTAAAGGCAAAACAGAAAAAAAAACAAAAAACAAAAGAGAAGACGAGTCATCAATCGATAAAGCCGTAAAAAAAGACAGGCATGCATTTTAAACGAATAATTACAAATAATTAATTGTATACCCTGTTCAAAATGTTCACCGGTTAATGTTGATGCAACATTAATGTTGACGAATAAAAGACGTGACGATTCAAATTTATCACAAGTACAATCATCTGACGTATACGCTCAATAAATAAGCGATGAAGAAGTGGAATGCAGAAACGGCAAGAGTAGCACATTTGTTCATGTTTACGCTGTTGTAACTACTATCATCATCGTCATTATCCGACTCTCTCTTTCCGGATGGATAGTATTCAGATGATCTGCATTGTCCTGAAAGAGAGAAAGCAAGGATGCATAATTAGTCAAGGGCGGAATGAGTTGGGCAGAATCCCTTCAGAAAATTGGACTGAACCTTAAAATTGATAAATTATCTCTGGAAGAAGAAGATTTTGAAAATTACGTCAATTAAATTAACCCTTTCCACTCCACCATTTTTCGAGCTGAACCTTCCTATACTCCACTAGAACTCCGTGAACTAGAGCTTCACTGGTAAGTTCAGAAGAAGCCCGTCAGAGCGCAGCATTACTCAGACACCTATTTTGTCCCGTTGATAGCGTCAATTTTGAGCAACAAAATTTTGTTGACCACAGCTCGACAATGGAGGAGAACCTGTAAATTGAATTTGTCGACTACAGCTCAACAGTGGAGTGGAAAGGGTTAAATGATTATGTCTGAAGATTAAGAAGATTTTGATGAAACAAAGTGAGTTTGGCTCCGCCTTGATTTTGAACAGGATCGAGTTGCCAGCCCCCCAAGGAGATCCGTCTATAAATCTGTTTATTTCTTTCCTATTCTGTTCTAAAAGACAATCAATTGTTCAAATTATTCCATTTGATACTCAAAAAAAAATTGTTAGCAATTGATTAAAATCCAAAAATAGGTAGTCCCAAACCCCAATAAATTAGAATTTGAAAATTTGGATCCAATTTCTCAAAGACAACTCTGTGACAGCAAGTGAGACAGAGCATAATTTTGGATCTAAATTTTTTTGTGACATCACACAAAAACGGTCTATTGCGTAGAAAAACACTTACCATCACTTTTAAGTTGAAATGTGAATTGCTTCAGTGCTTTAGACTCGTAACAAGTCGGTGATGTAGCTCTCAGCTGATAAACATCATTCTTCTTCGTGTAAGAAAAGCATGTGTATCTGTTGTTATCTATTGCTTTGGTTGATGAGGCTATAATGTAGGCGACATCTTCCGTAGAATTTATCCTCTTCGCTTCCCAATGTCCATGACACACAAATTCTGGAAACACAAAGTGTTAAAGTTACAATGTAAACCAAACGATGGCGCGCTACTCGGCAGCACATAAAAACAGATTATTTACTAAACTTGAAAGCAATAGTTAAAACACTTTACCGAGTTACAATAATCGAATAAAACACATCATTACATCTACTGCAATCAACATGACACCTAGGACAAAGGTAAATACTACTTATATTTAACAGGTATGCTCGACTCGCTTCCCGCATTATCTTCAGTGGCAGGAAAATCAAAAAGCAGAATCCAAGATGGCCGACAAAAGAAAATAACACACTGACTCGCACGGGCGACTCCAAGAGTATCACCCGAGTAAGGTTGGCGATACTTGGAGACACCCGAGTGAGTCGGTGTTTTCTTCTTTTGACAGCCGTCTTGACTGCAGCGATTTTGAACTAAGCGCCACTGAAGATGATGCGGGAAGCAAGCCGAGCATACCTGTTAAAATTAAGTACCTTGACCTAAGACCTGCTTGATGTTCCAATAATGTGTGCCTGAGGGGATTAGATTAGTGTTTGACCCAGTGGCGTCGCGTGCAATTTAGCAACAATGTATTCTATCCATTTAAACTCATGCAAAATATCGAACTCAGGGGGTGCACAGTGCACAGGGAAAATTCGATATATTTAATGAGTTTAAATGGAGCAGTTGCATTGTTGCCAGATAGCACGCGACGCCACTGGTTTGACCCAACTATTTTCCTACGGTAAAAAATGGTAGTAATAGTGGTGGTATAGTCCAGCCGCCCAAACCATTTGATCATTATGCTGGTACTTCAAAGCGTTTAAAAAAAAAAATCAAAACTACCCGCAAACAGTCTTTTAAGATCATGAATCAGTTCCTCAAAAATGAATTGATTGCGTTCTACGTTAGATGTTGTGTTAGCTATGCGTTCTCAATAATTAGAACAATTTTATATTTATAATAAATGGCTTTATATTCATTTGTCTAACAAGTCTATTTTAATGGTGAAATGAAGGAGATGGAGAAAATCTAGTCGCACCACTGCACTTTAGCCTGAGATCGAAAAAAAGAGCAAAAAATCAGTGAAAAGAAGTCATCAATAATAATCATTGTTTTTGACCTTTAAAAAATTAAATTAAAACTTTTTAGAGACATTTCTAATTTTAAATTACTTTGGAAGAGAGTTTTCTATGATTGAAATTGGTCTGAAGTTTAAAAATGATAACTTGGAACTGGAATTAGAATTAGAATTAGAATTAGAGAGACCTGCAGCCCCAGCTGATACACAGATACGTCCAAATTTTTCCAAATTTTTAATTAGAATTAGAATTAGAATTAGAAAGACCTGCAGCCCCAGCTGATACACAGATACGTCCAAATTTTTCCAAATTTTTAAGTCCAAAACTGTTAAGTCCAAAAAATTAAAATCCAAAAAATTAGGTCCAAAGAGGAAACGTCCGAAAGAAGAAAAGGCCAATATTAAAATGTCCAAAGATTATAAGCCCATAAAATAAGGTCCAAAAAGTTGGAAAGTCTAAGGGGCAAAAGAATTTTGCAAGCAATCAGTATGCAAATGTACCGTATTTTTTTTTTTTTTTTTTTTTTTTTTTTTTTTTTTTTTTTTTTTTAATTGACTCACAACCCTGGCAACCTTTTGTCAACAAGTTCGATCAACAAGTAGGTTAATCCAGGTAGGTAGTTTTTTTCAAATCATCTGATAGATTTCACAGGAAGATTCACAGGAAGCTTTCTAAAGAAGACAAGAATACAAAAATTGTACTGGAATACTTTTGTTCATTTAATATGAACCTTTGGACATTTTTTTGGACGTGGACTTTATATCTGCGTACATTGTAGTTCATTGGACATTGTAGTTCATTGGACATTAGAATGTTTGGACGAAAAGATAACTGGACAGATAAAATTTTGGACGAAAAAGTTTTGGACATAAAAGGCTGTGGACATATCATCTGGGAACCCCCCTGCTATCTGAAAACTCTTGTGCTCATTTTTCGGAGCAAACTGCAGGCCTGAACATGTAAGAAATTTCACTTTCTGATTTTTGGCCACTTTTGACAATCTCAGACCCAGTAGCGCACCAAGAGTTTCTTCATCTCTCTCTTTTCTCCATTAAAAAACGTATGTTGGACAAGGATGGACAACGGGATAAAACCCCCTCTTTCTGTCCTTTTCCTATTTAATACATTCAAATAGAAAATGAGAGAGATGGAAGAGATCCTGGTTGCGCCAGTGCTCAGACCATTGTGTGACGCTATCAGAAAAGAAGTAAAAAGCTGGAAAGAATAAACTTGAACTAAAAATACCTAAGTACGTACCAGAGGTAGTCATATTTGGGCAAGAATCCGAGGGCATGAACTCCACTTTGTCTAATTTTGAACCACAGCCTATTAGAACTTGCTGATAGCCTTGATCATTACAGCCTCTGTTTTCAGAAGTGGTGACTAATTTTGGCAAGAAAGGGCATTTGCGAGGTGAAAAATTTGCAGCTGAATAAGTGACGAGTGGTAGCGTAGAAGGGTCGAATCTCTCCGGGCTGCAGACATCTTGATAGCTTGGTTCAACATTTGGAGCCTCTTGGATTTCAATGATATGAGAATGCCGATGTTGGAAAAGCATGCATTTGTAGCCTACATCACAGCCGGATATGACTTTGACGACGACATAGCTAAATTTCAAATCCTCGCTTTTTTCCATTGAATGACAAACGAGTTTTGACTCTTTCTTATCACCAGAAATCTTGAGAGCGGTGCTTGAGTTGAAGTGATAAGCGATTCCTGAATTTAATGCTTGCCATGACTTTTGATCTGTGATCCAGCTCGGAAACTTACAATTCGTATGACGGACTTCCTCTCTCGTGAGAGTCATTATTGTTGACCCGTCGGTTATTGAAGTTAGACCGCTGCAGGATGCTTCTGACAGTGCAATTTTGTAACCGGTATTCACATTACTCTGCATGATTGGTTCATACAAGCAGCATTTATACTTTTCTGCATCGAATGCATTAGCTCCGTTCTTGTTATTGATTTTGGCGACAAGATAATTAGAATTTCCTTCTTTCCACTTTCCAACGCAGGTTAATTCTTCCGTTGCAGATTCAGAACCTGCAAAATAAAAATTTTAAATTAAGCACAAGAAAATATTGGAGAGGAACGATGAAAGAAGCTTCATCTTGTGATTACTAAATATTTTCCTGAGATACCCAGAAACCACACTCTTCCCAGTGAAAAAAAAAAAAAAAAAAAAGTCTTCCATTTTTGAGTATTCGTAAAGATTTTCAGATCTAAAACCTAGAAATGTCATTTGATTGAATTAAGCTGTAAATAATCAAAAATGACGATTTTTGTTGAATACTTTCACTAAAGTTTTGTCACTTTTTGACAATCTCAGACCACAGTGCGCTCTGTAGTAAAAGTTTGAAGTGTGAAATTTGGCAACGTTGCAGTTTGTCCATTTAATCCCATAAAAAAGATTGAATTATTGGGTGTTCGGTGAACACCTTCGCATTCAACCTCTTTACATTGGTTCAAATGAGTACACACAGTAAAATCCCAAGCTTGCATTAATCACTTGATCAAAATTTTGATTAAATTAATTTTTGTTGTAATGAAATAGGCTGGAATCCAGCTGGAATTCGGGCAATTCTGCCCTCCAAATGCATCATTTAAACAATGTTTCGGCATTATTCTTTGTAAAACCAGGCATAAGTAAGCATTTTTTAGGGCCACAAAATTCATATTGGCAAAAAGATCGCAAAATTTCTTGATTCAGCAGCCGAAATTTTCGTTAAAAAGAGCGATTATGGGAAAATTACATTAAATTAAGTTTGTCTGGAACCAGGGTCCAACAAATGTCGATGTTCGGTACAGACGGTCCTGCATGCAGATGATTGGTGAGCACGTATGGCCATTTAAAACCACACGTAAACCCTCAACATCCAACGTCTATCGGGGAGCGTCTGGACCGAAGATTTATTGGCCCAAGAGCTCCTAAGATGCCAACCAACCTGATATATTGCTGTACTAAAACAATCTATCCATTTAGTATATTTTGCGACAATAAAACAGAAAAATGCCCTGTTTTGAGGTCCCCCTTTTAAAATAATGGTTGTGCCTTCACATACACAAGCACAGCATAACATAGCAGTGGTTTTCAAGGATAATATATTCAAACACTGAGAATGTACTATGACTTTCAAAAGAAAGTACCCTAGTCAAAATTCTTATTGTTGAATTTTGAAAGTCATAGTACCTATCAATCATGAAACAGCAAATAAATGAATCAAACTAACCTCTGACATCTGTACAAGCGGAATAGTGAAGAAGGAGTTTCCTGTCATCAGCGCAGGCGCTGATTCTTGACGGCGGATTCTGACACGCAGCATCGCCTCGGCTATAGTAAAAGGTGAATGGTGGACTAGAGAACGGACAGCTGATAGGCTTTGCATTAACACGGAACATTGATAGCGATGGAAAGTCTGGTCTAATGTCATTGCACAAGTTCCGGTAGTTTGAATCTGGATCGAGGGTAGTCGGATAAGTTTCTCTGAATTGGATAACATTTTCGTGTAGCAGAGTTATCAACAAGCATTGATAAAAACTCCTAAAACAATAAAAAGAAACGGAATTAATGAAAAATCAAAAAGATTGAAAAACTATTATTGCTAAACATGCTTACATTGGCAAAACCAAAAATTAAAATAAGAGTGAAAATTACAGTTAGAAATAAAGATAACAAACCACAAATATTTTAGAACCACTGGTCTATTTGCCTACAGCGAAACCTACAAGAGCTCTACAAGATCTTTCTCCAAAATCATTTCGAAGGGAAACCCTTTTTTCTGTATAATGCCTCAAGTATAGACTCTACCCTTTTTCAGTGTTTCACAGAACCATTGAAGCAAGATATGAAAAACACGATAGCACTCAACAAATTCAGAAATAAAGCAAACAGATGAAAGCCAATGTTTCAAATAAATAATTTAAAATTACACGGAAAACATGGACAAGTTACTTACTTATTTTCAAGGATGAAATAATCATCGTATGTATCAACGCAGGACCCTTTAGTTCCAAAAAAGGTTCTATTGATGATAATATGCCTCTCCTCTGTCTGAACCTCAGACTGGAACCATTCTCCCAACGAGGCATTAGGAAATGTGCAGGATGCTAGTCAAAGAGAGAAAGATAAATCATTACAATTAAAGTACTTTTATACAATTTACAATTTACACTAATTAATTAAGCATCACGTGCGTATAAAAATATAACCTCAAAGAGCACATTCAGGATCTAAAAAAACATAAGCAGGCACAGTAGCCAGTTGCTGAGATTCCAGATCTGGTTTCTATTGGCACTTGCGTGAGTTTCCATTCTGACAGTAGTATTCTATGGTAAAACATACTACAGTAGGTTAGATGAGGAGAAAATATGATACTCAATGTAATACTGCTTAACGGCCGTGGAAAAACAAGAAAAGTATTCATATGATTCCTGCACAAAATGTGTCTTTCCACCTGGCCTAAAATTTTTTCATAGTAGAGGTCGTTGCAGATAACTTCGGTTCTGACAGCTCTTTCTTTACATGGGCGGAATCCAGTGTAACCATCCGCATGGAAACATGGACCCCACTCACTGCACAAATCATCAGAACTTTTTACCACGTAATAGCACAGATAGACTTGGTTAATTATTGCGATAAGTGAATACTAAAAGATTTACTATTTACGATGATTAACCGAATCCATTATGCGGCAAAAAGTTCTAGTTATTTGCGTAGTGAGCAGGGTTGAAGTTTTCACGCGGATGGTAACACTGAAGCGAGCCTGCGCGGAGGATGTACTATTTTCTTTCTGCGCATGTAAACAAAGAACTGCCAGTTCTGGTAGTAGTAAAGTCCAGCCGTCCAAACCTTGTGTTTGTTATGCTTGTATTTCAAAGCAAACGACTGGACTGAGAATACAATAAAAAAAAAAAAAAAAAAAAAAAAACTAACCAATCTTACCATGAATTGTTGGGAAAAGGGAGAAGAAATGGGCGACTACAATTAGAGATCCTAAATAGCACGTATAAAAGGCATTTTTCAACTTCATGGTCTCCCCATTAATTTTGGGGACAGCTCACCTGCAAAACAAAAGAAAACAACAAATTAAATTAGCTTGAATAACGGTTTCACCACTCCGTTGGCCATGAGCACAAAGCGAGTGCATAAGCATTGTTACCCAGCAACTTTTGCAAAATTAAATAACGTGTCATGGGATAAGAGGTTAGGAAAACAGGCTTTTGATCCCAAAAACTGGCTTAGAAGAGGCTTTACTATAAACCATGATGGAAGTGTAGAGGTGGAGGCTGCTCAAATCTAGCCGCCATGCATTGCGTCATCAAGATACAAAAATCAGAGATCAACCTCCGCCTCTATACTTCCATCATGACCATAAACCTCAAAATCAGAAATACCCTATTATAAGGCATTCCTGGATGGTTTTCAAATGTAAACAGTTACTTGAAATTTAGGTTTAAGATAATAATTACATTGAAAACTATTGATGCATTAGATTTTGATGAAAGTAGCCATAAGAGCCGTTAGTGATAACAGCTCAGTGAAATAAAATCGTCAGTCAGTGCAATAAGATGCATGCTGATCATAGAGGTCGTTTCAAAAGAGTTTGCTGCTGACAACTCTTCGTGTACATGCGTGGAAGGGTGTATTTCCGTCTTTTGCACAAGTTGCCGGCAACAGAACCATGGGAAACATTCTATGTACTGCAGTGCAGTGGCGTAAATAAGAATTTCGCGCCCCCCCGCGATCACAAAAACAGCGCCCCTACCGCCCTCAGCCTCTCACCCCCTCCCTTCTTCCCCCCCATCCCACTCCCCTTCCCCTGCCCACTCCCTCCCACACACCAAGCCCACCTTTTCGTAATTTTAATGATTCTGCTCAAGTAATGGCTTTGTTTTTTGGTTTATATCTAAAACTAAAAATTCAAAAGTCAGTTTTTTATTAAATATAAAACAGGCAGCAGACCGCTTGCTGACCGCTTTTCTTTTTTCACAGGAGTTTCAAAACCAGATGCTTGCCTGTTTTCGTTACAAACAATGCAATTGCCTGCCTTTTAATATTTCACTTTATTTCGAGTATTTCGACTCTCTCTTCTCCCACCTCCGTCTTTTCCAGACTCTCTTTTATCTATCTCCAACCTCTTTGATTACCTCTGACTTATACCAACATGTTCAAAAACACATGGATATTATTTGAAGCCGCATTTTGCAAGGTTTCCCCCCTCTTTTTCTCCCTTGATTTTGCGCCACTTGGAATGCTGCGCCCCCCCGTGCCGCGGGGGCTGCGGGGGCCGCTGCTGCAGTGGCGTAGATTTTAGTCATAACAACGTGCACAGAAGACGAAAATACGCCCCGCTGAGCAAGTGCAGAAAGAGCTGACAACGGCAAACTCTTTAGAAACGAGCTTTATTCAGCTGCTACTTATATGACATCGGGTGCAATGTAAGTAGATACTTGTAATAAAGCACGCGCAGAAGTCTTTTCGGAGAACTTCAAAACTGACAGTTATTAGTTAAGTCTTTTCGGAGAACTTCAAAACTGACAGTTATTAGTTAAGTCTTTTCGGAGAACTTCAAAACTGACAGTTATTAGTTAAGGTACTTGATTGACTTCTGGTATTCAATCAACTACACAAAGGACGCAAGCGGTGCCTGTCACAGGTCAAAAAAGAAATTTAAATTTCAGTATTTTCTAAAACCACATCCCTCAGTGACTGCACCAGGAAGAAAAGAATCCGAGCAGTCACACCCAGATTTTCAATTGGAAATATTGTTCCACTTAATCGTTCCAGAAGATTTTGGATAGGTTTAATCCTTCATTTACAACTTTTCAACCAGAATAACTATGATAAGACAAGTTACCTGTTTAAATGTAAGTTAGAGTGTTGGCACTGTAACTATGAGCAAATAAGATCTCAGACAGAAGAAATGTAGAGAAAAATACCACTTTCATAAACAACATTGAGTGTTTTAACAATCGGATACTTCACAGTTTAGTCATGAAAAAACACAGGCTACCATATAGGTCAGAGGAACTAACAGATTTTGAGTTCTAGATAAGTAATGATGTAGATGCTAGTGTGGGTTTCGGTCCTTGAAAGACGTCAGGGGGATTAACAGTAAAAATTATCAGAATGATAATAACATTACGAAGTACGGAGAAGCAGAAGTAGTTAAACAATATTTCTAGCGAGTAAACATAACCTAACTCAATCAGAGACAAGATGCGCCTACTTGTGTGATCAATGAAATTTCTTCCACAGAAAAGACACTTGGTAGGAAAACGAAAGACTTACAGTTATTCGCGTCAGCCCGAGGATTAAGTGGTATCATTACCGAATCCAACATAAGAGAAAAGAATGCGACTGTGCTTACAAGTTGCTTCTACAGACCTATTAAATTCCTACCAAAATGACACCCGTGCTGGCGAGATAAAGCTCATTGTTACAGTAAGTGCAAACACTTCTTATCTATGGCCATAAAACACTTGATGCAAGTAAATAACTGAGGCAAAATCACAAAAGAAATGGCAAAATCTGAGCCATGACCGTGAGAAATAACGATAATGGATGCACTACAAAGACGATAATTACGGCGAGAGCGACACAACGAAGCGAAGGAAGTCGGGGTCGAAATTTACGAAAATGAATTTACCATAAGCTGATTCTAATGCCACAGGATGAGGAGAGTTCTTTCCGAATATCACACGCATTCCTACTCGAACAGTGACTCGAAAATCTATGACATACTCGCGATAATTGATTGATAAACACTCCTTAAAAATGACACAAACACTCGAGGCTCATCCAGCAATCACTGCCCGAGTGTCAATTTTTAACCAAACAAATGGAGAACACTGCGAAACACTGTTGTCAGACTTAATCAAAATCATCAATTATTCCAATCAAAAATTGTTTCAGCAAAATGTTAAGTATTATAATCTTTTTATTCCATAAAATGTTCTACTCAAATCCGTTTCATTCCCAGACGGTTGATTCCTCACTTATTTTATATCTTGAAGTCAAGAGCACTGAAAATAATAAACTAGTTTGTTTCTTTTTTTTGCGTTTACAGTGCATGAGCTGGCATCGCTGCAGTGAACGAGAGCATTCGTAATCGTAATCGCTGGCCCGCTGGCGTATCCGTGTCTGATTCGAAAAGGTGGCAGCAATGCAAGGTATATGGAAGAACAGGTATGGACAGGAGGCGGAGCGTATCTCAGTAGGTGACGGCTACGTCACAGATGTTCTAGACGGTCGCGATAAAATTCGCCTACCGTTCCAAACTATCTCACTCACTCTCCCGTGATCCCCATCTCTCGCTACTGTAGTAGGTGACGGCTACGTCATCGCCAAAGCAAGCGTGTCGTCATCATTTGGCGGGGAAACTCGAAAGCCCCTTAAACCCCGCCTCCTGTCCATACCTGTTCTTCCATATACCTTGGCAGCAATGCGGTGTTTCCGATTTAAAGCTAAACGATTATTCGTTATCGCTACCAAGAAGGCGAAGCTTCGTTTCCATTACTTAATATAAAAATTTCTGAAAATTTGTACTATTGGTTTCATTTATACTCGTTCACTTTGGAATTTTTACGAAAAATACAGTTTCCGATCGGGAGCGCGCGGCGCAGAAACGATACAAGTACATGTTGTTTCTGCAACATATAACATAGTGGTCGCTTGTGCAATCTGACAATGCTGCATTTTGCCTATTAAAGCCCGTGTAAAATATCGATTCGTGAGAGTGCAGTGTGTGCTTGCACTTAACAGTTGCAACTTTTTTTCACGGATTTAAATGAACGAAACCCCATATTGTCAAATTGCGCGCGCCTCTGACGCAAAACGGTCAAATCACATATGACATCTGACCACATGACCACATTGACCGCCCGATGCCATGAGCAGTGGCAGACTAATAAGATCATTTTTCTTCTGTTTCACAATTCATTAACTTCTTCAAGAGGAAATTCAAAAAAAAAAAATCAATTTCTGAACCTGTTTTAATCTATTAAGCCTAAAAAGCCTAATTCATAGTAACATCGACCATTTAGTTTCCAAAAACCGTGAACATTGGCATAAATACTGGCTGCACAAGTTCTTTAAATGTCACGAAATCCATAAAAGTTTAAAAAATGATAGTTTTGCGCAAACAAGAAGAAAACAAGAAGAAGGGGGTTTCAGACCCCCCCCCCGTATTTGCGCTTGTAAGTGTTAAATTCACCCTTTTGCCTGGGAGTTAGTAGACACCATCCGGTGGAATTTTTGGAATGGGGAGTTCAATTCTTCCTTTCTCATATCCTGCCGCAGGTCCAGAGACTCAGAAGTCAATGGCTCTCGGATAGCGCGACTTACGAGACTGTCATCATCACATCATAAAAACTCTGGCTGGAATATCAACTAACCAACGCAGCGCTTCTTCTGTGTTCTATGCGAGTGCGAAGAAGGAAAGGTATAAAAAGTGAGTACGCAGTAAGTGAGAAATATAAGTACTCGCCGTTAATGGAAACTTCATCATCGCGCAAGGGAATCCGTCAGTATTTGCTTTTCTTCTTCGCGTCCACGCACTTCGTGTTCGCGCCGCGCCGCACTCAGAGAGGTGTCCTTGAAATTGCTGCAGCATTCAATCGCTGACTTGAGCTCCTCATCTAGCCTGTACTTACCTAGGCCTGAGTGCTTGAGTGTTATGTGTCCTCCCCTGTGTCTCAGCGACCAGCGATCAGCAGTCAGCAGTCTCACAATCAGTCCGCCGCAGTCCGCACAAAAGCAACGCAACGCCAGCCGCGTTGGTCATTCGTCGCTTCGCGCACCGTGTCAAGTGGTTCCACGGTTGCCAAGTTGTCAATGGTTCAGGCAGTTGCAAGAGTCTGAATTTTGGTGTTTTACAGTAATCATCTAAGTGGAAATATGGGGGGGGGGGTGTCAGGTCTGCCAAGCCCCCCCCCCCCCAAAACAGTTTGTAAACAAAGAAAGTTTGCAGCGATTTGCCATGTGATTTGAATCCAAGGAGCAGGAACAAAAAGTTCGTTAAATATAGAATGTGCTTTCCCCCAAAATTTGCCTGGCGTGTAAGAGAAAAAGGGGCATCAAGATCAAACGCACGAGAGGCAAAAAAAATCATTCTTTTTTTGCCTGCTCAGCCCCTCCCCCCCCCCTCTAGAAAAACTGCCTGGTTCTACCTATGCCAGTAATAAGCGAATGGAAGTACTGAGTAAGCCAAAAATAAGGATGCCTTTGGTTTCTAACATTACAACCTACGTTTTATTTGTTATTGCAAAGATGTAATTTGGGCCCAAAATACATATTATTTTCAATGGGAATTCCGCTTTGAGACGTCACAACATACATGATTTTTAGCAACTTTACACTTACACGAGTGTATCTTCGAAATCGAGACACTTACTTATTGGAAAAGAACCCCAATTTTTCTTTGTGAAAAAAAAAAAAAAAAAAAAAAAAAAAAAAAAAAATCAGACCCTTACAACTGCTTCATTTTGAAATTTTAATAGGATTCATTATTACTCAATGTAGTTTGCCAGACGTCCAACTGAACGTCGATAGGTATGCAAATTTTCACCAAAAGGTTTTGCGCCCCCCCCCCCAAATTAAGGTCCTGAGGGGGCCACAATAATCAACGAAAAGTCTAGACCGAATCTAGCTCAATGAAATTACGCGATAGGGTATTTGACAATGATAATTATTGTTATTTTTTCTTAGATCTTCAACATTGCACATGATGCACGTCTCTTCACCGATGTATCCGCTTTTTATCCATTCGCTGCGCCGTATTTTCTCTCTCTCCCCCCCCCCTCTCTCTCTCTCTCTCTCTCTCTCTCTCTATCTCTCTCTCTCTGTTTTGTCTATTTTTTTTTTTCGCTTCTTTAATTTCATGACATCATACTTGCGTCTTCTTTGTTGCTAAGTTTGAGCGAATTTCACTTCAACTGATGCGTTTTCATGAGAGCGCAAGAAAAATTTGATAATCGAAAATTTAGGTACATTGCCTTCTTCCCGAATCGACGAGAAGACTCGAATTAGTCGAATTATTATCCGGTAGAAAGGAAGGAACGCCTGAAACTGATAAGGTATGCAATTCCACTAAACTTATGTAGGAATAGTTGCGCAGTCAGCAAGCGCACCTCGACATCCTCTCTTTGTCAATGCCGTTTTAAGGCACTTTTACGTGCTTTTACGTAGAACGGAGCATAAAGATAGCTGGCTGGAGTCAGGGCCAGCCGGCGCGGGGGAGGGGGGCATTTATAGTACAGGGCAGCATCAGCATCTCGTTCAAAAGGCAACAAAATTGAGGGGGAAAAATAAAAAGAAATCATTATTTGTTGAATTTTTTCTTCAATATTTTTTCCCCCTTCATTGCTTTCTTTTTTCTTTTGAAGTAAGGGCGGCAAAATCGCACTCTTTGAGACATTCATTCTTTTCATAGAGAGAAAAAAAAAACTCTGCACGGTTGCACGGTTCTGTCGGTATATGTAGAACATAAAACTTTAAGGCTTACCTGATGTTAAATTGTCAACGAATATCCTCGTTTCTCAAACAGCTTGAAAGACTGACGCAGGTGCCTCTCTTGCGGGCATATTTGGGCGTCGAAAAGCCACACATTTGCCGCCCATGGGCCATTTGACTATTTGCCGCCCCATCCCAGCCCACGTCGGGGGGCGCCCCCAGCTGCAGGGGTGCAAAATGTTTCAAAATGCCGGAAGTTTCACGCGATTTGGGACTTTATCCTCTCGGGATTTTCGAAAAATTTCCTCACAAAAATTTGAAAAACTTTTTTTCCCTTATTTTAACATTTGAACACTGTTTGTGGGTACGAAAATTTACCGATATTTTGGCAAATTTGAAACATTTTCCGGGAAAAACTTATGACCATTATATATTGTAAAAAAAAAAAAAAATGCCGTGAAAAATGTGCCACCTCCAGGAATCTGCCGCTCTGGGCCACGGCCCCTGTGGCCCGTGCCTAATTCTGGCGTTGGCCGCCGTCGGAGCATGCGGATTTTTCCTGTGGCACCCTTCGAAACAGTGCTATGAGCACATGCCCCCCCCCCCACCTCGGAACTTGATGATCACTGACGAATTATCAAATAGTAGATCATAATTACATCATCACTAAAATGTTCGGTAAAAATTTCAATTAAAACTAATGCGACTCACCGTAATAAACCGCAAACAGCCTGCGCATGTGCGCCACTATTGTTTCACTACTACTCCTCCCGGTGAAAGACTGGCGAGCTGTTTTGTGTCAACAAATCCATCGGAGAACATTCATCGGATCAATCACAAAGTTAAATCATATTTCGCGTGAGCACGATTAAACTCACTTTCCGCGCAATCCGCAATGCATGCACTTTTTATTAGCGTATAGGTTGTGGCGGTCGAAGCACGATCCTACGCTACTCCTCTAGCCGACCTCTAGTCACCACCATTGAACGTCTCGACCAATTTGTTTTTGTTTTTCTTAGGTAAACAAACTTGACAATTTTGAGGGAAAACCAATTTGAGATAGGTTACATCTGACAAAATTTTACGTATAGAGCGGATTTATGACAGTTACTGTTGCCATGACAATGCGGTTTCAAATATTAATGAAGCAAAGTCAAAAGAAGAGGATCTTGAAGCGTGCATGAGCGGAGTCAGGGTGTCAGAAGTGTGTGGGGGGGGGGGGGGGGGCTACTGAAAAGTTATGACCTCTTTTTTTGATGGGCTTGTTTGCATTTACAAATTCGACCAAGACATTTTGCCACCTAAGTTGGATTTCCTCTGTTGATTCCATTCATGGTAGAAATCATCCGAATTAAAATTAAGTCAATTCGGACGAATTGAATAGGAAACTACCCGAAAAGAGGCAACACTTTGCAAATTTAGACTTCAAATGCCCGATAATTTGCAAAAATTTGACAATGATTTATGTTGCGCACCGATCACAAAATGTCCTTACTCCTTTGGAAAACAATTTTGAGGATTCAAAATTTGATCGTCTAATAAGGCTTATGTTAGTATAAGATATAGAAATGAATCGCAGACAGTGCGACTTCTCTCCAGTGAGATTGAAACGGAGCGTTCTTACTTCTTCGGAGCGGATGAGATTAAAAATGTGCACAGCAGAGGCGTAATACGGAATACCAGGGAATGTCAAGAAATGGGGCTATGACTCATACTTCGTTACTTCCTCTTTACTAGAAATTAAGAGCAAAGTGGTTTTGCGGTTTCTTTCCTCTCTCTGGGATCCGCGTTTAAGCTCTTATCGGACTCTCTCGCTCACTCATTCTTTCACTCAAATGCATTCATACACCCACCCACCCGCACGCTCGCGACGCGTTGTCGTTAACATCCGCGCGCGCGAGTAATAACAGAGAATAGAGCAAGTTGTTTGACGTGGATGAAGCGCCTTCATTTCGAAAGAATGCATCCCCGTGTCTGGGAAGTACGAAGAGTTATCGCTGAGTTATTCTCTCATTCACGGCGCTGCGTAGCTGCAGTGGCTACGTACAGTGACTGGATAAACCACAGTGCGGCCATTTCGGTCGTCTTCCTGATTGGTCGGATTCTTTAATTAGATCGCGAATTTGAGCATTTACTTAGAAGTATTTTTACGGTTTTACAGGGTTCTCATAAGAATTTTAGACACGACTGAAGGTCTTCTGTCAAATTTGAAACATGTTACTTTGCACAATTGAGAGAAATCAACGCACGGTGGGCCAGATGCATTTCGTAGCGTGCCAAAAGTCCGAAAAACGAGGTGCTTCGTTTTGACCGCGATAATTGCCTTAATGTACTCCATATGACCCATGGGTAAGGTCATTGTACGGATTTGTCTCCAAATTAACTGATAACCGAGATACGGGGGTCGAAAGATGCATCTATCCGCAAGGCTCGCCCGAGTTAAAAAACAGGTTCTCGGTCATGTGCTTCATGTTTGTTTACTTTACGGGTTTCAATGGAAAGCTGCGGCAGATCTGGCTAGGAAAATGACTTCTACAGAACCTAGTGAGTATTTTTCACTACTAACTTTTGATTTTTGAGCGATTATTATACATCCTATGGCAAATTTTCATATTGTTGTCAAAAAACCTCGAAGAACGTAAAAAAAGTCAACTTTGTTAGACCCGAAAAAAAAATATGTCTGAAAATGTCAACCCGGTCTCTTCATTTTCCAGTTGTACATATGCTGAAAAACGAGGGAAAAAATTCCCAATAGGTAATTATAGGTAGAAACCCTTTTTTTTTTAGTTTAAAGATCGCTGTTTTTAACGAAATATCTAAACAGGATCATCAAAATGTCAATATTTCGTTAAAAACAGCGATCTTTAAACTAAAAAAAAAAATGGGTTTCTACCTATAATTACCTATTGGGGATTTTTTCCCTCGTTTTTCAGCATATGTACAACTGGAAGATAAAGAGACCGGGTTGACATTTTTTTTTCCGGGTCTAACAAAGTTGACACTTTTTACGTTTTTTCGAGGTTTTTTGACAACAATATGAAAATTTGCCATAGAATGTATAATAATCGCTCAAAAATCAAAAGTTAGTAGTGAAAAATACTCACTAGGTTCTGTAGAAGTCATTTTCCTAGCCAGATCTGCCGTAGCTTTCCATTGAAACCCGTAAAGTAAACAAACATGAAGCACATGACCGAGAACCTGTTTTTTTAACTCGGGCGAGCCTTGCGGATAGATGCATCTTTCGACCCCCGTATCTCGGTTATCAGTTAATTTGGAGACAAATCCTCACAATGACCTTACTCATGGGTCATATGGAGTACATTAAGGCCATTATCGGTCGAAACAAAGCACCTCATTTTTCGGACTTTTGGCACGCTACGAAATGCAACTGGCCCACCGTGCAACGATTCCCCGTAACGTAACTGACCCCCGCGGTTGCGCAACCAACTTAACACGGGCGCCATAGGGAGGAAGTGTGTTCCTGAGTTAGTCGCAAAAAAGATCGCAACCCCCCGCCCTAAAACAGGTTTCTACATAACATTGATGACTTTTTTCAGAGAGGGGGTAGAGAAATCTTCATTCCGAAACCCAAGAACAATCATACTCCGCATGCTGCCCATGCTAAATTGGGTGCGCTCTTGAGGGGTGGAGGGCAAATGGCCGCACTGTGGTTTATCCAGTCACTGTAGCAGTGGCTATGCTTGAAACGATGTACTTACCTATTTCATTCATTACAACCATTACTCACGATTCTCATGGAGATGTTTGAAGGACGAGGAGCTCTTCATAATAATAATGGGCTTCTTCAATATAGATTCCAAAAGTTTCATCGCACAGAAAGCATCGCTGAGTAGGTGCGCTCTAAAACTAACATTTTGAAAAAAAAAAAAAAAAGGAAAAAAAATTTGGCGGAATACCTATTTAAAAACTTTGGTTGACAGTTTGACACGGTTACTTACTCTTGCTCATAGCTCACATCAGTGGCATACAGCGTCTCATGGACATCATTAAAAAGGAAAAAAAAAAATTAAATATTTTAGAAATCGTGAACTCAAGGATGCAAAATGTTCATAAACACCGAAAGTTGGTCGCGATCCGGGATTTTTTCCTCCCAAAAGTGTAAAAAGAGATGACCCGTTTTTACTTTTATTTTCTTTTGCTTATTGATTTAACGAATCTGCACACCGTACCGTATGAATTCAAAATGATGGAAATATAAGAAATTGTGTGGCCCGTAGGCTTGTGGCCATTTTCCCGAGTCCTCAAATTTCACCCAATCCGCAGGTCGCTAAATCGAGCAATCTTGGCACCCCTCCGTAGACAAGGCAGAGAAAAAATTTAAACCACAACAGAATGCGATCTTCTCATATGGAGAACGGAATTCATCAGGGGTGGATCCGGGAGGGGGGGGTGTTACATGGCTCCCAGCGGCACTTCGAGGGGAGCAGCGGACAAATAATGAAGAGCCGACCAACAGGTCATCACTCCCATCACACTTCAAGCTCAGCTCATCAAGTACTTTCATTTTCTTTATAAAAAAACACAACATTTCAGACCCTTGCAACTGCCCCATTCTAATGACCAGAGTTAGGCAAATGGTAGTAATTTTCTCACTCTTCTAGTGCTTTCCAAAAGTAATCGAGATGGATTTCAGCGGTAATTACTAATTAGACACACCAATTTCAGTGAAACCACTGTGATAAGATGAAACAAATTGTTGAATTGATTTCCTTGAAATTGACGTAACTTAATACTGCTTAAATTCACCTCGATTAGTTTTGAAAATTAATTGGTAATGCGATCGAAAAAGACAATTTGCTCCACTGTGGTATTGACCCGAGGCAATGATCAAAAATATAAAATCTTACGAGCCACAGCATTCTCAATTCTTAAGCATTTTAACTCAATGTTTACATTTACTAGACCATGATTCTGCCTATGTGGTTCATCCCATGAGCTTAGCACTGACTTAAAATGATTACATAATGATGGTTTGCATTCATTCATCCCCGGGCTGATCTGCTGTGTGAACAATCCAAGTAAAAAAAATAGATCAAATTTTGCAACTGTACAACAACTGAATTGTTCAAGACTGTTTAATAGAGACTACGTCATAAAACAATAATTACATGCTATAATATTAGTCAAAGAACGTGTGTTTTTGGTTATTTTTAGTTCCTTTGTACCATCTTTGATCTCTCGCACTTAACCCCTCATTGAAACTGTCCCTTCCTAAAATTTAAATTTGTGTTTAGATACTTATAAGCAGGTTCCTTGCAAGTTTTACAATTGGAACACTTGCAAGGCCGTTTAGAATTCTTATCTGACATAAAATGCAACAATGGAACTTAGAGAGAGAGATATACCCAGAGAAGGTATTGCCAGAGTGAGAAAAATAAAAGATGGCAAGTTTTCATGAGAAATTCTAGTAAATTTAATATTATAAACATCATTCTTTGATGTAAAGTCACTAAAACAGTCAATAAGTAATGTGCAGGATTTTACAGAGCAAAATGCCACATTAAGAGGAGGTGAGTAAAAATAGATAAAAATCAATTGAGTGGAAAGTGAAAAATATATTCGTCACGGAACAAAACAGCATAGTTATCAAACAAAGAAATAAAATAAGAAACGGAGAACGATTTGGGTGTGCCAAATTTGGGTGTTAGGTCTTAGGCAATACTGCTAGCATTGGAAGCTATCCTAGGCCATAAGTCTGCGCATTCTTTTGCTACTGGACCAGTGATAGCACTACCTGTAATTGAGAGCAAATCACACAATTTGATTAACAGATAGAATAAGAGGATTGATGATGATTTAAGCAAATAGACACAAAAAGGTTCCGCCTCCATTTTCTGCAAAAATAAGTTCGGATGAATTTTCAGCATTTACTGCTGATTTCAGTGATTTCTGCCACCAATGCCCTACCATTCGATTGATGAAGGTTTAAAGACCAAAATAAATTTATGTTTACGAGAACGGAGAGTCAGATACTAGATCATCATCTAAAAAATGTCTCTGCAAAGTATCTTATCTTGAATGGAATAAGGCTGCAGAAACAAAAATAAGAATTTTCCTCCCCTCCCTCATGCCAAAATAAGAATCACTGAAAATGTAAAAAATCGGGTCAAATGTCCGACGCAAATTACATAATGGCGTAAAGAAATGAAATGCTCAATCTAATGGTCTGAGGATTGCATGAAAGTGAGGATATTTGCTTGGCAAAAACATTTTACAGGGAGAATGGCTTCAATCTTTCGAAAATATAGGTTATTTTGAGTACAGATGGCCTTGAAAGAAGCATAAAGAACGAGGCCCTCACTTCTCAAATTTTAGTGAGGAAATTGATCGAACACCCTGCGAGGAAAATATCTCAGAACTTGTGAAACCTCCAGCGTTTTGCAACCCTACCTTAATATTGCACAGCAAAAGTGTGCAACAAAACTAATCCCCTCTAATTATGGCGTATCTCTGACGGAACAAATAATTCTCTCATATATCCCAGATTTCCCAGACACCCTAAACACTAGAGACCTGAAAAAAGCGTGATTTTGAAAGGGCAATAATCGGCGGTAAATTGGTGTTTTTAAAGGCACAAAAGCGGTACTTTCATTTTTGTCAAAAACCTCTATTTTATGGTGACAAATTAAGTTATGGGGTTATTGGTTCCTGAATCTACCTTTTAAACAACTGAAACAGTTGTTTTTGTGCTTTTTAAGTGAAATAACCTGACTTTATAGAGAAGTTACGACAGAAACCTGTGTTTGGTGACTGATACGCGTGAAGTTGCGCTTCAGGAGTTTATGCCACCAATTTTAAAACGATTTTTTGTAAGTTTTGCAGCAAAAATTTGACCTGGCAGAGGAAAGACTCAGTGGCAAAACGTTTTAAAACCGAGTCTTTCATGTTAAAACCAGATCAAATTTTTGCTGCAAAACTTACAAAAAATCGTTTTAAAATCGGTGGCATAAACTCCTGTAGTGAAACTGGGCAGCTCTATCATAAGCTGATACTTTATTTTTTGGCATGATTTAACAATTATTTGTGTTAAAAAGCACACATAAACACAACTTTCAACTTCACATATTTTCTTCACGGCCTAAAAAAAACACGCGGATCCACCTAAAATCGTTAAAGAAACACGAGTTTCTGAAAATCGGGGTAGCGAGCGCATCATCAGCTGATAAGTTTTCATTTCTCTTTGGCGAAACTACGGCGCGGCGCGCGCACCGCCGGGAGTGGCCGCGAAAAAACATCGCGGAAATGATGAAGTTCGGATGCCTGCCGCGATTATTCATGATTTCATAACTCGGCTTTGATGGTGCCGAAATTCGCGATTTGAATCGCAAAATTCGCGTATTAGATCGCGAAATTCGCGTATTAGATCGCGAAATTCGCGCATTAGATCGCGAAATTCGCGTTTGGAGCCAAAAACCCCGAAAATCGCGTTTTGAAATTTTATAGATTAGGATTCAGCAGGTTGCCGGCATCATGTAGGTACAGGTCTTGCTTCGATTGGACGACTTTTAAAAAAATCGCGCGATTCGCAGCCGCGATTTTTTCAGGTCTCTACTAAACACTCATTAAAGAGAATAAAAATAGAACTGACCTTTCATTTCTCCTTTGTTGTTAACGATGACTCCAGCATTGTCTTCGAAGTAGATGAAGACACCATCCTTCCTTCTGAATGGTTTCCTTTGCCTGATGATGACTGCGGGCATGACTGAAAAACAAAATTTTTGGTATGATAATCACTCAGAATCACAATAAAAAATTAGCGAGAAGTTAGAATGCGGCACCAAAACTGAAGAAGCAAATTGACACAATCATCAGAAGCTGTTTTGAACGAAGGACTCCCTCAGACTATTAGTGACCGTTTCAGATGGCTTCAGCTTTGACAGTTCTTTGTTTCTATAGGAAAACATCCGCTCACTGCGTCAATTACTAGAGCTTTGCAGAGCAGGACCATTTTGAGTATCCTGTTCCGACAAGTAGCAGTGCCTGCTTCCTAACTGCATCAATGATCGGTTGGTTAGCCCAGAGTTTTGACTCGTTGCAAATCAACTGCTCACTGATGAACGTTGATGAAGATCTTAAGTAGGCACCCCTACTTGTCAGAACCCGATACTCAAAATGGTCCTGATCTACCGCACAATTGACTAGGTTTATCATCATAAATAGAAAATCTTTCACTGTTCACTAATTTTGATAGTTAACCGAGTCATTCACGTGGCACAAAGCACTCAAGTGATTAGCACAGTGAACAGGGTCCATATTTTCAAGCGGGTGGTAACACTGGAGCGAACCTGTGCAGAAGACATAATACCGTCCTTCCACGCATCTAAACAAAGAACTGTCAGAATGGAAGCTATCTGAAAAGGCCTAAACGAGAGAGGCAAACATTCTTTAATGGATTTGTAAATTGTGTCTCCGGTGACAAGCTGATGTTCACACAAATTGAGACTACTTCCGTTTGACCCAATGGAAATGACACTTAAACTTGAGAACACAAGGTAAGTTCAGTACAAATCAGTTCCACCTAAAAGGCGATTTATTTTGAGTTTGATTTCATTTTAATTCTTGTTTCTTCTTTTTTTCCACCCAAAAGAAGATTTTCAAACGCAGATAACACCAAATGCCTTACCATTATTTTCTTTTTTCCAACTAATCAGCAGTGCTTTTGGTTTGACACGATATCACCTCCGTGTAGATCTGGCCCAGTGCAAGTACAACATGAAAGAGGTAATATCACAAAAGCTGGCCAATGACAGATGGGTTTGCGTTTTCGCGCATGTGCAAGAATGCAAACACGTCTATGCGCAGCGAGCCACATGATCTGTCATCGGCCTCCTTTCGTGAAACAAGCTTTATCAAGCCAAAAAAAGGCAACGGATTAACCCATGCAGTCACGGACTTTATGAACGTGACTTTATTTCAATTCCTGATGTAGATACATGGATTTAGCAATTAATTTAGTTCTAAGTTCATGTCCCCACCCCCCCCCCCCACGAAGCCCATGTTGAAGCATGTGTACTACAGTAGAGGACCAATTTGAGTATCAGGTTCTGACAAGTAACGGTGCCTGCTTCCAAACTGCATCGGTGATCGGTTGATTAGCAACGAGTCAAAACTCTGTGCTAACCAACCGCTCACCGATGCAATTCAGCAGCAAGCACCGCTAGTTGACAGAGCCCGATACTCAAAATGGTCCCGCTCTATCAGTAGTTGATAGGCTAGGAGTCCATTGAAAAAAAAAAAAAGATTTGACACACTTTGCTCACATTTCTATCCAGACCCGTATTAGATTGATGTTTCTTATTAACACTCCAGAAAAATCAGAATTTAATTAAAACGTGGCTTCTAGAAGCATACAGAAAGTATGAGCAGAGGAGAAGAAAAAAACAATGGTGTAAACATTACTTACTCTTTTTACGGAGCTCAGGTTTTCCTTTCTTCACAGTGGCGATGATCATGTCACCTACTGAGCCAACAGGCAATCTGTTCAATCTTCCATGGTAGCCTTTGACAGCAATTACGTACAAGTTTTTACCACCTGGAAAAGTAATTTCAAGTTTATGAAGGTTAGGATACATAACTGGGGATAGTGAATAATTAGTGATGGCCCTGTCTAATTTAATGTCAGCATTGTTGAGCTTCATAGGATACAATCAAACTTGATCTCCAAAGGAAGGTGGTAACCTATAGGCCAGGGAGGCTTGATGCGTGAGTTCAGTTGCTTCAAATCTTATTTTTTCAAGTTTTTAGCGGACAAATTGTGCCGGCTAGCAGTCTCACTTGTTGGAGCCCGTTACTCAAAACGCATCTACTCTAGTAATCATTTCTGTCTCTAAAATAATAAACAAATCAAGCTTCAGCACGAAAAATGTAATTTTCAATCATTGCCGGTGGGACAGCTAAGGTCCGGTGACCTACGTGATGTGACTTGAGCATACTGAAGACTGCCGTTGGTACAGCCATGGCAACACTTAATGCGCTGTTCGAATGACCACCAGCTAGAAGAGATTGGTGACGAGCTGTGTATTGCTATTCTTCATTAGCCGCCATTCGTATGGCCATACAGTTGGCTAACAGAGGTAACATACACATGTCTCATAATAAACTCCAGTTAAGACCTGATGCTACGAACTAATCATGGTCATCTTTTCTTCCAAAAATTATTCATTGAATTGCCTTGGTTCCTCATGGGAACGAAGCATTTAATTGGAGTAGAAAATGATAATAATGCATACCTGTGTTGTCAGCGCAATTTATCACGGCACCTACGGGGAGACCATAGGATACCTTGAATTTATTACCGGCGGCTCCCACACGTCCTGAAAGAAGAGGAGAAAAAAATTAGAAATATAAAGTAGCGAACCAACCTAGCTCAAGGATTTATGATTCAGGCACCACATACAGGCCGTTTCACAAAAGAAGGTCGATGACAGATGAGTTTGTTTACTGCACAGAGACAAGTTTGCATTACTAAACAAGAGCAGGAACGCAAACATGGCTATACACAGCAAGCCGTATGATCGGCCATCTGCCTTCTTTAGTGAAACGAGCTCTAACTATGAAGGAATATTCAAACTCTGAAGGATGAGTCACAACGTTGAAGCTAAGCAGAGGTCCAAGATGCATCAGTGATTGCCACGTTATGCTATTCCTAGAATTTGCATGTAGAGCAGACAGAATATAGATATCACCTTCTGGCAAGTAGCAATATATATGTCCTTTGTGCATCAAAACAAACCGATGAACAGTAGGTTAGCAACAAGTCCAGACTTTAGGCAATCCAACTTTCAACAATGAGTTGGAATGCGTTTGCAGTGAATAAATGCTACTTAGAAAAAAAGAGATAGGACCAGCAACAGTTTGGACATTTGTTCATTCTGACATCTCGGACACCATATACATAAAGTACTGCTTTTGCAGTTCGAGTATCAGGATTTGAAAAGCTGCATACAGCTACTGAAAACACATTAAGATGTATTGGTGAATAGTAGGTTGGCAAAGCATTAAGACTTGCTCACAACCGACCACTACCCGAAATATTGGCGGAAGTAAAACGTTTCTAACAGTCAAATCCCATCTCAATGAGCGTTTGCTCTATCGAATGCATAGCTGAGGAAAACTGGAAACTTCGAAAATACTCAAAGTGAGTATGCACTGACAATGTTTGACCGCTTTCCTGGGGACCACTAAACTGAAGCTAATCCATAGCACTTTGAAGTCAATAGGCGCTGTAAAAATTTCTTGAAGGCAGACACGGCCATTCTCCAGGAAAGAACACCAGACCATGGATGAAAAAATTTTTCATCTATCAGAGCTAATGAACAGCTCTCAAAACTTGCGGTGAGGTGGATCACTTTGCAACCAAATAATTTAGATGGTTCCGCAATCATGCTGTAGACCTAACCTCTAAAAGTTTTTTAAAGAAAACAATCTTGCGGCAGCGGATTACGACCTGAAGTACCCTTTCTAGAGAATAGCTTGCATGTATTGAGAGGGTAACAATCAGTACATCTACAATTTGGGTATGGAAAGTAGACAAGAGTTTAGGATATGGATAGGCTGTACAGTGTACAAAGAGTAGATGACAGACAAGGCCATTTTCGAGAAGAAGCGGATGAAGTTCACAAGGAGGCCAGAAGGATGCATATCGTTAAATTAAAGAAAGCGTGGAGTTCGGGGGCCAAGATTAATTTTGGCAGAAAGCAAAGAAAGATAATCTGCTCTTTTCCATTGACAGCATGACAACTTTCAAGATGGTTCTGCTGGCCTCAGACGGGACAGCGTGGTCACATGGAAGAATACTGATCTACAGGATAAATATGACCGCTATGATTGTTTCATTGCTTGAAATCAGAGTACGGAAGAGGAAATAAGTAAAATTAGTTAGAGAAACGATGACTTACCTCGCTTCGGCATTTTGGTAGAATTTTACAATACGTTGCACGCGGCCTACAACGCCGTGAAAAATTAACCTCCCAGTCGAAAATGAAACGTGTTGATACTTGTGAAAGCCGTCGTGCGCAGCAGCACTTGCCATGCCGGCCAGATGGCGGTAATTTTGAAATGTGCGGACAAGGACTGAAGCGGCCGACATTCATTGGGCCGCACGGTGGATCGTGTCAATGGGGAGCAGCGGACATAGGTACACTGCACGCTTAAAACATTACAAAAAGACATCCGGCACATGTAACCTGACTGAAATTTGACGTAGATTTCATTTCTTTATTCATATTTAAGCTAATAATTGAATAAATTAATTTTAGAGCCAGATAACCTCTTATTGTAAATTGTGAAATCTTGCATAATTAATGACTTAATTATCATTAGTGACTATTTTAATATAGAGCTGATTAAATGCGTTATTTTACAGTAAATTGCCGTCCTCCCACCCAAAAAAACACCCCTGAGCCCCTCCCCTTCCCCATGACTATTTATCCTTTTCACAATAGCCCTTTGAAGGTACCTGAACTATTGATGATAGTCAGAAAAGGAAAACAAATTATGAACTTACCATTTTTCATAATACATACAAAAGGAGGAGCAAAAATAGCTTCAACAAAACTTTCGCGAGAAAATATTATTAGATACTAAGAAAGAAGAGGCAAAAAGAGCTTTGGAAAAAAGTTTTGATTTTTTTGTTTCTTTTCTCGCGTAATTTATGTCTAAGATGTGAAATTAATTTGACGGGATTCCATCAGAAAATGGCAACACTGTAAGTCGATGTGTATCTACATTAGTTGGTGCAGCTGAGACAAAGGAATTTAACTTTATAGATTTTAGTTGCCAGATTTCAACTTGAATCTCAAAATATTACAAACTCGTGAGTGGGAGATTTCATTACGCACTCTGAAATTTGGCAATATTGCATCAGTTGACCCCCTCCCCCTCCATCGAAATAATTACATATTTCGGATGAATATGACTTGAAAAATATAATCCAGCCTTTGGAAAAAGTGCTCGTTGATTTTTATCGGCTCTACCTGTAAATGGAGGAAGAACTTGGAGCATATGGCTGGATTTTGAGGTTTTTGCGCGAGCGAAATCACGAGTTCTATTGTTACATTTCTAAGCCCCACGAGCGGCCGGGCAAAATCGGGCATTTACTGGCGGTTGATCTAGGATCCCAGGGGTATAAGGAACATTTTGATGGGTCTGTGAACTGGAAATTCTCCCGAAATCATGTTCAAAACTCCACTTATATCCGTAAAAAGAGAAATTTTAGGCCATTTTTTAGAATCAACATTTCATGGTCAAAATTTGAGAAAAAAATACAATAACAGCATTTTTGTAACCTTAAACATCCCTTAAACATGAAGAAATAGCATTGATTTGAAATTGATGCGAGGTTTAGACGTGGAGCTACGGTAAATGTGCGAAATTCACTTTGAAATTTCACACATAAAATAATGAAGTAACAAACTTTTGCATTAACCTGTTTCCTGAGCCTCCAAAATCATTTCCTAGACCATTTCATGGTATTTTGCTAATGTAGGTACCCTAAATGAAAGAAAAATGCCCCAAAATATGCTATAGCAACACTCTGATTTTTGGCCCTATGTCCGCTGCTTACCATGGGGACGATCCACAGTGGGCCGACGCGCCACTGAACGGCTAATGGTAAAATTATCTCATATTTGCCATACCATAGCCGTATTCGTATTCCCCCCCCCCCCCCATCGTCCACACAGAATTCCATCCAATTATTATCACTTCCACATACGCGGAGGCTTCTGGCCCTATGAGGCCGATTTTTTTTTATCTGTCAAATTGTGTTCGAAATCAATTTACTCCAAAAATGTTGCCCGAAAAAACCCCAAAAAGCCAACAAAAAAATTATTCTTGTCCACAACGATCCATACAAGACTCCATGCAGTGGCAAATTGTCAACTGTGCGACTGGAAGCTACCCTATGTTTTGCTACAGGTAAACATAGGCCTCTTATCACCAAAACAAAGGACAGCTTCAGTCATGTTTAAAATTCTGTGAACCGCAAACAGAGAAAAAAGGCAGCTCTGAGTCAAGAATACCTAGTTACTAACTTAATTTAATGGACTTGGTGTTTTTTTTTTTTTTTTTTTTGCTCTCTTAAACGTAAGCCCTCTCTTTTCTTAATAACCCCCTATTTTCGAACTTTCCCTTGCATACATGCGGGGGCAGATTTACATCTCTTGAATCCCTACACAATCTTGCATTTGTGGCCCCTTAGAAAAAGGGTAGGTTGCCTGGATGGGAGGACAATTTTAGAGACAAATTTTCTCGGAAGAGAAGCAAAAAAAAAACAAATTCAGACACAATGTATGATTTTAAATTTTTTTTTATTGAAACTGATTGATTGAGATCTTTAACAATCAACAAAGGCTGGACATCATATTTGTAAATACAAAAGACGGAATAAAACCTGGTTAATAGAGTGATGATTCTTGGTTTTCCACATGGTTGTTGACAGAAAGGAAAGAATAAACTGAACTAAACTCAAAAGATTTGGATAAAATTAACCTCCAAGGAATCCAGTACCTATGTTAGTCTAAAAGATTGATGTAATAATAAACATACAACTAATATGTGATAGACAATAGCTATCAGCAAATGTTGGAGGTAGAGTTTGGAAAAGAAGTATTACAAGTTGCAAGAGATAAGAAAAGAATTTAAAAATTCCAAAATTCTACTTTAGAGAGAAAATGCTGATTCTGCCGTTCAGTAAAAGGTGCCAAGGAAAAATACACAGACAACTTATAGAAGTAAAACTCTGAAATCACAAACAATGGAAGTACCTGGAAGGAAAAAAATGAAAACAAAATAAGACAGCAACAACAATGATTATACAATCGCTACCTATTTCGTTTGTCATGGTTCAAATTAAAAAATTAATTTTGAGCAAAAAAAGAACTCTTGGAAGTTGGGACTGACCAAAGATGAAGCTGGAAGAGAGACTTCATCACTTGACGTTGAGAAACCTAGAGGTTGCCGAAAGAAAAAAAATCTGAAGGCAAGATTCGATATCACAACAAAAATTTTGCAACAGTTATGACTTCCAAAGTAATAAACACTGCCAACAAAACATTAAAAATAATATTGAAAAACAACTTCTTCCGAATTAAATTTGATGATCATTCCTTAACACTTAGTGACTAAGACGAACATTTTCCTTTCTTTTTGCTAACAAAACCATGGATCAAAAGTAAAAATGTAATACTCCCTTTCTCACAACTGTCTGGACTAAAAAAGAAGATAAAAAATTTACGGATAAAAAATAAATACCAAATTGGTGTTAAAGAAACCCTGGTCCTAGTGTAAACGGGTAGCAGAAGGTTTCCAAAGCCTGCGGAGGAGATAGTCATCAAAACAGACTAGAATTTTACTGAAAATTCAGTCGATTTTTAAGGAAAAAGGAAGGAGGGTCTAAGCAAAAAAAAAAAAAAATTCTTCAGAAAAACATTAGGAAAAGCATTCTAGACCCAAAAAAACAACTTGTAACTCGAAAATAATTAAATAATAATTTAGTAGTAGTAGTAGTAAATTCCAGCCGCCCAAACCTTGTGTTCGTTGTGCTTGTATTTCAAAGCGAACGACTGGACTGATTAAAAGAAAAAATGCAACATTGATTATTCGAAACCTGATATTAGATTTATGACTTTTGAGAAGACATGAAAGTTTGATCTGCGATTGTTATGAATTGACAGTCCGAATTGCAAAACTGCGCTAACTCCAACAGCCATTGTTATAATCGTTAGAATACTTTATGGGGCTATTATGAGCTTTCATATTGGAATCGTAGCGAGTTGATAATAGAGGGCGTGGAAATCACGGGGGTGACTTACAGATTTCTATCAGCAACCATTCGTAGTCTAGAGTCCCTTGATGGAAATATTGTTAGGGAGTACCGACACAACCCTTTATGCATTTAGACAGGAGTCGATTTAGTCGACCGTGTGAACGCATTTGAAGGTTTAGTTCAGCAGTGGACCAGTGGTGGATAGGCCGATTTGCCGGCAATCCTGTCTGTTCCCATACCTACGCTCCTCTACTCATTGACTCTTTCGTGTGGAGCCTTCGATGTTGTCGACTCCTACTCGACTCTGTGAGAGCCTAAGACCAACGACCAATCATGACTCGTTTAGCTCGTGTCCGTACTGCCTATACAATATTTCCATCAAGGGACTCCATCATAGTTTTTCTGTCTACCATGAGAGACTGATAGTTGCCATGACCCCAATTTTTTCAGAAGGGTAGCCCAAATGCAATGGCGGATCCACGGAAGAGGGGAGCACAGGAGGCCAGAAGCCTCAAGTTTTGCCTTTTTTCAAAAGAAAATAGCCCAAAATTTCTTACTGCAATGCTTGAAATTTAAAAATTCATGGGCGTGACCCCCTCCCCCTGGACAAATTTTCTGACTCCGCCACTGGTCATCTGGTTAACTTTAGATGGCTTTCAACTTCACCCGAAATTACAATGCAAACAATCACCCCGCTGAGAAACAATTACGACACATTCCTAGAACATGATCCTTTCAGAGGAGATTGTATTGATGGAATTATTTAGTGACTCTGTACCACAGAATACAACAATCAGAATGAAACATCATTCCAGTTCATTTTGAAGCATTAAATTTAGGTCCGTCATTTTGAGGAAATTTAAACTACCCCCAATACTGTGCGAAAGACTGAGATAGAGATATGTCTCCCATTTTGGATAGACACCAAAAGAGACTGAAAAAATGTTTCCATTGGCTCTTACGGGAGTTTCTATTTTGATTGTATTATTCAGTGCCCATACAAGCGAATAAACTGCTGTTTCATATACATAGTAATATTTTGATGAGAGCATAGAATTTATGATAAATTTCAGATCGAAAACTTCCAAGGCGACCTACATCCAAAACAGACCAACAGATCAGAGGAACAAACATGAAAGACAATGTATGACAAAAAAAAAGAGAAATTTTTATTGACTACAGAAAATAATGCACCAAAAGGGTACTTTAAAAAAAACCAAATTTGTTGATAATCCGTAACACTTTTTCCAACTTTTCGAGGTTCTTGAAAGTGATCTTGACTTTTTCAGGATTCCAAAATGGCCAAAAACCCTCAACACTGTTGCCTTGAACAGAGTTGTTGTTTTAATTCTTGAAGTTGAAAAATGAGATGGTAAAAAGGCAGTTATCATTGGGTACATATTTCAACCTGATTGAGAAAATAACTGTTAATAGTATTAAGTACAGAAATAATTTCATCTCACTCAAACCTTTCTGATGTAACCAAAGGCTTATAGAAAGTTTTTGTGCGGTGAGAGAGGTGGGCGGGGGGGGGGGGGGGGGGGGGGGCTTCTTTAAAAAGAGAGAAAAAGAGGATAAAAAATTAAAAACTCTTTGAAAGATCACTAGTAAACATTACAACTAAAAAAAAAAGAAATCAAATCAGATTCATGAAATGATTAAAAAGCTAAAAAAAAAAAAATAATAATAATAATAAATAAAACTAGAAAAAAATACAGTCAATCATTAAATGAAAATTCTTTTTTGTAACTTTAAAAAAAAAGAATGAATACTGACTACCGGGGAAACAATTTGGAAGCACAGAACTATCTTTCAAAAAACTTAGATATCTTACGCACTCATAATTGCTTAACCCTTTCAAAAGCCATTAACAGAACACAATTTAATGGGGGATTAAATGGAATTTTTGAAAAATTGAGTGGCTCCTCTATATTTTCCAGAGATTAACCTTACTTTTCAATGATTGGTAATTTTTTATTAATGACTGAAAAATACTCGGATAAAAAAAATAAATACAGGCATTTGTTACAAATTTGTTGTTGAGACTGACAAAAAAAAAAAAGAATACAAAGAAGAATAAATAAATAAATAAATTTAAAATCATAACCATAAAAAAAGATTAGTTTTACAATAACAGATAGTATAAACAGAATTCAAGCAGAGTTTTCTTCAAGAATATTCTTAGATAAATTGTAATATTCTTTTTGAATTAAGTCATCCCTTCAAACCTTTTTCAAGTTCTGGAGAAATCACTAGTTGTTCTTAAAAGAATCAGTCTGCGCTCAAGATTTGGCATTTTCCTGATACAATTTCAAAATTGAAAAAACATGTGTGTTTTTCTGAAAAACTACTGACTTTGAAACATGGTTGATTATTTCATAAATATTTTGCACTCCAGCCTTCTGAATTTAAAATAAAAGTAGTCAAAGACAAAAGAGAAAGTTTGGGGCTATAGGAACAAGAAATTACAAAACGATCTTATCTCTTCGTCTCTGTGATGGAATTTTTCAAGACGATGAATGAAAAATAAGTTCAAAAAGAGAATTTGAATTTTGATCAACTCAACTTAAAAAAAAGCAGGTGCTAGATTGACCATCGAGAACAATGTGTACCGTTGTTATTTTTTTTAGTTGAAATATTGCAGGAGTACAGATGGAACTCAATTCAATAAACTCAGTTTGAGTAATAAGCAGGGGCTTGCTGTACACCGGTCAATCACTGGTAATCTGACCCTTTCCAAAACTAGAATTCAATTTTTTTTGTTTTCAAGGGTAAAATGATTTATTTATGGATTCCTCATTTCATAATGGGGTTAAAACTGTTGAAAGTAATCATGGTTATTATCAGAGAATGAGTTTCCAGTAGATTCTAAGAGGGAAGCTCTTAAAGAGAAGAGCCCAGAGTCTAATAGAGACGGAGCACTAACTGACTGCAGCAGAGGCACGCTGAATTCTCGCGGATTCAACAAAACAACAGTCAACACCCTTGTAATGTCGTAGGGTGTTGAATGGTGAGCACCCTCCTCTCTACTTCCCAGTCCATCCCCCCTGTTTTCTAAATGTCACTGTTCAACACCCTATGATATCAGAGGGGTGTTGACTGTTGTTTTGTTGAATCCACGAGAATTCAGCGCGCCTCAAATCTGCCCTATGTATTTAAGCGTGGTGCTCTGTTTCTATTTGTCTTTGGAAGAGTCAGATTTTTTTTTTTCTCGAAAAGTGCGCTTTTTTCAGCTTTATCAAAGAGATTGACAACATTAGATTCAAACACCATAGGTTCCGTTAATGGAACTCATAAATTACTACATATTACACTATTTTGAATTTCTTGGTGATTTTGTCAGTCAGTTTGATAAAACATAGTATCAAATCTTGATCTTGCGTACAAAGTGCAACCCCAAACAGAGGGCGTTTCTTCCACCTGACATACACGAAATCAGGAATTTGTCTTTCTCTCTCTCCTCACATTTAACCGTGTGCGTTAGAGAAGGACGGAGATAGGGGCTAAAATCATATGATGGCTCCTTTTGCTATCCTTTTCTCACACATTTGTTTCAATGGTCAAAGAGAGAGACATATTCCTTTTTTTTTATCCCACCTGACCCTTCAATTAAGGCAAAAAATCGAGGTACTGCATTCTTTCCTTGAGTTAAATAGTTCAAAATTCAAAGTCTCGCAAAAGAGTGCCACACACATTTACCCAGTTACCATAACTGGGCCGACAAAATTAGAATCAGAATTTTTAGCTAACGGCAAGAAAATTTTGATTTGGAACAAAATTTTCCGGTGCAAAACAGTGGAAGGCAGAGAGCAAAGGACCCTGCACAATGCTTATGGAAAGTGATTTTTTCCTTACGTTCGTTTCAAAATTAAATAATACAAATTTAATTTGTATTTTGATTCTAGACCAAAGTTCTCATGGGTCCATTGAAAATTTAATCCGCCTTTGGAAGTTATTTACAATCAAAGCTGACAATTTACAGTATAATAAGGCTAACACTGCCATTTGCACGCTCTCCTCTGCTGTAGTATACAAACACAACCACTTTCTCTATAAATAGATTATTAATAATGCTGGGAACACTGCTGTGGGTCAGTTCAGACAATGCTGGACAAATCCTGCAAGTCTGCATTTTATGCTATGCAGCTCATCCTTTGTATCTCTCTTAAACGTCAGTCATGATCGATCTTCTGTAGATCAACTCTGTACATTGTTTCATAATAATCACTCTTTGCCTCTGCTTTGAGGTGTCTAAAGTAAAAACACAATTTTTTAGTATCATTCTTCCAAACCTACGAGTGCGCTCTCCACACAAACTCCAAGAGCCTCGACCCGGTCAGCACACATACAATTGCCTTGCAAAGTAAAGGATCCTAATGTTCCAACTGGCACAAATTGAAAAATACAAGCAAAAGCACAAGGTAGATGCGCTACAAAGAATTGGCGATAAATTTCATTTCCTCTCTTTGAAGAGACAGATACATCGCAGCAGCGTGGCAAACCCAAGTCCGGTGATTGCGATAAGAGGGAGGGGGAAATGAACTACGAAAGAAATATATATGTATACTGTATACACAAACTCGAAGTGACAAAGTCAAGGAGGGTTGGCATGTGGCATTATTAACTTCATTTGAGTGTAATTACTCATCAACTTTGATCATGAATAACTTAAAACTGGGGTGTCGACTAGACTTTAGTTCAGAATTGAGAGGATTTATTTGATGTAACTTTCAAACAAGTATAACGGAAGCCACTTTCCAAAAGAATTGTGCAGGGTCCTTTACAAAAAATGTCGAAAAGACTCAAAAGTGTTTAACTGATAAATTAGTTTATCACAAAAATAGATAAACATAATTACAATACAACTGTGCGTTGTTGAAAGGAAACGTGCTCTCGCAAAGATGCGAGGACTACAAGGAGTAAAAACACAAAGACTATTCCTTCGGCGAGTTCATTCTACGCTGAGCCAGTTAATTTGATTTGCTCTTCGTAGAATTCCCTTGTTTCGATGATGTTTTTTCAGCGGGTTTAATTTTCTCCACTGTTTCTTTTTCGTCTACGGCATCTTCATTCGGGTAATCCGAGTATCTGAAACAAAGCGAAGACAAAAAATGACTAGGTGATGATCTTGAGTTACCAAAATTAATCTACAAAAATCCAATAACAAATCGGTAAGCAGCTTTTACACATTACTTATCATGAGACGAAAATTGTGGGACTACATGAAGAAGACCTTTGTGCCATCAGTCGACAAACAGGATCGGTTTTTTGATTTGATGCGTTAGAGGTCATCAACATCAACATCTTCGCTCAACAGTCAACATAGGAACCGTTGAACGTTCTGATGTTGTGACCCCAAATGAAAAAAATTGCCACAATGTTATATTATGCGCGATATGGATAATGAGCAGCTCACAATGGGGGACTCCTTTCTAATTGCAGCTTCCTCTTCAATGAATCATGCTTTTCAGCATAGAAAGTTGCGATTAGAGAGGACACCCCATTGTAACCCACTCATTTGACCGCCATCTTGGATTTCTTTAAAACTGATTTATTGAGTTTACTAATCAATGTTGGAACTTTCTGATTCTCTCAACGCTTTTTTCAAGTGATTTCTAATTTCACACCAGAATGGCCCTCTCTATAGCTTTAGTAAAAGTTTGCAACAGACCCAGTGTACACAGCAAGATCTATTAATACCAGGTCAGTCCAGTAGACGGACTATTCCAAAGTTCCCCCGCGTTGCGAGTACAGTCACCGTCGTATTCCGCATAACAGCTGTTGATTCCGCCCAGTGAACCACGCAACTCGGGGCAGCGATGCCCAACAACTCGGGGAGACATTGTGCAACAGAACGCGTTCCGCACCTACTTGCTACTGAACTGACCTGGTATTAATGGATCTTGATACACAGATTTTCATTGAGCTACTCATGAGTCATGAGATTCTCAGAAGGCCATTAAATCAGACTGGTGAAATTTGGAAGTACTTGGAGGCTAATTCTGCTCTTTTGAACGAGACGAGATAGCGGGAATCAACCAATCAATTGGTTTGAACGGCATCACGTGACAGCTTTCGAGTCCCAAAAGACGACAAAGGAGTCATTTTTCTGAAGTGAACGACTCAAACGACTTCAAATCTGCCACGTGATGCCGGCTAAACGAATAGAAATGATTGATTCCCACAATCTCGCTTCCTCTTGTCCAAAATAGCTGAATCACCCCCGTGGAGTACATGTTTGTCTCAAAAGTTAATGATTAAAAAACACATCAATTACATAAAGCTTAGAATGCGGAAATTTAAGAAAATAAGCTTAGTAACTGAAAGAAAAAAATGAAACTTATGAAAAACTTAGAAAAATTAAAGTACTTACGCTAGTAATATGCTGAAATCTCCTCTAATTAAAGCTAAAAACAAAGGAGTTCCTAAGCAGGCAGGAACTAGATACAATAGAGCTGGCTGTGCATGATTGAACGTGTGCATCACAGCGACCGTTAAGACAAGACCAAAGAAGTACGCTAACATTGTAGCGTTAAAATAAAAATTAGATTTTCTGTTCAGACTGCAAAAAGAAAAAGAGAACAAATTAATAAAATAAAACAAATCCTTGAAACTTAAGCAAATTTTAGTACCACAGCAACATAAAATCAACTCTAATAGAAATCTTACTTTTAGCCCTTTCCACTCCGATGTCCAATAAGTCCGACACATGAAAATTTAATTTATTTTTTTTTGAGCTGACTTGTGTTGGATAAATCATAAGCCCAACATTAGAATGTTACGCAACAATCATCCTGTCCCATATATCGTACATCGGAGTGAAAAGGGTTAAGCCCTTCCAATCAAACCAGAAAAACAGTTACCTATAATTTAAAACCGTGAGCTGAGCATAAAATCGATTTAATACATTGTCTTTGAGTCCTCTCAGCAGAGTTTTTGCCAGTAGCCATTCAGTCTAGACTCCAACACATGAATAAGCCTTACCCGATATTGAAGTGGTATGGCGGTGCCGTGTCCATTTGGCAACGCCGCGAGTAGATACCTTGGCTACTCGCGGAAGCTGTATTTTGGGCATTTGTGCACGTCAGAGCGTCTTGAATTTCGGAAGATTTGTTTGGGAAAATCGCGTAGCGCAAGGTCAGCAGACGCGATGAGCGTTTCCGATCATCCGAAATTTGAGAAGTTAAATACCTGAATTTTGGATAGTCTCGTGGCCATTTAGAGTGACACTGCAGTGCACCGGTAATGTGTAGGCGCTACGATGAAGATTGAAGATAGAACATTGAAGGTTATTAAGTATAAGTTAGGTATAAGCGCTGCGGTGCATTAGTGATTGTTGGATATAAGTTGAGTTCGAATACAAAGATTCTGATAGTAATCGATACAGTGCGTTTGAGAGTTTATTAATTACCAACCATAAATCCCAACAAGAACACCCCGGGGAGACTACAATATAAGGTCCCAATCAGTATGAAAAATATTGATAAATGAGAACACAGGCATTACATAAGAATGTTGGCAAACTATTGCCACTAATAGCCGTAATTTGCTTTGTCATCGCAATGGCATTTTTTAATGTTTTGAAGTACATAAATATGTTTTATCATATTTTAATTCCATTTGCACCCTGGAAATGTGCTCATTTTAATTCTGTTTTTGGACTAGTATGAGCTTAAATGACTAAACAGCTCATAGTGGTCACAAAATAGAATCAAAGTGAACACATTTTGAGAGTGCAAACAGAATTAAAATACGACAAAACATATTTACGTAAAAAAGCAATCAAAAACGCCATCATGAGGGCAAAGCGACAAATAGTCAACAAAGGTCAATCATGGGGTAATAACCTCAAAATAAATTATGATAAACTGTGCCTCTTTTTATAGCAACTACACTCAATTATTACTAATTTTCAAATTTTATGAAAAAAATTCAAATTTATGTTATGGTTTTCAGTCTATGTCTACACTTACCTTTTGTCGAATCTGAGGAGCAAGGCAATAAATATACCAGGAAGTACAATGTCTCCTAATCCAAGCATGGCAAAATTACTTCCGGAAATTCCTCGTTCCAATAAATCTTGAGGAAAGACCACTGAGAAAATACAGAGAAGAGATTCATGGTTTTTTTAAAAAAGGGTGCAAATCTAAGAGAAAGTACCTAAGCAAACTTTTGGCCAATTCCATTTTTCCCACACTTAACTCATGGAGTCAAATTATGTTGGCGAAAAGTTAAACTAGACTTGAACCATAAAGTAAGTATATATTTGCTGTATGACTTGAACTAACATAACCACCCTCTTTACTCACCAAACGGCATCGATGATGCGGGTTCTTTCAAGCCAAATCAAACCAAAAAAAATTAATTTTCTAACAAAACTTCTCAGATTCTCATAAAGTTTAGCACACTTTTAATCTAGATCAAAAGATAACAAAATCCAATTTTTTGAGTTTTTTTTGAGTGGCCGCCAATTTTTTGTTGAATTTTGAAAATGCTGAAATTTCACTAAATTTATTTAGCAAAGGACCTTGCCTTTGAAAAGTCATAAGTCCAGTCAAATTCAACATAGAGAGACCACAGTGGTCTCATACAAAAGCTCTTTTTATCAGTTTTCCACTGAAGTGCAATACAAGTGGATTTACTGCAATTTTTTTTGGAAATTTTCGACATTTTTTTTTTTCAAAAACAGGCATTTTTAATGAACTGAAAAATTTAAATAAAGCCTCTAGTCAAACTACAGCGTAGCTGCAGCTTCACTAGAAGTTAGTTGATGCTCATTGGTTGAACTCAGTTGAGCTCCATGAGATATCCAAGAAGAATTCTTGAAACTTCTCTGTTTATTGCACTCATATGTTACTTTTCCTTCAAATTTCATTGTTACCCATACAATTTTCTTTAACAGAGCTAAAATTGAAGAAAAATTTTACAAACAACTGTGAATGGGTGCAGCGCACCATTAGATTCTATTCAAACTAGTACATCTTCACAGTCAGAAAAAATTAACGAACTCAAATAAAAATTATTCCAAATGAAATGTTTAAATTCAAAGAGGATCATAATTTGAACTGTGATTCATCTTTTTATTACCAATAAAATTAATTTCTACTTGAAAAACTTAGAGCTATGATCATGTTAATGCAATAAGATAACTTACGTTTAATGGGAGCATTGAAGGATTTGGCAACTGTGACCATGACATTTGTACCGAACACCCAAAATATATCGTACAAGAATAGACCGCAAAGGAGGATGCAGCTAGTCATGACATTGTTAATGTGTAGCAATTCCACTCCATTTACAGCGAAAGCTAATCCAATCAAGTTGTTGGCAATCCAATGCTGATTCCATGAAAAACAGAATGAAAGAGATAGAATTCAAGACTTTAATTTTAGATTAAGAGCAGTGAAATTTTGTTATTGAGTAAAAACTCTTAATAATTATGAATAAATAATAGAGCCAGTGCTGCCTTTTCTTAAGTCTATATTTAATGACATTATACAATCTATTGGTGATTCTACCAATTGAAGCAAAGATTACAAATACCAGTGGCAAAGTAGAACAATTGATCAAAAAAGTACTGAAATCAATAATCTTTCTTTCAACTGGTAGATAAAACCTATTGATGATTCTACCAAAGCAAAGATGGCATACACCGGTTCTTTGCAAAGTAGAAAATGCATGAAAGTGCTGAAATCAATAATCTTTGTTTCAACTAGTAGAATCATCGATGGATTAAAGACTGCCATTATAATAAGCCAAGCAACAGAATAATTACAGACAGTAGCAAGCCACTGCAACACAAAATTATAAAATTAAAAAATCTCTGCTATTTTGAATAAAATAAGTCACATCAAAACATTCAAAGCCCTGAGATTGCATGGTGTGACTGTCACATTAAAACAATGGCAATGGGTTAGTCTTTCTCCCTTTGACCCGCCATTACTGGCACGGGGTCATACAGACCCCAGGCATCAAACAATTCTAATTTTTGAAATTGAAAAGTTCAAACAATGGCTTGTCTATCTTAGTTACTTCCTTCTAAAAGTCAATCTGCAGGTTGTGTAAGTTTGAACATGATCCTGTTGGTAGGAATGTGACATAGTGGAGGGAGGTCTGAGCTGACAGACCCCACCCCATTACAAGATTCTCATAATCCTCTTTTGTCATGAGAAAATAGAGAATTGCCATTATGGGGTCAAAAAAAAATTAGTAGTCCATTCGGGGGAAAACTTCAAAACGCCCAATTTCGGAGGTATTTTCAAAAATTACCCTAAAAATGTACCAATGGACAAGTAGAATTTTTATTTTTCTCATACATTACTCTCTAACGGACTTACAAAAGTTACTGTCATGGTTTTTTAGCGAGAGAGAAAGAAATTGAACCAAAATTTTTAGCAAAATAAGATGGGGTCTATGAGACCCCTCATCAGCACTGGCGTAATTTTTTAAACATCAGTAACAACAGGTTAAGATAGACTGTGGGACTTTCTTTATGAGAAACAACTCGTGGTCTACCCACAATATTCATGATGATCTGTGCAATCAACCACAAAACTGAAGCAATTAGCACAGAATGTTGTCACAAAATACACCAAATGAGGCAGCTCATCCAAATTCACTGTTTTCACAATAGAAAATGACATTCCAACCAACAGCTGGTTATAACCTCTTTTGACTGAACCATTTGGACCTTTGCTTAATTCTTTTACTATTCAATGAGGCGGCTCATCCAAATTCGATGTTTTCACAATAGAAAATGACATTCCAACCAACAGCTGGTTATAACCTCTTTTGACTGAACCATTTGGACCTTTGCTTAATTCTTTTACTATTCAATGAGGCGGCTCATCCAAATTCGATGTTATCACAATAGAAAATGACATTCCAACCAACAGCTGGTTATAACCTCTTTTGACTGAACCATTTGGACCTTTGCTTGATTCTTTTACTATTCAATCATTTTTAGTTCGTTTATACTTCTTTCGTGAAATTAGCATTCTTTTACGATTCCATCATTTTTAGTTCGTTTACCCTTCTTTGATGAAATTAGCATTCTTTTACTATTCTATCATTTTTAGTTTGTTCATGCTTCTTTAATGAAATTAGCAATGGGAGATGAACAAAGCTCACCTTTTGAAAGATGTACCACACTCCGAAAGCAGAGCAGCAGATGAGGCAGACAATATCATGAGCTGTGAAGTTATAGTCGATTACAGATTCGTCGTCTTGTTTGAACACTAAATGAAATTTAGTGTTTGGAATACCAGATGGAACTAAAGAAGAGATCAGCGGACTGAAACAGGAATCAAAAGATTAGATATTTCATAACTTGATAGTAGAAATGGGAATCAGAATAGGACCAAACTGATAGCTTGGAAACTGGAAAATGAAAATTGTTTCGATTAAGATGGTTTAAAAATCTATCACCTAAGTATATCAGTGGCTGTCTTCAATGGGGCTCTTGCAAACTTTTGCTGTAGGGGATTGAAGAGTCAATTCTTGCATAAAAACTCGTAAAAATGACGATGAGTACACTTAAAAATCACAATATTCACTCTCAGAACTGGGCTTAATGACGGAGAGACGCAGATGTCATGGGAGATTCCTATCTAAATTGAGAAGTATCTCTGTGTTTCCGTAGAGAAAGTGACATAATAGACAGGAATCTCCCATGATACCTGCGTTGAGCCGCCATTACGAACTTGCCGATATAGCAGCTATGTCAGTTTATTACTACTAAATTTTAGACGTTCATAGTGTGATTTTTGTGATTTTCACTGGTTTTTACACAAGATTGTACTATTTATTTTCTTATAGACAAAGTTTGCAAGAGCCCCGTTTTTGAAGTTACAAGACGCGGGCTCCTGGAAGCCCTCACTGTGAGCACTTTGTTTGGGATTGGAACCAGAATTTGGAGTGGAGCAAGTGAGCGAATTTATTATTTAGTTTTCATTAGAAATGGATTGTTTTATTTGTTTTTCTTTCTGTTTTCTATTTGATTTATTTATTTTTTTTTTACGAAACCTTTCTTCATAAAATATTTGTTTGGTATCCGGAAATTTTCTTCATGCCACACACTAAGCGCATCAGAGTATATTAAGCACCACTGCACACAATTTTGAGTGTATAATAGCCCTTCTAATACATTGCTGACATACTTTCATTTTCATTATTTTTGCTCATGCAAAAATACAATACGAAAGCAGAGAACCCCTCCCCCCTCCCCGGTCTTATCTTTTAACTGGAAGAAGGTAGGGATAAGTGAGGTACTCTTGAAAAAAAAAACTGAAGTTAACTATTTACGTACTTAAAAGGGTGACAAAACTTAAACACGGGTAATTTTACCATTTAAAACAGTTAACTAACACAGCATGGAGGGGATTTAACTATTTCAAATGGTAAAACCAATTAATTTCAGGACTTGTGTAAACTTTTGACTGCGTAAATGGTTAAACTCAGCACTTTTTTTTTCTCCATGATACGCTGCCCAAAGAGCAAACTGCCATGAAATCTTGCGTGAAAGACTTTGAGCAAGCACGTGATCTACTTCAATTCTTGGCCTTATTAAAAAACAATTTAGAGAAGTTTAAACTTTGATAACTCCAAAACTTACGATAAAGTTTTTTCGAAGCCTGAAGAATTTGAGCTCAAATATGTAGTCTGGTTCAAGAAACAAAATTCAGTTTCATCACAAAGTTATGAGGTAATATTGTCCATGAGTTCTGTGCAAAGTCTTCTAAATCCAATTTAAGCCCTTCGACACAATCTTCTCTCAAAATACTAAGTATTCTCTTTTCTATTACAGCCAAATTAAGTTTTAAGGAAATTTACAGTATTTCCAATCATCTGTTTGAAAATGAGACCATAATAAGACCTTCGAGCAAGTTTAAATACTGACCTTAAGAGATGACAGAGAGCAAAGACACCCAGGCAGAAGAAGTAACCAGTGATAAGGAGATTTAAATTCTCCATAGAACATAACTGTGAAAAAAATGAGAACATTGAGCATTGAAAACAAATTAACCACTCAGAGAAAGAAAGATTATACATCAAGAAAGGGCACCCGTGTGATTACCATGGCAAACCTGCAAGCTAATCTTAAGCGTCATTTTGATTGAATGAAATTGTGTTTCTTTAAACCATAAGATGGAAATGGCGTTACGGGTGTTACATATGCCAAGGAATGACCTAGTACCATGTTTGCCACGCAAAATCATAGGATGAACTCATAACGTAATAAAATGCAAAAGTCATGTTTAAATGAAGCGTCAAAACTGCTGTTAAATCAGTTTATCCCTGCTTTGAACTCTTGTGCTACCCCTGGAATTTTGCCTGTCAGGAGACAACATGTAGTACTTTCGTGTTAGGCATATCTTTTTTCCTACTAGCCTCAGACTTGACTGATTGGCTTGTAGAAACTTAAACACCAATGGAAATTCAAAAACTTCAGTATTTTTCTCATCCATACCCGTCAAATTCAATTTCAGGACTGTGCAAAAGGCCCATTATTTATAAAAACAATATCGACTTCAGAAAAATGAAAGAGCATGACTTACTTTGAAAAAAATATACAATCCTAAAAGCGCAGCACTGGCAATTAACGGAAATACAAGCGCATCCTTCTTCGACATCAGTTCTGGAGTTTCACCAAGCGCCTGGAAGAATGAAAATTTTAATAGTGAATAAGAAATATCTAAATAAAATTATGAAGCCTAAATAGGATACAAACCACACTAAGATATTTATAAAAATTACGGTTTCTAGAATTTCTTTGATCATTTTAACTGATTACAAACGTATTCTCACTGGAGATAATTGACAGCTAGATTACAGAACTTGGAAGAGTTTTGTATTCTCATCTAGTATGACTATAGCGATGAATTGATGGGAACTATTGGAGGGTAAATATTTTTATTTTGGAGTGATGATGAAAAAGCGAAACGTAGACCTCAAAATATGTTTGATATGAGAGGAAAACTTGAGTTTGAAGCAAATAGAGAGTTGGATGATGGAATGGTCCTAATCTTTCTGGTGATAAATATTTCATTTTTTAGCTGTGAGTGAAGAAAATAGCGCCCGTTCCGTAACTGTGGCATTGGTTTGATTGTTTTGCATAATTTTTAGAACTGCATGTACATTTTTTAGGTTATTTTTGAACAGCTGATATTTCGAGTGCAACTGATAAGAGGAAAAAAATCACTATGAGCCATGAATGTGAGTTGGAGTGAAAAACAATTCCTTGGACATAGAAAAGAGCTTGAAATTAATTTATCATGGTGCTATCAAGGCAAAAAAAACGATCAGATAAACATCCATGGCAAATAATTTGCAATGGTTAACTTAAATCACTTTGAACGGTTGAAAAAGTGAAAATTGGTCCAAAATTAAAGATAAAGAAAGTCCTCTCATTTCCGACAGTAAAAATTCTTGGGGTCGCCGGGTGAAATTGAAATTGTGGCTCAGCATACGAACAGATAAAGAAACTTTTAAGTTTCGACAAATCAAAAAAATTAAGCATTTTGGAAATTTGGGTAGAGGTTGTTTCAAAGTAGTTTGTGTCAGACAGTTCTCACAATTCATGCGCAGTCAACGTATGCGCGTATCTACGCATTGAGTTTGAGGGACAGGAATGCTAAACGTCTTCTTCGCATAATCACTGACAGTGAAAATTGTCAGAAAGTGCCACAATAGAGCTCATTTCACACCAAGACCAATAATCTTTGGCGAATTTTCAATTTTAATTCTTTCAAATCTAAACATAACTTGCCTGCGACTATAACTTTTGAATTTAAAACATTCCTGGATGAAAAACCAACTCTCAAAACGCATTTTAATTCCTTTTTACCATGAAATAAGATTGGTAAATTCCAAAGATTGTTGGTCTAGGTGCGCTTACACATCTGAAACCACCTTTATCAAGCAGAGTTTATAAATTGTCTCTTTATTTAGAACAAATAAGAATTCATAACTTAATCTTAGCTGTTCAGACATTTCAGGTAGTTCACCTAAACCAACAGCAAAAAAAACTCGTTTTATCAGTTTCTCCATTTGAAGAAAAGCTTCTCACAATTGCTTAGAAGCCGTATCAGTAAATGAGTATGAAAAGAGACAGCATAGATCAGATGAGATTTAAATTTCTCAGAAGTGAAGGTACTTCACATCGGAATTGAACCAACAGTGTTGTTGAAATGTAGCTTCAAGTCAGCAAGCAATGACTTGTTACAAACAGAAGACAGTAAAGGATATTTCTCTCTTACATCAGCACACAAGCTAATTGGATACGCTTGAAATCAGAGGAAATGTATGTCATTCGAAGATAAGAGAGGGACAAATGATAGCGTTTTGACAGTTCCTCTTAAACTTGAAGCTTACAAAAGATGAAAAGAAAAGGATCGAGAAATATTGAAAACCAAAGTTCTGCGCAGAATCACTGCTGAAAATTCTCTTGTACGCTTCTCTCCAGCTTCGTCAAACTCCACATCTTCAGCTTCCCCCTGATCAAGAATTGCTTGGATAAGAGGAGCATTAGGAGAAGATTAGATGCCTACAGTAACACTTAGAAAATAAAGTCGCCAACTTGAGGATAGGATTCTGAGGCTAAGAAGGTAGGAGATAGGGAAAGGAAGGAACCATAAGGTGGTACTGTACAATCTGCAGCATCCAGCTTCGATGCTGACTTGAGCGGTCCTTTAGATTAAAAGTAAATGTGGAGGACGACTGAATTCTGTACCTTCTTAGATTCGTGGTGCTTGACAGACCTAAAAGATCCGTATAATATGGGGAAAACTGCCATGACTAGAAGACTAATGTAAGCAATTGCCATTCCCTCAGGAGAAGCTGGGATTTTCTTGTTCGGGTTCGCTGCCGGTTCCGCCTCCGGCTCCGCAATCGTTTCTTTCGCCTGAGTAATGATAAAACTATGGAAATCCATCTTTAAGTTAACACTATCAATATGTTTCCCCTCAAACTTTAACTTTCCTTACATTCACGTCTACACTACAGTCTGAAATCTGATAGATGATAGATGTGTGTGAGGTTATGTGCTTGGTAAACGTCACGTCACCAACACCGGCTTATCAACCAATCCACGAAGACTACGCGAACAAATTTCATCCAATCAGAATTCTCAATTCTTCGGCCAGTCACTGCTCTCTAGCGACAATGCTATGAATTTTCTGTCGAACTTTTCAGCGATTCGTTATACTTTTCACGGATAGATGGCGCTGAAAGTTTTTTGTTTTTATTTGATTGGTTTTCATTTATTTGAGAATGTACTCACATTTGCATCTCTAAATGATGAAGGAGCCTCAACATTTTTCGTCGATAGCGCGAGGGGAGGCTGATAAGCAGCATCTTTATCGCTGCAAAATCTGTAAGCAGCATCTTTATCGCTGCAAAATCTGATCGGAATTTTGGGACGGACATAATAATTATACAATAAAAAAAACAAAAAACAAAAAAAAAACAAAAACAAGTGCTTTCAAAATAAAGTTTACAGTAAAATTACTGAAAAAAATGTAACTCGTATTTTTCAATATAATCACCGTTGACTTCTATCCATTTAAGCTAGATCGATGAATCATATTCAAAGGCGGACTAGTTCGTAAATTCGGACTGGTCTGCACACTGTGAACTGGCAGCGATGAATAAAAAATCACGAAATCCACTCTCAAACTCATGACTAGCTTACAAGCGCGAGACCGTCATGGCGTTGATTACCGCCTAAATCTTATGGCAATTGTATGCCACTTCTTCTTGTGTGGTGTCGCGAGAATACCTCGTGAGGATGGAGCTTATTGAGATAGGAAAACCCAATGTAAAAGGCCGTTATGGTCTCGCGTTTGAAAGTATTATATGAGTTTGGGAGTGGTTTTCATGATTTCTTAGTGCGCTTATCGTCATTTTCATAGGGTTTTATCCCTTAATCAACTATTAGCAAGCTTGTAGCAAAAGTTTGCAACAGCTCCATTTGTCTCTTTCTATATGTATAGAAACACACAGAAGAAAGTTTCGAATTAGATAGGGATCTCTCGTTGTACCTGCTTAGCTCCGCCATTACATCTTAACTTCAAAGTCATTCTGAGAGGCTGTGAGTGAATTTCGTGATTTTTTAGTACCTCCACCAATCATCTTCATTTTTGCTGGTTTTTACGCTAAGAGTTAACTATTCGTACGCGACTGTGCCGTTTTAGTCTACCTTGATAAATGAAGGCGCATAATACCTGAAGATGTGCGTCGGCGTATGACCCTCTCCACATGTTTCCCATTTAGGCTTTCAGTCCCGACCATTGGCGGATGTGTGGGGGGGGGGGGGGGGGGGGGGGGGTTGCCCCCCGTTCGGACCGGAAAGTGGGAAAAGAGGGGAGAGGGAGAGGAATTGCAAGAGCGAAAACAAGAAAATGGGGTCATTTATGGGCGAAAATCCTAAGTCCCCCCCCCACCGTTTGCGAAGGCTGAATCCGCCACTAGTTCTGACCACACAGTCCATAATCTAATGAAGCTGCAGAGTAGACAAGTAAAGGCCAGTGTTTCTCAGAGACAATATAATACACTAGAGAGTAGATACCACACACTATCTATCTTGCCGATGTTAAAATCCGGTGACAACTTCTAATTTAACTTCTAATTTTTCGGGGTCTGAACAAAACAACGTCCAACTGGACCGCATAAGTGGGCTGTCTAGCAAAGTGTTGATGTCAGTAGCCAACATGAGAGCGAATCATCAGAGTTTTTGCTGTAGATCGTTAAAGTCAACGAATGGTCCGGTTGGATGTTTCTTTACTTGCTTCTTGTGTTATCCCGTCGAGTCCTGGGGAAAAAAGTCTGCAGCCACCGCGCGATATGCCAGTGCGAGGTCTCTAATACACACTGTCTCTAGTTTTTATTTAAAAGCCGGTAAAATCGTAAACTATTACGGCAAAAATAGAGAAACAAAATAGAGTATGTCACTGATGGATTGATTGCGGGGAGGGGGGGTGTCTTCCGTTGTAGAGCAATCCAGCCCAAGTAGAATATCGAAAACGACCGAAGCATGGTATTTCAATAGTCGTCGAAAAGCACACAGAAAAAAACAGAAAAAATGGCTGTGGGTATAGCACTGACAAAACCTTTAATAGAAAAATGATCCATGCATCAAAAGACTTTAGTAGAGCGAATCAAAGGTTTTGCGCGCCTTACTGAAGTGATTTTACTATAGGCGAACCAAAGATTTGATTGGCTCAATTAGCCCTTTTACGACCAGGTTATGACGACAAAATCGATGCTAGGTACTTACCTGGTTAAATATACCTACATCGCGGTGCTGGTTTTGCATGCACAAATACCTTGTACGGCCATAAATACTGTTACGCGCGCAAATGCATCTAGCAAAAACTTGGTTGGAAATAAGCCCATATACCACTATATATTCTGAAACTGCATGAAAGGGGATTTCAAACGCGCTAAAGTTTTCGAAAATTGGTTTACTTGGACGCTCATACTGGTCAATTAAACACTGAAAAATTAAATCGCCTTTGGCGTCGCACCTCATTGATAAGCAGCGGTCGAGTTATCAGATCGTAAGATAAGTGCAGATTAGTGATTTTCGCTGATTTATCTATGAAAACATGATCAACACATCACATTTAGTACGTCCAAGATGCATTTCAGTGGATTTGTATCTTAGTTGATGTTAACACGTCGTTTTGTTTCCATTAAATTGTTCTGATTTTTTTCGCGCTTGTAATGGAGTGGTCCGACTATCATAACCGCGGTAGCACCCTTAACCCGTTAGACTATCGCTTATGGGACATTTTGGAGACTGCGGCATGCAAAAAACGGCATCCGAACATGGAATCATTGAAGAGGAGTCTGATCCAAGCTGCAGCGGAAATTCCTATCCAAGTTATCCGAAATGCTATCGATGATTTCTCACGGCGGTTGAAACTCTGCGTGCAAAAAGGAGGAGTACATTTTGAATAATGGTACCTACTTTTTAATACAATTTTCCAATTTTAATGTGCAAAACTCCTAACTAATAAAGCATCATAGCATACTTCAACACCGATTCATTTTTTTTTATCCACGAATCATGAAAAACCATGACTTATTTTCAATCATTTTTTTTCTTATAGGTGCGTCCATGGCGATTTAATTTTTCAGTGTTTAATTGACCAGTATGAGCGTCCAAGTAAACCAATTTTCAAAAACTTAAGCGCGTTTGAAAGCCCTTTTCACGCAGTTTCAGAATATATATGGTATATGGGCTTATTTTCAACCAATTTTTCGCTAGGTGCATTTGCGCGCGTAACAGTATTTATGGCCGTACTAGGTAATTAAGGTAATTGATTGAAGGCGCTCGAGTAAATGTTATTTTGCAAATATTACTTAACAATGGGGCTGTTGCACACTTTTGCTATACGCGATTTAACAGTCGATTCTGGTGTAAAAACCTCAAAAAATAACAATGGCAGCACTAAAAACTTCCGATATCCACTCTTAAATTCAATAAACGCTTTTATTTGCGAAGGCGTAATGGTGGCCGAGGGCAGTAACAATAGGAGTTTCCTATCTTAATTTCGTCACTCGGTCTATGCTGACAAGGATGATTGACATAGTAATTAGTCATCAGAGTGATGATCCACATCCGATGAATTGTACCGCAATATCTAGTGACACCGGTGTCAAATGAAAGTCGTCTCTTATTGGTCACTTCTTGATGGAGTTACAGTATTGTTAGGTGGGAATTTCCAGCCCATTGTTACTACCCTCAGCCACCATTACGCCCGCGCAAATAAAAGCGTTTATCGAGTTTATGAGTGGATTCCGGAAGTGTTTAATGGTGCCATCGTTATTTTTGGAGGTTTTTACACCAGAATCGACTATTAAATAGCTTATAGCAAAAGTGTGCAACAGCCAACAGCCCCATTGTAATTGTGTTTGAAGCTCCTTCAAAAAATTCGATACTTCTCCTGCGCACATCAAGGACGTATTAGTTGCATACCTGCCTCTACTAAGGTGATTATTGTCGTCCTCTCGGCTCTCTCTTATGCTGCTTTCTTCTGTTTTTTCTGTGTAGAAAATACTCACAATGGGTCTGTTGCAAACTTTTGCTACAACGATTAAGAGAATTTGACCACAAGTCAAATCGCCTGAAAAGTCCATTGGTGGCATCAGAAAGTCATAAAATGCAATAATAAACTCACAAGAGGCGTTTAATGAAATCCAGGATGGCGCAGAAATATCGATCGATTTGTATGCATGCACCACGAACATCCCAGCATGGCCAACTTTGACAACCTCACAGGAGGTAGAGGTTATGTGTTTGTTTACATTGTGATTTGTTGTGATTGATATTGTGAGGTTGGCTATCCTTGGATGTTCGTGGTGCATGCATACAAATTGCTCGATATTTCTCCGCCATCTTGAATTTCATTGAACGCCTCTTGTGAGTTTATTATTGCATTTAATGACTTTCTAATGCCACCAATGGACTTTTCAGGCGATTTTATACATTGGGTTAAACTCTCTTAATCGTTGTAGCAAAAGTTTGCAACAAACCCATTAGTCGTGGTCTGTGGGCTCAAAAGGGGGGGGGGGCTTGAAATTTGAAGATTTTTTTTTTTGCATCTCACCTTTTTCGAGCCCTCTTTCACAGTACGTGGGGGATTCCTTTTTCTTTTAAGCCCTTCTCCACCCCCCCCCCCCCACCCAATGAATTGCCACTGAAAACACTTATCATCAAGTGAACGCAACGCGACGCGACGTCCTGAAAAAATCGGTACTTCATCCCAGAGTGCGCCTTATTCCCCCACTCTCACCGTTTCAGAATCAATGGTGATGGTGCCATAACAGTGGAGTAAATACGTGAGACATTATTAATAGAAACAAATAGCCAGTACTCAGCAGTCCGGACGCGGAACGGCGGCAGCAGCGGAACCATATCCGCGGAAAAAAAGAAGAAGCAACGATGGGATGAAATGCTTCGAAGGAGCAGGAGGTGGAGAAGGGGGAGGTATGGTGAGGAGGGGAGGGAAGGGGGAAGCGATGCTGTCCAGTTATGTCCGGGGGATGGCGGGGGTAGAGAGGGGCACTTTCTTATAGTCAATTTCATTACATTAGTGTTTGTTTGATTTATAGGAATGGCCATAGCCACTCCAGCCTCCAGTCCAGCTCACCCATGGTATAGAAAGAAGGTTCCAGCTAAACTTGACTTCTCACTCCCCGTAACATTTATATCGCGTTATATCACTCGATATATTACGCTCCAAATCTATTCCTTCTATCCCTCTCTGTTTTTTCCTCTTATTTTTTTTATTTTTTTTATTTATTTTCGGTACTGATCGTACAAGGTATGTACCTACGAGTGTTTTTGCTTAGTTTTATCTCCGGAGTTCTGGGACTCTCAAAGCTCGTAAACAAAGACACCCCGAGCCAAAGGGAACGAGTTTCCAATTTTGTCGCGGTGGTTTGTTTTTTGTTTTTGTTTTTTTTTTTTTTTTTTTTTTGTTTTTTACTGTCCGGTCTGAAGATCTCGACACAGAGTAATACAAACCGAATGGAAACTCCAACAAGAGCCAATAGAAACATGTTTTCGGCCTATTTTGGCAAATTTTCAAGATGGCGGATCTCTGTCTCTGGCTTTGGCATATCATTGTAATGCATGCAGGAGAGGCTGGAGAAGGACGAAGCAAACTCAAAACAAACCCCCAGCAAACAAGCTTCCTCTCTTCGTTAATTAATATACTTGTAAAGCACAAACCAAAATATGCATCAGCTAAAAATAAACCCAAAATAACTACTAAAAATAAGTAAAAAATTCACAGAAAAAAGTGACAAATAACACTAACGCGAGTAGAATAACTTCGTGGGCTCGGGGGTTTTTTAAACATGGATGGGAAACGCCCATGAAACTGTGCCTTACTAAAATTTCAGCTAATTTAATTTCGAGACTTGGGAAATTTTTTCCGAGTTTTTCGAAATTTTAATCTTTTAATTTAATCTTCTTAATTCAGAAGGACTTTGATCTTTTTTATCTTTCGTTTTGTACTTTTTTAAGATTTAATTTCAACCAAAACTTTATAGAGAGCTGGCAACACCCTAAACACTCTTTTCTCTAAGCTCTCTTATCACAAACTATCTTATGGTCACTACTGTGCATTTCGTAGTTTCAAATGTCAGAAAAAAAAGGGCATACTGCATGAGCTTATCTTCTCGGTAGCTTCCTGCTCCAGCCGCTTCTCCTTGATGTATGATAGATGTATACATGTCAGACACAATGTATAGAGATAGATAAGCTCGCATCAGTCTTTTGGGCAGAATTAAAGCTTGCAAGTCACTTGAGGGGTCTTCTTAACCCCCCCATACCTACCTACTAACGTTACGTTCATACACGCCAGTCCCCCCCCCCCCCCATTTAGTTCGGTTTTTACGGAGTTTTGCATCATTTGGATCTTGCGGAACAACAACAGTGGCACGGCACGGCGTAACAAACACAGCGAACAAAGTATATAAGCAATGTAAGTAGATTCATACCCATTTGATTTTAGAAAGTGGTATAAACAGAGATGAGCCATCGACAAACAGTGAAAACGCCCGCAAAAGGACCAAGAATGTTGCGCGTCCTCATCGATGAGCATGCACTTTCGGGAAATTAATACCCCACTCAACCATTATTTCTAAAGTGCGCACCACTGGCGCGGCGCACCGAAGGGGGGGTTTTAGGGTTACCCCCCCACAAGCCTTAAAAAAAAAAAAAAAAAAAAAAAAAAAAAAAAAGGGGAGAGAGAGAGGAGGATGTGGTTCCTTCACAAATAGAAGGAAAGAAAGAAAAATAAATCGTGATCAGCTAGGAAGGGGGTTTACGGTGAACAAATTTCCCTATATTATCCGCATTTTCTTAAGAGTTATTCAATATGGCGGGGGGGGGATAAAAACTAACCCCCCGGCAGTGGCGTAGCCAGGAATTTTTCTACGGGGGGGGGGGGGTCTGGGGTCCGAAAATTGTCAAGGGGGGGGGGTCCAAAGATACTAATTTGGTAAAATTTTTTGAAAACGCAAAAAAGACCTTTTTTTTTTTTTGCAAACTTTGGTGTCAAGGGGGGGGGCAGACTGGCTACGCCACTGTCCCTCGGTGAACCCCCTCCGTGAAAATTTCCCTGGCTCCTTCATCCACATTCCTTTTGACTCTTCTCCCTCCAATTATGAGTCAAGAGCAAAGATTTCATGCAGCAAAATCGAAAATACAAATATATTTGAGCATTTCAATTTTACTGTACATGAAAGTACCGTAAATTCAATCTGAAGGTCAGGAAAATTGGAAAAATTTTCCGGGGGAGAGCCCCGGACCCCCCCCTCTCGGTGAACCCCTCGGTGAATATTCCCGGCTCCTTCAACCATACATTCCCCTTGACTCTTCTCCCTCCAATTATGAGTCAAGAGCAAAGATTTCATGCAGCAAAATCGAAAAAATATTTGAGCATTTCAATTTTACTGTACATGAAAGTACCGTAAAATTCAATCTGAAGGTCAGGAAAATTGGAAAAATTTTCCGGGGGGGAGCCCCCGGACCCCCCCCCCCTCTCGGTGAACCCCCCGGTGAATATTCCAAGGCTCCTTCAACCATACATTCCACTTGACTCTTCTCCCTCCAATTATGAGTCAAGAGCAAAGATTTCATGCAGCAAAATCGAAAATACAAAATATTTGAGCATTTCAATTTTACTGTACATGAAAGTACCCTAAAATTCAATCTGAAGGTCAGGAAAATTGGAAAAAATTTTTCCCGGGGGGGAGCCTCCGGACCCCCCCCCCCCTCGGTGAACCCCTCGGTGAATATTCCCAAAGGGTCCCTTTAACCATACATTCCACTTGACTCTTCTCCCTCCAATTATGAGTCAAGAGCAAAGATTTCATGCAGCAAAATCGAAAATATATTGAGTATTTCAATTTTACTGTACATGAAAGTACCGTACAATTCAATCTGAAGGTCAGGAAATTGGAAAAATTTTCCGGGGGAGAGCCCCCCGGGCCCCCCCCCTCTCGGTGAACCCCTCGGTGAATATTCCAAGGCTCCTTCAACCATACATTCCACTTGACTCTTCTCCCCCCAATTATGAGTCAAGAGCAAAGATTTCATGCAGCAAAATCGAAAATATATTTGAGCATTTCAATTTTACTGTACATGAAAGTACCGTAAAATTCAATCTGAAGGTCAGGAAAATTGGAAAAATTTTCCGGGGGGGAGCCTCCGGACCCCCCCCCCCCCCTCGGTGAACCCCTCGGTGAATATTCCAAGGCTCCTTCAACCATACATTCCACTTGACTCTTCTCCCTCCAATTATGAGTCAAGAGCAAAGATTTCATGCAGCAAAATCGAAAATATATTTGAGTATTTCAATTTTACTGTACATGAAAGTACCGTACAATTCAATCTGAAGGTCAGGAAAAATGGAAAAATTTTCCGGGGGGGAGCCCCCGGACCCCCCCCCTCTCGGTGAACCCCTCGGTGAATATTCCAAGGCTCCTTCAACCATACATTCCACTTGACTCTTCTCCCTCCAATTATGAGTCAAGAGCAAAGATTTCATGCAGCAAAATCGAAAATATATTTGAGTATTTCAATTTTACTGTACATGAAAGTACCGTACAATTCAATCTGAAGGTCAGGAAAATTGGAAAAATTTCCGGGGGGGAGCCCCCCGGGCCCCCCGCTTGTCCTGAGGGGTATTCCATACCCCCCAGACCCCCCCGGGGTTTGAGTCATACCAACCCCCCCCCCAGGCAAATTTCTCGGTGCGCCACTGGTGCGCACCAATTCGGTGGACCGTCAACCTGCCCCCTGCCGCCACTGTGGCGGCTCGCCTCAGGTGAGGCAAGTGGGGGGACGCGACAGGGATCCATTGCCTCACTTTCTTTGATGGAGGAGAAAGAAAAAAAATCAAACAAATAACGTATGAAGGTTAACATGGTTATTATTCCATCTTTTTTTGTTTCAATAGTCCAAAAAGTGTGGATGAAACATATAGAATTTTCAAAAAAGTTTAGGTGAAAAGCGTTTAAAAAAAAAAAAAACATGGGCACCTCTCATTTTCGTCGCCTCACTAAACCCCTATGAGCCGCCAGTGCCGTCAAGCCGCAACATTATTAGGTATCAGGTCAGTGGCGGATCCACGTGGAGGGCACGTGCCCCCCCCCAAAAACCTCAAATTTTTCTTTTTTTTTTTAATATAAAAATGCCCGAAATTGCTTCCACCGACGCTTCAAATTTCAACATTTCACAGGCGTGCCACCCCCCCCCCCCCCAGAAAAATTTTCTGGGGCCACCACTGTATCAGGTTGATGGAAACGGGGGGGGAGACATTTATCGTTGTAACTCGTTGAGATTTTATTTACACCAAAATCGACTTTAAATCGATTATAGCAATAGAGTGCAACAGCCCTATTACTCTCTTTGTTACAGACCACTTGAACAATAGACATCGGATCATCGGACACACAAATATATTAGAGATCCTGCTCGTCCTGCTTAAATGAAACATCGCTGGGATTTGCAGGTTCGGAAGCGTTACATCAGACGGCTGCTCCATAGAACCATAGAATAAGTATGTGTTTCCCCATAGAATGGAAACTTCGGCCGGTTTTCGCCCGAGCGCCGGTGACCTCGCTCTCAGCTGGTGACTGTCCGCCATTTTGTTCATCGGGGACTAAAGTAAACAAACGGGCGAGGTGGGGCGCGGGAACTTGGCTTGGCAGCGCTGATAGCAGCGCCAGCGCGACGAACAGTAACAATGAATTCAAACTCCGCGGTCAGTCACCGATGGACAAGATGGCGGATAGTCACCCAGCTGAGAGCGAGGTCATTCGAATCCTTCAACGTTGATCAAATGGGAGTTTCCATTCTATGTGGAACACATACTTATTCTATGATAGAACTCAAAGCCTCTCCATGGGAAATAACTTGAACTCATCGTTAGGCGTTAATGATTTAGAACCCATGCTAGACTTTGACCAGACCGATGAGCACGTACTCCACGAACACCTCAATTTCAATCCCAAGAAAGTTTTGAAACTCCTAAAACAAAGAGCATCGGCCGGTGGAACGAGCACAACTCCACAACAATTTCAAAGTGAGATGATGGAATTGGTTCACAGCAAAAATAAAATGGAACATCCCGATGGCGGAACGAGCCAGTCGGAAATGGAATCATGCGATTGGTACACCAGATTTTTAAATCTTCAAAATAAATACGGAGTGTCGAATAATGAGATGGGGAGCGAATCCGATCCTGTCACTTACGCAAGACTTGCATTTTTATTTCCAATCTACTATCTACCTTTGCAGCCTCGTCTATTCAGCAATCCCGAAATTCCTTCTTTCTTTCACTATCCGGAATTCGGGGGGCTTGTACCCGATCTGGGGAAATCGTGTAAGGATATCAGGAGATTTGTAATTACAATGCATCTGTTCTGCCTTCGAAAGACGAAACCATCTATCCCATTTCGTACGCATCAAATCTTACTAAAAAGACGGATTGAAAGGAGTGTTACATCAAACGCGCGGAGGATCCGGTTCCTTGAGAACAGAGGATTGATTTCGATTTTAGCTGATGGCGACACGTGTTGCGGAAAAACGTGGAAACTGAATACGACGACACCTCGGAATTTTGAAACTGGTGTGAAAATTATAAATTGGGATTTTTTTGAGCCCCGCGAATGGCGCATGCTACCCAAGTGCCGGAAGTATCTAACTTGTTGTTGTTGATATTTTACTTTGCGCAATAAAACTACGTAGGCTATTCAAAAAGTACCGCGGGACTGACGGTTTATTTCGATCGAAACTATAGTTAGCGATCTGCGGGCCGATCATTTATACTTTATCGTTAAAGCGATCGTTAAAACTGTCTACGAGTGATGTTATTGGTCGAAAATTGCAGAACTTGGCTGTTGCTATGGTAAGTAGCCATAGTTAAGAGTCTCTTTTTATAAAGGCTATTCATGAGTAACCTTTAAAAAACGAACACTATAACGATGGTTACCATAGCAACGGCTAAGTTTTACAATATTCGACCAATAGAGTCACTCCATACACAGTCTTAACGATCGGTCTAACGATGAAGTAAATGATCGGCCCGCTGATCTTCGTGAGCATGACGTTTGAAAGATCAACTCATTTTCTATTAATTGAGCTCAAGATGAGGACATTTGATAAAAAATTGACGAAGTTGTGGCAGCTTGAAAAAGAAAAAAAAATTGACCCCCTATACGGATTTTTTAGCCAATATTTCCTTGTGTAGCGAAAAGTTACTATGGCCATAGTCTAATGTTTATAAGAAGTAAAAATTGGCCGAAAAAACCGGAGTGAAAAGTGGAACAAACATAAAAATTAGGGTAAATCTTACTCTCGAATGCGTATATGTATAGTAATAATAGAATGCACCGGGAGTAAAGAGCGGAAATACTATCGAATAAGAGGGTGTTCGTGCCTCCTTTATGGAGTAAAATCATCGTGTAACTTTGGAAAAGTGCAAATTATTACTGTATCTTTCCTCCTTTTCACACCATTTTCTGCGACACAAATATCTACCTAACTCCCAAAACTACGAGTATACATATACCTACCGGAAGAAATCATGCGGCTTATATTATGTAACCAGAGTTGGAGTGAACATTTTTAACAGTGTTATGTACTTACTGTCGGTGTTGTCATGCAAAGAAAAAGACTGCATTGGACTATAATTAGTGCTTCGTTTTTCGCTATGCGAGACAATGTAAAAAAAAAAAAAAAAAAGCCGCAGGAGTCAACTTTTTTTTTCCTTTTTCAAACTGTCTTAACTCATAACTTCATCATTTTTTTACCAAATAATGTAGGTACTCATCTTAAACTCAATCGATCAGTATAGGCAGTGCAGTGGCTTCAGCAATCTGTCAACAGCGCTATTTTGCTATTTAAACCAATGCAACAGGATCGATTCTAGGTGACGCCTCACCAAAGAAGCGATTATTTTTCATAAGTTTAGGTGGAGAGAAACCATTTGTTGCCATATTGCGAGAGCCGCCATGCCACTGCAATCGATACAAAATGAGTTGATCTTTCAAATGTTACCAAGATCAAATCGGTTCCGGTACTTTTTGAACAATAACCTTTGGAGTGGTGACGCGTGATTTTCGGCAAATGCTACGTATCTTAATGTTTACCGCAGATGAACATTGTGGAAATATCTCGTCAAAGTAATTTCTGCTTATGGTATCTTTAATCAAAACTCTGGTAAAATGCTCAAGATAAATTCCCTTACTCAAAGCGAGCGCATTCTCTTTACAAATGCGGAAAAGGACTTTGATGAAATATTTGAATGTCCATCTGGTAACCGTTAAGATACTCATCTCTCTCGTGCATTTATTATTCCATTTAATAAAAGGGTATAATTTCACTGTGACCGAACTTTTCGCAAACACCAAAAATTACATTATGGGGCAGTTGAAATTTTGTGTTTTGTATGAAGAAAATAATAGTTCTTGATGGGCTGAGAACAATAATGGTGCATTTGGTTTTTTCCTAAGTGTCCCAGGTTTGGAGATGCACACGTGTTCAGTTGTAAACAACCGTGTGCATAGTGACGTCACTGCGCGGAATTTCCATTTAAAACAATATATATTTTGGACCAAAATCTCATCTCCAAAACAATGGAATTCAATTAGAAACCAAAGGTATCTTTGTTCTCAGCTCATCAAGTACCTACTTTCATTTTCATTAATAAAAACACAACATTTCAGATCCTTATTGCAACTGCCTCATTGCATCATAAAAACGTCGAAAAGATACGTCAAATAAATGAATATTTATGTTAAAGGCATTTCTTTCAGCAAATTCCACAATAACACACCGTAACTTTAATAAATCGTAGAAATCGTATTCCTAGATTTTAAAAGTCAAAACAGGCATAATGACCTGGCAGAATGATCATATTCATTCTCATGGGCGTACCGTGGGGGGGGGGGGGGGGGGGGGGCTTTGTCTTTGCCTTTGTTGCACTTCCGTGTGCGGCAAATAAATTAGGGTGAACAAACAAAAACAAAAACAAAGGTATACATCTAATTTCAAAATGAATCACCGAAGACGGCAAAATCAGTGTGTAACAATTAAAGTTATCACATTTATAATTTTGAGAGGCGGCAATGGGGCTATTGCACACTTTTGCTATAAGCGATTTAATAGTCGATTCTGGCGTAAAAACCTCAAAAAATAACGATGGTGGCACTAAAAACTTCCAAAATCCACTCCTAAACTCAATAAACGCAGTTATTTGCGCGAGCGTAATGGTGGCAGAAGGCACTAACAATGGGAGATTCCTATCTTAATTTCGTCACTCTTTCTATGCTGACAAGGATGATTCACAGAGTAATTTGTCATTAGAGTGATGATCCACGTCCGATGAATGGTACCGCAACACCAAGTGACACCGGTGTCAAATGAAAGTAGTCTCTTATTGGTCACTTCTTGATGGAGTTTCAGAATTGTTAGATGGGAATCTCCCATTGTTAGTGCCTTCGGCCACCATTACGCTCGCGCAAATAACTGCGTTTATTGAGTTTAGGAGTGGATTTTGGAAGTTTTTAGTGCCGCCATCGTTATTTTTTGAGGTTTTTACGCCAGTATCGACTATTAAATCGCTTATAGCAAAAGTGTGCAATAGCCCCATTCACGGAGGTCGGCAAAATTGCATTCGATCAATTTTACGACCACGATCAGTGGCGTCGCGTGCAATTTCGCAACAATGTATTCTATCCCATTTAAACTCATGTAAAATATCGAATTCAGGGGGTGCACAGTGCACAAGAAAAGTTCGATATATTTAAGAAGTTTAAATGGAGCAGTTGCATTGTTGCCAGATGGCGCGCGACGCCACTGACCACGATCGACCTTTTTACTGTAACCATTTACTTATTTTAGGCGCACCGTTGGCACAACGTGCGCCTATTGAAATCGCCCTGATACTCAATAGAGTATACTACGCCCCCTTGTGATCAAATGGCGAAATGAGCTTTTTTGATGTCGTGAAATTTAGGTTGTGTCCTGTGTTTTTTTTATGCTAATTTCATTTGAAAAGTTAATGTTCTCCCAGCCACGACTGAATTCTGAGTTGGTTGGGAGTAATTTCATGTTCATTGATTGACGTTTTTTTAAAGTTATTCTATGTCAAAAATTTCCAACCTCACTTTTTGATTATTTCAAATTTTCCCGGTATATATTCTAGGTGATCAAGAGAACCAATCATTTGCCGTTCTGAATGTTTGTTTTTTTGCATGTAAATGCAATTATTATAATTAATTAAAGCGTGTGGTCAAACGCAAAACGGAAAGCCCCTACAGCAAGAACTCTGAACATTCCTTATCTCAATACTCAGAATTCTCATTTAATTACCAAAAATTACTGCGCATCGAAGAGGATCTCTTATTATTCAGCCCTGATGTCGTTGTTTCCATAGTGGTCCCTGCCCTAACCTCCTCCATATTTCCTATCAAATTTCAGCTATTTGTTTACGCTCAACGTAATAAAATTACTCTGCTTGCGTTTATAGTAGCTATGACTCGTGAATTGGTAAGAGTTCAAAGGTTCAACAATGGGACCTCTGAATAGTGTGATGTGCTGACTTGCTTTATATTCCATCATGTTGTTATTGTATGTGAAATTTCTTAGTCCTATTCAGAACGAAACAAGAAATGCTTCTTATTTCTCTACTTCTACATTTTTGGTTTTGAAGGTCCTAAAGGAAGTCAGCCCCTCTTTCAATTTAAAGAAATGTGCTTTGCGGTCAAATTTTCTGACATTTTATTTAGTCTGGCAACTCCCGTCAAATGACTTAGCGCTTCAAGGCATCATTTATTCAATGCAGTTATTTCGCTCTTTCTCTATTTACAAGTAAATTTCTAGTACTCCAGGAACTTCCTGATTTCTTATGCTACATCTGTTGTACTACCTATGTTGATTCAAGCTGTCACTCTCCTTATATGTCTCAAAGTACTTGAGACACTCAAACTGGTTCCTTAATCATATAGTTTGGTAGTCCGCTAACCTTTGACAGTCACCTATTTTGTCGGAGATCATCATCAGTCATGCCTAAAAGTTTAGCGCTTAGACTTTTGTACAAATTGGGATTGCGCCTCACAATTTGGTGACAGTTAAGTTAGCGTCATATGATGAAATATGAATCAGCGCTCCATTTCTTTCTGAAATTGTGTTACAGAGTCAATTTCTTCTGAAAATTATGTCAGCGTACGTGCTGTTTTTTACTGAAACTTGAGTGAGCGCACAGTTTTGAGCAAAAACATTTTCAAACGCTATAAGAAAAAAGAAAACAATACGGCATTGGAGAAAATGGGGAAATTGAGTTAGCGCTTATACTTTTGCTGAAAATTAAAGTCGTGCACCACAATTTGTTCAAAATTAAGTTATGGCGCTTTTTTTTTGCTGCAAAATGACTCAACGCGCCATGTGTTTCTGAAAATGTGTGATCTCATCAAATTCTTCTAAAAATTATGTCAGCGCATCGGTTTTTACTGATACTGAGGTGAGAGCGCTAATTTGAGCCAAAAATATTTTTAACGCTAATAATCAGAATTAGAGACTGATTAGGTGTGTTGAGGTTGGATCAGTCATGCCTAAAAGTCTACATCCGACGGAGATGGTGTGATTGTATTTTTACTTTCTCACTCAAATGAAATTAGAAAAATTGTGAAAGTATGTATTGCGTTGGCGCAGAGATTTTCAAGGTATTTTGTTGCGATAGTTGGCCTCTCAGGACAAAGTCAATCATGATTTAGTCAAAGTAATTGCCTCTTATCATCTAATACCATCCATAAGAACATCCTTCCATCATATTTTCTATTTCTTAACCCTTTCTGACTTAGAGAGATTTATGTAAAAAAATCTGTGGCGTCTGTCCGTCAGTCCGGCTGTTCGTCACTCCGTACCTAGGCATAAGTTTTGAACCATTGATCCTTATGCATCCAGATTTTGCACAGTTGTTGCTTTTTAGATTCCCAGAGGTACTTTTTTGTTTTTTTGAAATTTTGATTTTTAGGGTAGTTATGGGAAAAAATTATTTTCATTAAAATCAATGGTAAAAATGGATAAAATGAATAAAAATGGAATAATTCAAGTTTGGCTCAATTAATTTTGATGAAAGTTAGCAAAAAAATATCTATTTTCAGCCTACTATAGAATGAACCACTTATAGTTCCTTTATTCATTCCTTCAGACTGTTTAAAAAATCAAAATAAGCGCGCTCGAGCCGAAAAAAAATTATCGTGAGAAATCAATCTTAAAACTTGGAGTCAATCAATAATGGCTCCACGAATTTTGATAAAACTTTGTACACACAATCTACTTGTGTCACCAAAAACAACCGATAAAACCATTTCTAGAGGTAATATAGGTGCGATTGAGCAAAAAATTTGGGAATATGAGCAAATAAAAATATAATCCTATTATTTGGGATAGTTCAGGTTTGGTTCAATCAATTTTGATGAAAGTTAGCGAAAAAAATCTACATTCAGCCTACTATAAAATAAACCACTTATAGTTACAATATTCAACCCTCAAAACCGTTTAAAAAATCAAAAATATGTGCGCTCGATCCAAAAATGGAATTATCGTGAGAAATTAAGTAATCTTAAAACTTGGAGTCAATCAATAATGGCTGGATGAATTTTCATGAAACTTTTTACACACAATCTACTATCAAAGTACTAACATACTATCCTCTCTTGATCACCATACGCAACCGATTAGACCTTTTCAAGAGGTAATATAGGTGCGATTGAGAAAAAATATGGGTATATAAGCAAATAAAAACATAATCTTATTATTTCGGATAATTCAGGTTTGGTCCAATGGATTCTGACAAAATCTGGCAAATAAAATCTACAATTGGTTTACAAAAGAAATTAGCCCTTACAGTTACAATATACAACCCTTAAGAGAGTTTAAAAAATCAAAATAGGGTGTTTGACAAAAAAAAAAAAAAGAATGAAAGTGAAGAATTAATTTTAAACTTGGAGTCAATCATTAATGGGATTGATTTTGACAAAAATGTTCACAAACATAATGTGTTAAAAAAATACACTAAACACTGCACTGTGTGCACTAAAACATTTTTCTGGTACAGTCCTCATAAAAACCTTACGACCGTTTCGAGGGGCAATATAGGTACGATCGAGCAAAAATCTTTTGAAACTAATTGTAAGCAAATATTAAGACAAACATAATATTTGCAATAAGTAATTCAAGTATGACTCAATTAAGTTCGATGAAAATTGCATCAAAACGTTTGCAACCAGCCTAGGCAGAAATTTCTTTTCAATGTATTGCTACAATATTCAACTTTTAAGTCTAAAGCTGTTTAAAAGCAATATAGGTTTCATTACACCAAAAAATAGAATATTCAAGGAAAATTATTTTATAAAGAAAAGTCAATCAAAAATGGCTGAATGAATTTGTTGAAATTTTGTTTGCACAATCTACGACTTAAGTACATCTTTGGAGGGGGTTAATCTATTAAACAAAAAAAATTATTTCGAATATCCACAGTTTGAAAGAAGAAACCAAACATAGTACTCAATGGAGGAAATGCAAGAATCAGTACATTTCGACCTCCTATAAAAACTAAGGGAAAAAAGAAACTCCCAAAAATAGACAAAGAGCAAATATAATGAATGCAGCTCAAGGAATAAAAACTTATTGGAATCTTGAATTACCTACTCTAAACCCTGTTATAAGCAACATCAGATTAAGGCTCTCAATTAGCCTTCAAATAACAAATAGGCAACTATTCCTACAGCTTCTCTACAAAATTGCAAACTCTTCGGATTGAAGGCAGAAAATATTATGTCCGGAGGTGAAAATATTTGAAATTTGAGGGGGGTTTGGGGATCTCCCCCAGAATTCTAAAGGGGGGTCTGGAGGTATCCCCCAGCATTTTAAAGGGGGGTTGGGGGTCTCTCCTAGTATTCTAAAGGGGTCTGGGGGTCTCCCCCAGAATTCTTTAGGGGGTTAGGGGTCTCCTCCAGAATTCTTTAGTGGTGGGGGGGGGTCTGGGGGTCTCCCTCAGATAAAAGTGATGTGAGAAAGTGTTCGTAGGGTATTCCCTACAGTTTATTTTTTATCATTTCGAGATTTGATTAACGTATTTCGGCCATTGTGCGCGGATCAAATGCTTTGTCACCAGTCGTGGGACGTCATGGGGACATTTAGGAGAGATGTCTTTTGACTCACTGTAACTCTTCATCTTTTCTTACGTTTTGCCATGGCGTCCTTTGTTTTACTTGGCATCACACTTCACGTTCAAATTTTTTACCGGGCAACCAAAGAACGGTGCCAGCTAATGGAATATGGCAACATTGTTTTTCTCTACTCTAACACATCATGAAAATAATCGATTCTTGGTGGTCCGATTTCTTCTTACTACCGATCACTTTTTCATGTCCCTATTTTGCGGGACATACTATATCGTTAACTACCTTTTTACTAAAGGGGGTTCAAAATTGTTTTATGAGTATTTGATTGTTTATTCGTGCGTTTAGTGATGTGCAGTGGGAAATTCGAAGGATTTGTTCTATGATTGTCCGTAGTGGTCCCACCGCCCCCCCACACGACGCACACAGGTTCAGACCCGAACTTTTGCTAGATATGGTGGAACATCTGAGGGGTTGGTTTAAGATTGTCCGTAGTGGTCCTAACCTCCCCCGCCCCAATCGCCACATACCGGTTCGGACCCAAACTTTTGCCGGACAATTTTTTTGAGATGATTTTTTGAGAATCCAAGGGATTGTTCTAAGATTGTCCGAAGTGGTTCTACCCCCCCCCCCCACTCGCCGCGCACAGGTTCGGACCTTAACTTTTGCTGAACAATTTTTTTGAGATGTTGGAAAATTCGAAGGGTTTGAGATTGTCCGTAGTGGTTCCCCCCCACCCCCCCCACCCCCACTCGCCGCTTACAGGTTCGAACTTGGACTTTTGCTGTACAATTTTTTTGAGATGGTGGAAAATTCGGAGGGATTGTTCTAAGATTGTCCGTAGTGGTTCTACCCCCCCCCCCCCACTCGCCGCACACAGGTTCGGACCCAAACTTTTGCTGGACAATTTTTTGAGTTGTTAGAAAATTCGAAGGGATTGTCCGTAATGGTTCTCCCCCCTCCTCCACTCGCCGCACACAGGTTCGGACCCTAACTTTTGCTGGACAATTTTTTTTGAGATGTTGGAAAATTCGAAGGGATTGTTCTAAGATTGTCTGTAGGGGTTTTACAACCCCCCCCCCCCACTCGCCGCACACAGGTTCGGACCCTCACTTTTGCTGGACAATTTTTTCTGAGGTGGTGGAATATTCGAAGGGTTTGTCCATATAAGATTGTATGTAGTGGTCCTAACCCCTACCCACTCGCCGCATCCAGGTTCGGACCCGGTTTTTTGATGGACACATATTTTTGAGATGGTGGAAATGGAATTTGACTCATGAGGACCAAATTTGCTCAAGGTGCGCCTTCTCTGACACTGTAGTGTCAGAACTATCTGCTTGTTTTTATTTATTTTATTTTTTCTTCTTTTTTTTTTAAATAAAGAAAAAAAATGTATTTGCTTCTTTTCCCAGTCAAATTGTTTTTTTTTCTTGTTTTTTTGTTGTTTTGTTTTGCGAAACTCTCTACTTTCTTTATGAATTAATTACATGTATCTCTAAGCTTTTAAGTTAGTACTGCGTTGCGAGTTTTATTTAAATATAACGTCACTGAAAACCATTCAATAAAATCTTACCGAAAACCCCTAACTAGCGACAGAGGTGACTCAAGCAATCTGGCAAAAGTGTTTTTTTTTTCATTTAAAATAATGTAAAACAATATATTCTTCGGAGGCTGTCAAAACTCGATTTTTTTTCCCAAGTTGTAATTCCCTGGTAGAAATAATTCATGCGGAAAGTCCAAATACGCATAGGAATTCATGAATTCCCATGAGTTCCCATGAGAAATCATTATGCTCCCTGAGTTTCTCATTGAACTCATGATTTTCCATGGGGTTCCCCTGATTTCCCGTTGGTTTTCTCATGAGTTTACACGAGAATTCATGAAATTTTCAAAATATTCACTAAGTATACGAAATCATGAAACTTTTCATGTGTTCACATGAGAATTTCTCATGAGTTTTTTCTACCAGGGGGAAGCATTGCATGGTTGTCACATCTCTCCAGCAGTCTCTGATTAGTAAAGATACTTGTTTGACATCATGAGTGAAACAATTCTTCTTTATACAAATCAAAAAAATTCAAAACAAGCAGGGAAGCTCCGATACATTGCATGTATTGGAAAAGCGTGCCTGTGAATTGTAAACATAAAAATCTGCGCATAAGTTGTTTCATTTGGTCTTCTGCTCTGCTGGGTTTTGCAGAAATAAGTTTTGCATAAAGGCTTACGCATACATGGTTTAAATATATTTATTATAATGTAGTTCATGGGAGAAGATTTGTCAATTTATTGTATATTATTTAAGGTACAGGAAGTGCTGTTGGAGCTTTGATTAAGAAAATATGACAATGTATATGCATTTGAGACGTATATTTGAAAAAAAATTTTTGAGTCGTTGTTTTTGCAGTGACACATTACAATTGGTTCAGTGTTTTGTTCATTTGTGGATTACAGTTGTTAGAAATGCATCAGCAATACTTAAGGAGACATTGTAGTATGTAACTAACATATGAATTGAATAAATAGATTTATAATATACATGAATGATTCAATAATGAAAATTTGGATGAAATCACTGATTATAGAGTATTTGAAGTTTAAATGATTCTGCGTTGAATGGATGAAAAAAATTCTATTTATAATTTAATAAAATAAAAAAGAAGAGATGGGTAGCTCATGGTTTTGTTGGGGAATATGGTGATGAAAGGTAAAAGAAGGTAATTAATAAATGTCTACATATTGATAGAGACGAAATAGAGTCATTCCTTTCAATATCTGAATTTTTAGACACAGTATTGGCCGATTTGGATCTGAAATTAAACAATTACAATTGATGTCAATAAAAGCTATTCCTGCTATGTTTTCATTAAAGGCTTTACTGTACAGAGAAACCTTATGGTGAATACTCAAGATAAAATTAGGCTGAATCATCTACTTGGAAAAAATGCTATGATTAGCATCCAGTAAAAACATTACAGACGTACATACTAATTGAAGTATTAATAATTTATGCATCAACTTTGACAACTATAATTAGTGTAGTCCCCTACTTCATTGCGATGCGTCCCTTCAAGCAAACAGAGTTGCTTACCAGAGTTCCAGAGTGTCTAGCCTTTCATTCGATGACATTCTATCAATGAGAAGCAAAAAAAGTTACGCATATAAAAGCTTCCACCCCTCCCCCCTCTCCATACATGTGCTTATTTTACAAAATTGGCCGTATAGTGGTACCTTTGATGATTATATTTAATTTTTGGATTCTCTCAAAGAGAGCAAGTATAGTCTGGACTCAGCGCATGGGATTTCAATTATTTACTCATCGGACAGTGATTAAATACCAGAGGACCTGAATAGAATAAAAGAAGTCTACTATATTTTATATACAAAGTGAGCCAGAGCATCCGTTGCTGGCATTTTTCTCGAAAATTACTGAAACAAATGATTTGAAACAAAACAATCAGACAGAAAATTGACTCCAAATTTTTCATTTCTGATATTTTCATAAGCTCCTGACAACCTCTTGGGGTGTATTCTGGGGGGTTCAAACACATTTATCAACTTTTCTCGAAAAAACCCTCAATGCAGATGTAAAAATTCATTTATAATCTAAAAGTAGAGAAAAAAATTCGTTTTATAAGTTTGAAAAATAGGCTCAACGTAGGAATCTGAACAAAAAACTTCTGTGAAGAAAGCTGATTTTATAAGCTTTCAGATGGCGCAAACCGCGATGCCGAAAAACATTTCGTTCAAGAGTTATGACCGCGCAAAGTTTCAAATCTAGGCCAAATTAGGGTTCCGACTTTCGATTCTACAAAAAAATTTGTTGCTCCACCAATAATCGATGAAATTCATTGAAACTTGGTGGAAGCGGGTTTTTTGGGTCGCTGAATTTATTTTTGACATAAGTTTTTAAAAATTCTCAAATCATATATGGCCGCCATAGTTTTTCGTTCAGATTCCTTCATTGCGCCTATTTTTCAAACTCAAAAAACGGATTTTTGGAAACTTCAAAAGTAAAACAAAGCAAAAAAGGGTCAAATATTTTTAAACTAAACACTGTAGCACATTAATCAAAAGATCTTTAAAATACGCATCTTTTGGTGCAAAGTTCACGTCAATATCTATTTTCGTTCAAAAGTTATGGAGCATTGGAGGTTTTGACTTTGACCCCCTGCACTCCCGCTCCCAATTGACCAAATTCAAAAAACTGCAGATATTCTGAAAGATGATGCTTAGCTCTATCATCCCTGAAAGTTTCATCCATTTTTGAGGGGGGGCACTCCTAATGGTAGCTGGATGGACCCCTTTTCATCAAAAAAAATACCATTAATTGAGCCTGTCTCGTCCTCAAAAAAAATAATACAAAAACCATAACTTCGCTTACACTTTCGAACAGGCTTTAATGTTGTAACAATTCCCGAAACAAAAAAATTTAAAAGAATACTGATCTAATTTGTTTATTTTAATGAGATCCATTTTAAACCCCAAAAAAGATTGAATTTTAAAAATTGCGTTTAAAAAAAAAAAAAAAAATCATTTATCAGCTGATCAAATAAAGGCAAAGAAACGTGACTACTTCATTCCGCGCTCTCTAGCGGGTTCTTCTTGAAGCTTTACTTTTGTGAGAAGGTATCCTATAAGTAAAACCATGATCTGTATTCGTTTTATTTCGCGCCTTCTATTCGAAAATATCAGCTGACTCTAGACATTCACAGAGAAAGATTATCAAATTAGTGAACAGGTGAGCCGCAGTGCAGCCAATGCAGCCAAACAATCACCGGCTGCAAAACAATAATAAATAAAAAAAAAAAAAAATCACACAACGACTCGTTATCGGCCCCCGTACGAAAAAACCCCGAATGTACTTTAAAATCAATTATATATTCAATAAACGTAATAATATAACACAAAAACAATGTCCAACAAACAAATTAATCATAAAAACAAACAAAAATTTATTCATCGTAAAAAACCCAAAACAGCAGAGTAAAATTACAACAAAGTTGGCAACATAAAACGCAAAAATTACCTCACCGCACTCCACTTACACCTCAAAAGTGGGGAGTCCGTCGTTTAATTGGAATTATAAAAAAAATAAAGCATTAAAATGAATCCAACTATTTTTGCTGCAAACTTTTGAAGGTACGATTTCATAATTGTACCATTGCAATCCTCAAAAAGCAACAGACACGACAGGAAAAAAAACACAAAATTCAAAAACAGCCAATTTTCAACTTTAGGCCACTCAGCATAGGAATACACGTGGAAAGCATAGGCTGCCTTATTACATTGTATACATTGTATTATATTGTTAGCAGCAAAACGATCGGAATAAGCGTGCCATGTTCCATGGGCACGCTTAAAATCAATGCTGATGACGTGCGTCACCAGGTGCGGCTCGTCCAATTTGTCAACCATGCTTTTTTTTCCATATAAACCTCTGCAAAAGTATCGATATCTTAGGGGGGCACTGCACCTCCTGAAGATCGATTGTTTTACATGGATTTAAATGGAGAGAATACGTTGTTGCCACATGCATGCGCCACGTACCACTGCACGTCGCACAGTGCATCGAAACATGGAATTTTCCCCGGGCATAATTTTGCGAATGAAAATCAAGATTGTGACCAATAAAGATCATGATAAACTGGAATTGTGTGAAATTACCCATTTTAGAGCATAAAATAAGTAGGTGAAGTAACAAAAGGGTTTTTGCCTACGAAGTCCTGAGGGAAGAATTTCCGCGGTGTAAGTAACAGTAGAATGAAAAGGGCCCCTGAATAAACAAGGAATTCTAAAGTAGTAAAACAAATTCATGGTTTTTCATATTGAAAAGAAGTGAAGTAAGTTCCTTTAGTATGTACTAGATGGGCTCCAAAAGAAAGTCCTCTCATCTAAACGGTTCTTGATAATGATACCCATTATTTTTCAAAGAGTTTATAGATTTTTTAAGGCATACTTTCAAGTGGAAATGCTGTTAGATTCTGAATTACCTGATGACTACAAACATGTTTAAAACTGGTCGAGGAATGGAAGAATGAAAATTTCTACCAGGATATTTTCTTTTGAAAATCATAGTACTTTGCACCCGTGTAACTGTGAGGAATTTTACAGAGAGCGCTGCAAATTGCAAATTAATGTCCTAAGTGCGCAGCAAAACCATGTAAGTACCTGCCATATCACTTCGGAAAATTTTGAATTGTAAATGGGTCTCTTGTAAACTTATGCTACAACTAATGAAAGGGGCGATTCCGGCCGTTTAAAATTGCGTGAAGATTACATTGAAAGTCGCGTCTAAAAGTCTCAAAATCCACTCTTGCAAGCCCAGAAATGGCGATTTAACAAAGTTTCATAATGACGGTCAAATGAGCTGCGGTCACAATCGGGGCCGGCCGGAGTACGTCCTATCTAATCGCAACTTTCTATGCTTGAAAAAAAAAATTGATGAATCACAGAGAAAGCAGCATTAGATGGTGACTTCCCCCTCGTGACCCGCTCATTTGACCGCCAAATTTGAAATTTGTAAAATGTGTTTATTGAGTTCGTGATTCCTCTGGCTGGCGTGAAAATCGTTTTTGGAAAATCATGCAATATCATGAACCTCATATTTACCCTTAGGGCTTAGTGGCACATTACATAGAATAACTTAAATCACACCGTTATTATAATTAATTCAATTTTGAAGCAGAAATAAAATAAACTAGCTTATGCCAACTTTTACTTTGGACAGCTTAATTGATGTGAGATCCTCTCGTACCGTTTGCAATGAACTTGTCCAATTAATTAAGTTGAAATGAGGCAAGGGTCGTAGACGGGAGAAGAATTGAAGGTATAAATAGGGATGAGCGAGAGAGAGAGAGAGAGAGAGAGAGAGAGAGAGAGAGAGAGAGAGAGAGAGAGAGAGAGAGAGAGAGAGAGAGAGAGAATAAATGGAGAGATTAAAAGGGAGAGGAAGAATACGGATTTTGCCACTATACTCTAACATATAGGAGGCAAAGCGCAAAGGGTAGGAAGAGAGAGAGAGAGAAGGAGTGAGAATAGATCGGTTATTCGGATAGATGCCTACGAACAAGAGAGGATTAGAGCGCAGAGAGAAATAGAGGAAGAGAGAAAATATGGGAGAGAGGATTTGAAGCAGCAAAGAGAGAGTAGCTTTATAAGATGTGCTTACAAATTTGTCCAATGCTATGCTCTCGCGTATTAGCATTTGTTGATCGCACGAATGTCGCTGCTCTCGCTGTTTGTCGAGACATGCGCATCGTGCTGTGCGGGTTGCACGCGGCTATATTTTAAGGCGCAGATTGCTCACAATACGATGCGACACAAACTGCGAGGTAGCAACCCATAGCAGGTCGAGCGGCGCGGCGGAAAGTTGTGTCATGTCGTTGTCGGTGTTCCCAAAATTCGGGGGCGATAAAATGTATCCCCAGGAATCGGAGGATCCCAGCCCAGTATCCTAGTCTTGACCCCCCTCCCCGTCCCATCTTCACCACTCCCTCTCCATGCCTCTCCATACAATCTACATCCCTCCTAGTCGTCGGTTCCATAGCTTCGTCGCGGGGTTTAATTTGCAGATTTCATTACATCGCGGGTTATGAATTATCGCGGCGCTGCCCCCTCCTCCTCCCCCCCCACCTCCACGACCGCGACGGGTTCCAACCCCACGCCCGTGCCACAACACCCTGTGGCTACGATTCCTCCGTCCATACCCCCCCCCCCCCCCCCCTCTTTCCACTACAATCTATTCATTTCCAGTTCATTTCCGCTGGAATTGTTTTAGCATACCAACATTTATTTAGAATCTTGCGTCAGTTTTTTCGGATCTGACTGCTTCAGCGATTACTGAGTCATTAGATTATGATGGGATTTAATGAAGAAGACCGAAACCGCGAGACGAATCCTAAGCAGTGGCGAAGCGTGCTACTTGGCTACGTAGCATTTTCTCCATTTGAACGCATACGAAAGATCGAATTCGATGGTCATCACCGATTATATACTTTAGTTCAATAGTTTTCATGGGTTTAAATGGCCCAAGTGCAACACTGCCGGATTTCACGCCTCGCCCACTGAATCGAAGGTCTACTTGGCGCGCAGCTATGTCTCTATATACAAGAGACAAGAGACAATATAAATTAGAGGCCATGCACTGCAGCCGATCGCGCGGTGTTTTATAGTCTAAAATCGGAAAAAAAGAGGCCAAGAATTAGACAGAAGTCTTCAAAAAACTTGGTTTATCGACCTTTTATAAGCTGAATTTTAAACTTTGCAGTGGAATTTCTAGGTTTGTATTACTTGTTTAGGGGAGACCGCGGGGCTAGTTGAACCAATTTTTACATTTTGATTTTTCTAATTTTTTTGACTAAAGATAGGTAATTGCTTTTTTCATAGTGGTTGGTAGAACCCTTGGGAACAACTTACACATATAAGGAATATCTTATTTGGTGATTAATGGACCTTTTGGACTGAAATTCTAGACTGCCTCCACTGGCTCAACTTACCCCGATATCGGGGTAAGTTGAACTAGACCTGAGGGTTAGTTGAACCATTAAGTTATTATGAAAATGGATACCTTAAAAATAAGTAAATAACAATCGTTTAATAGTACTTTGTTTCACAAATATGCTTAAACATTTAATTAATAAGAAAGGAAAAATGACAATTTGCAATTTTTTTTCGTCAAAAACTAGCCAAGAAAAAAACAAAAATATAATAGAAAATCAAATTATTAAATTTTGGTATAGGAAAAACAAATTATTAAATTTTGGTAAAAATCCTAGCTTTAAAAGATAGAGATATCATTTTTAAGCTAAGAAGAGGAAAAATATACACCTTCTTCATCAATAGCCATAAAAATAAAAGCTCCTAAAATTTAGGTGGGTAAATTAAAGGTTGATAGTGGAAATGTCCAATGAAAAATGTCCAACTACAGGAACGTCCAATGTTAAAAAGTCCAATCATAAAATTTCCATGAAAGGTCCATGAGCAAATTTGTCCAGTACCCAATAATGTCCTATGTAAGAAATGTCCACCTGAAGAAAAGTTCTAAAACGTTGTTGTCCGGTATGTGAAAAAGTCCAGTCATAGAAACGGAAAGTTAGGTTGCGATGGGTTATGGTACGTAGAAATAACGAACAGGAACTTACATGCTTAAGGTGCAGCAACAGGATCCTCTGCGTTGTCCGCGTTGGAAGGTTGTTAAAGTATTTTCGGGCCTGTGGCCGCCCAATAACTGGGTTATAACAAGTTCATTATCCTGTTGCACTTGCTGCAAATGGGATATTAACTTCCATATATTGACATGATGCGCGATAACAATCCGTTGAAATACACTATGGAACCCCTCCACGTGATTTGTTGCCCTGTGTCTGCGGCTTACTACAGATTCGTAAACGTTCCAAAAAGGAGGGGGGTATAAGGGGGGATTTGCCTTCGTCTACCTCGCCGAGGAAGACCCCGTATGTATGTCCGTTCCATATAGGCAGCAAAATCGTCCACGTTAGGATCCTCAACATCCTCTACTAACATATCGAACGTCTCAACAACGTGTTCTAAGGGGACGAAGGCCAGGCCCATAAACTCCTGAAGTTGTAGACGAAGTTGGATGAAGTTGGAGGGGGGCGCCTTCTTATGAGGCCCCTAATAAGTTGAGCAAAATAAAAAATGTCGAAATTTTCGATTTTTGTTTTTTTGCTCAAATTACTAGGAGCCTCATCAGAAGGCGCCCCCCCTCCAACTGATAGAATCGACGGATAGGCCCAAAAACGCCTAGAAATGCCCGAAAAATCCCAAAAACTGCATAATTCACTGCCTCCCATGAGTGGCTATTGCTTGACTGCATGGTTCGGAAATAGTTCAAATTGGACCTAATTCTTTCCAGCCGATGGCGTGGACTTTTTTCAAGGCGGGTATTTCTTACAGAGGACATTATTCGGTACTGGACATTTTTATTTATGGACCAAAGTTCATGGACATTTTTGATTGGACATTTTTACATTGGACGTTTCTGTAGTTGGACCTTTTGTCCATGGACATTTCCACTTTCTACCAAATTAAATATTAACAAATGTAACCAACGTCTCTAGTAAAACCCTTGAAAATAATGGGCAAATACTGCTCGTTTCTATATAATCATAATAAAGTAAAAGAAGGTAAAAAGTAGGCCAATTAAGTAAAGGTAAATAAGAAAAAAAACAAGCAGCCTTCAAAACACGCGGGCGTGTTAAGAATGGATGCACAACCTTAATCAATAATTGATGGGTATAGGGTGCATTAGCGATTTACAGTCAAACAATTTTGTAGACATTTTTTATTATTGTTTTTTTTTTTTATTTCCCTAGAAAAACAACAAAGTTTGATATTAAATAATTAATTAATTGTACAATTAATATTTATACCTTTATCAGAAAGGTTTGGAATGTAACAATTTCTAAGCTTAAATCTATGCTTCTCTCAGCTACTCGTAGTATATTTGCAGGAGCATAGTATATCCGAACAGATTGCCTACTGATCGACTAAATGTTATATTCTCTAGATCCGGGGTGTTTCAGACCACCTAGCATGCTTTCATTAAAGCTGATCTCAGATACAAAATTTTGGTGCAACACGTGTGCCGAATATTGGCCCCGATGAATTTTGGGAAAATATTTTCAACCCCCGAAAACCATTCCTTGGGATCAGGTGTGTTCCCGTATCCCGAAAAAATAAAATAGAAGGGGTGTGTTTTGACCTTTAAATCTAATACGGTATACATTTTCTTTTTTCGGAGCTTTTTTTTCTAAAAACCACCCCTTACTGAGGTACGGGTAATTTTTTGAAAGTTTAGAGGCAATTTGTGATTGACCGCTGTGACCTTCCGAATCGAAAAAAATTCAATTTGCTGATCTCTAGATAGGTCCCATACAAATCGGCAGAGACGCGCCTTTACGAATCGATTCACATGTCACACTAAGTTTCAGTCGATTTCCTTGGGCCGAATTTTTTTTATGGTCCACCAAACATGGACTTTTTTAACCGTGATCTCCTGAAAAGAAAAGTCGACTTAGTGTGTGTTTAGGTAAGGTTGTTCCGGTGAAAGTGGGGGGGGGGGGGTGTTAGTACCTTTAATTGTTGTTGATGAAGTGATGAAGGAATTTAGATTTGATTGGGCGAGGGGGGGGGGAGAGGGGAAGGGGGAAGGGGGAGGGGAAGGGGGAAGGGGGAGGGTACAACTTTTGAATGAGTAATGACCGTGGAAGAAATTTTGAATGTAGCGCCTCGCGACCAGTGAGATCATAGCACGATGCGAGCGCTCCCGACGCGTCGGCAAGGCATTTTATTTTTTCGGAAGTTTAAGTGTCCTCTTTCGCCAACTAGGGCCCAACAGACGAAATGGAAGAGAGAAGAAGAAGGAAAGATGATAGAGAGAGAGAGAGAGAGAGTTAGAGTGTTAGTTACATCCATGTCCTTCCGAGATGACTAGATCTGAGACCGTCAAATCTTGTCACTTCGGCCGGGATTCGAACCCGGGACCTCTGTCCTGTGGGTCGGCAAGGCATTGACTAACCTGGTGGCGGACGATCCGGTCGCTATCGTGCTTGAGAACGCAGCGGTGTATCCTAATTCCTAATGCTGCACCCATGGGTTATCAGATATTTTGTGCGGTTGTTTGACCTTGGGGTTATGATGACACGGGTTCTCGTTGACACAGGGGTAAGTTCAAATAACTTTTAACCCTCAGGTCAGCTGAGGTTTGAAACATGAAAGTCAAAATCATGGATCCCCATATTTTTTTGGGGGGGCAGCATACCCCCAAGAATGATGTTTAAGTAGTGGTCAAGAATTATTGGTCCTTAAAACATATTTTGCCGCCATTTTTAATTTTTAGGCCTTTTTTCTACCGTAGATCACGCATTTGAGCCTTAAATTTACATAAAATTTTCCTAAATACGCGTGACTATGATTTTATCGTCGTCTTTTTAATGCGCCTTAGTGATAAAAGTGATGAGTGGGTACTTAATTGGTGCTTATCACAAGTTATGTGGTAGAAAATCGCCAAAATTTGATTTAATGCTCATTTGACCTAACAATTTTCCTTAATTACAGTATGAAGACTGTTGCATGCTTCTTTTTTTACAAAAAAAAAATACGAAACTGGGTCTGAAAAAAAATGAAAATCAAAAAATTAAAAAATTAAAAAAAAAATTAAAAAAATTAAAAAAATTAAAAACATGAAACTTTAACATTAATTGCTCCCTTTATTGACGAGCTTTTAAAATGTCATACTTTTTTGAGAGATCTACGCTAATGAATAATGGTCGATGGCAATAACAAAAAACCTGCGGTAATGAATTTTGACCTCCAGTATCATGTAGCTTGATTCAAGCTTAAGTCCATTTAAATGGAATTGCAAAATCTTACACCAACAGTTAAAACTAAGGATTAGATCAGTGGTTTTCCGTGTTACCAAATTACCGTATATCGTGTTTCATTAGGGGGATCTACAGAAATGACATCTACGGTAATGCCATTTCATGCTAAAAAATGGCGGGAAATCACGGTTGAATCGTCGGATTCGGATGAAACTTTGGATTTGAAGTTAGGCCTGATCAGTCTTTGTGATCATACAATTTTTAGATATTTAACATGTTACAAGCTGTAAAAAAGTATACCTCGGTAAGGACAGTGTCTGAAGAGCACAGAATAGAATTCAGACTATGAAAACAATAAAAATGTCCTGAGAAAGGAAATAGAAACAGCAGCAATGTTCAGTATACACCTATAGGTCAGTTGCACTGACAACAGAATCGACTTCTGACGCTTCATTCTTATAGATTATGCCGAGAAAATAACAATGAGTTTCGTTCCATCGAAATCCGTTCAGAAATAAGCGAGATATATCCATTTGAAAATGACGACATTATTGCGTCTTTTCGTCGTTTTCTGCCACTGTCCGCCACCCGTGTATCTTTCCTTCAAGCGCGCAGTGATGCAAGACTGAGTCATTTTAAAAAGAACAACGATTGCCAATGAAATGTCAAACTATTTAACTTTAAAATCCGTCAATTTACCATGAATAAATGATGAACAATAATGAAACACACCCTGATAACACTATAGCCACGAACACAGCAACAACTACAAACATAAACAATGAAATGAAATACGGCGGCGAGCTTTCGGTAGCAAAATGGTTGGTAGCACTGCCCTGGTCGGCGTAGCTCAAGGCACTTATATTTAACAGGTATGCTCGACTCGCTTCCCGCGTCATCTTCAGTGGCGCGCAGCTCAAAAAGCATTCCAAGATGGCCGACAAAAGAAGAAAAATTGTATATACTCTTTCCAGAAAACATTGGGCTATTTTCTGCTTTTCTGGAGAGGGAAGCCCAATGTTTTCTGGAAAGAGTATACAATGTTTTCTTCTTTTGTCGGCCATCTTGAAATGCTTTTTGAACTGCGCGTCACTGAAGATGACGCGGGAAGCGAGTCGAGCATACCTGTTAAATATAAGTACCTTGGGCGTAGCTGTAGTGCAAACATGCAAGTCGGTCCAAACTTGACGACGAAATGACGCAATAATTTCGTCATTTTCAAATGGATATACAGGGTGACCCAGAGCACCCTTATCAGGCATTTTTCTCGAAAACTACTGAACCAAATGATTTGAAACAAAAAAGTCAGATAGGGAACTGACCCCAAATTTTTCAGAAAATTTCAGAATCTGTAAT
>VMOF01000369.1:38255860-38316369 GCA_011764245.1 Trialeurodes vaporariorum | reverse complement strand
TGGGCTCAGGAGTTTGATCTATTAAAAGGTTTTTAAATGAACAAAATGCAATACATGCCTCACTACACGCTACACCACTGGTAACAACTTTTAGTACTAGCTGCTGCATACAAATTTATCAGCCGAGTTATGTCAAAATAGATTTGCTTACATTTCTGATCATCTTGATAGCGTTTATTTAAGAAAATATTGCCAATGACAGCTTTGCAAAGCGCACTCCATTTGTATGCAACTACGCAGAAAAATGAACTCCCAGCTGTGAACATTATCCACAAAGTTCTGTGCATAAGACAGAAATGCGCCCATCCGCACATGTAAATAAAGAGCTGTCATCAGCAATCTTTCCTGAAATGACCTAGCTATTTTATCACCAAAATTGTTGAAGATAAATATACACAAATCCATTGAAAGACAGAGTTAATGGTAGAGTTTGAAGTGAAAATTGATGTGACTTACTTGAAAGACTTGAGTTTTAATGATACCCCAACTAGCATTTCTTACACTCTGAATTTTTTGATTTGACGCAGAATACAGCTGACTACTAATAAAATTTTCAAAAAGGAGACTCTCGTTTCAAAAGCCCAATTTTAGAAACATTGCTAGCAGCAGTTAAATAAGGATACTGACAGCGTTACTACTTCTGTAAAGGCACGAGACAGTTAAAGTGAGATGCAACATGATAAAATCACTCCTCGAAGAACACACCTTTAAAAACTACCAAGGATTTTAATCATCCTAACCCATTGAAATCAATCAGTATTAACTAGTTGCCACCAGTTATAAAAACCACAACTTTGACAGTGGCTCTGACGTCTGGTTCAAAACCTTGCAATTAAAAACATTAAAATTCATTCTCTGCGATCGGAAGGGACAAGATAGCAACAAACTGATTCGTGACAGAATTCACTACACACCCGAAAACAAGAATTCTTGGCTTAAAGAAGGGGGTGAGCGTTTGTAAAGCAAATAAAAAAATCTAGATTGAGTTACAGAACTGAAAGATGGGTTGAGCACTGAGAAATAAGTTGATTGTTCAGATTGCTTATTTCATAAAATGATCCACAACCACGGCCGTGGCCACAACATTTCACGAGCAAACATCTGGATTCTGGAAGTTAATAGGAAGCAAGTGGGTGGTTATGGTTGATTGAAATAATCCTTTAATGCACCACTAATAAAAATAAAGGACATGAGTAATGATTAAAAAAAGAACAAACGTTTGGGAACACTGCTCATCAATTAACCTCAAACGTAAACACTAAACATCTTGCGACAGTCTCAGTCCTGTCTCGGCAAGAATTGCCGAGCAAAGTCAGAATTTAAGGAAAAACTAATCGAAGAGTATTTAGAGGGAAAGTAGAAAACTGTTTACTGGCAAATCGTTGAAACCTCCGATACGATCATATCATAACATTGAAATTAAAGACGAGATATATGAATATTAGAAAACAAACAAATAATTACTCTTACGACCATGGACGAAGATATAACTAGTTTGGTTATTTACTTAACTATTATTCAACACATAATCAGCCTGGAATTCTCCCAAAGGCAGTACAGTACCTAAAGGCTCCTGAAAGAGTTCCTGATAAAGTTGTCTCGAGACATGGAAAATTAAGAATAGGTAATGGAGCTTACAAATGACGAATGAGAATTACAACTGACAAACTAAATGAAAGCTATGAAGAACTTGAGGGTTTCAATTAGTAGAAACTGAGATTAAGGCTATGATTGATAGAAAACACGCACAGTTCAAAAAGAAATCCTAATTTGAAAGTCACTTGGTCACTGATAGAGTTCGAAAACACGCGAAGAAATTCGATTTGTTTACTCATTGATTTTCACAAATCTGTAACCTTAAAATCTCCGAGGCGGTTACGCATGTTTACCAAAGCTTCCGAACTAGATATAGCTCGTTGGTAATCACAGACAAAATAATGAGACTACCAAATTTATTCATAACGGAGACAGATCCTTATGAAAAACTTAGGGCCAATACTCTGTCAAAACCTCACTCAAACTTTGACTCAAACATTCAAACGGCGCACTATCAGGCCCGGACTGGCCCACCGGGCAACCGGGCAAATGCCCGGTGCGCCCTCTGTCTGTGGCGCCCCGGCGCCCCCCCCCCCCCCCCCCCAAAGAACCTTAAGCAGCGGAAAGCCGCGATTCTGGCAGTCTAATTTTCGGTAACTTGAGTACCACAAAATATCATGTGTCATAGGGCGCCCCCCGTCCTATAACTCATATGCACCGAGGGCGGCATGGTTTTCGTCGTAACTAACGTAAAAGGCACGAGTGGGAACGCATTACACCCCACTTTCCGCCCAACGCTATGCCCAAAGTCACTAAAAACGATTCTAGGGCTGAATGCTTTGCACATTATAGTTAACATAAGACACGAGAGGGCGCTTCCCCCTTCCTCTTAGCGCCCTCCGTCATATGTCACATAAGATGAGTCCAGGGCGGCATGGTTTGCGCCCTAATTTACGTGAAAGAGATGAGCAAGAACGCGCCCCCCCCCCCCCCCCCCCTCCCACTAAGAACCGCTAAGAACGTAAAAATAGCTATTTTTGACACTTTGAAAATTCATAATTCGAAGACAAATCATTTCTCGAAAACGAACTTTAACTCATTTTAACCGGAAAAGAAAGGACTTTCTTAGAGACGGTTTTTGTTTTCCTCAATGCGATCCGCGTATGAAAAAAATTCAAAAATCTAATTTTTTGGAATTTCCAAAATTTTGAAAATGCAATTACTCAACTATAAAATTCAATATTTTTGAAACGTCACAACAAAAAAATGTGGATCTTTAAAACATCTTTCGATTTAAAAACAAATTGATTTTGTTATCTTTAACCGTTCAAAAGTTATGATCGATAAACCGTTTTACCTCCGACCCCCCCCCCCCCCGGTTCAAAGAGGGCTAAAATAAAAAATAGACCTTGTATACTCCCCGTAAATATAGTTCTATCAGCCCTGAAAAAATGAAGGCAATTCATTCCCAACCCATTCCTTATGGGCGATGAAGCAACCTCTTTCCCCCAAAATATTCCATGGCTCCTTCATACACAATTCCACATTCCACTTGACTCTTCGCCCTCCAATTATGAGTCGAGAGCAACGATTTCATGCGGGCAAAATTGAAAATATATTCGAACTTTTCAATTTTACTGTACATGAAAGTACCGTAAAATTCAGTCTGAAGGTCAGGAAAATTGAAAATTTTTCCGGGGGGGGACCCCCGGACCCCCCGCTTGTCCTGAGGGGTATTCCATACCCCCCAGATCCCCCGGAATTTGAGTCGTACCAACACCCGCCCCCAAGGCAAAAGTCTCGGTGCGCCACCGCCTATACTGACTAAAATGTTTTGGTGTATACTGGAGAAAAAATTATCATTTTGATGGCAGTTCCTTAAAATTTGAAAAAGAAAAAAAATTATAGTATTTTCACCTGACTCTGACATAAAATGTGAGTTTATTTTTTTCCTCGATCAAATAGATCCCTCTGTTAATATAGAGTCGTTCGGCGGAAACTATAAACGAAAATTCGAATCTCCAGAAACTACGCATTCATATTTCTCTCCTCTTTTTTCATAGTTTTTCTAAGCTCATAATTATACTTTTCTGTTCGTTTTTTCCCCGCGGGATTCCGTATTGACGACTTACAAGGTCGAATATATTCTTGGAAATTTGCGAAGAATTGATGAGCTGACTTAATGACCGATCTGATCGCTTAGAAATGACTTAAAATTGCGTTCTGGCGGATTCGAAATCCCAAAAATTTTCCGGGGGAGGACCCCCGGACCCCCCTTCCTACCTTGGGGGTATTCCATACCCCCCAGACCCCCCGGTGAATGGCGCCCCCCTAGTCCACCGTCCCGCGCCCCCTCAGGTGAGCCAGTCCGGGCCTGCGCACTATGGATCCAAATCGAGTCCTAAGTGGTCAAAAATACAAAGACATGAGATGTCACAAGAATTGTCGATCCATCAAATGATATTCTCCGATAAATATGGGACAAGCCAGGATAGAAAAACCGAGCCAAATAAACCCCTTAAAATCACTTATAGTGCCCAGCGAAAATACTAATTTCCCAACTTTGAAAGGATCGAATTTGGACCGCCAATGATTTCATTTCTGCCCATTGTGCGGCGAACCGAAGAATATCGAGAATCCGATATAGCGCGCGATTCGTTTTTTTCCACGTTAAAGGATAGGGAGACTTTTGGCGTTGCCGCTCCGCAATATATCGAACGAAGGGAATCCACCGTAAAACGAGACGCGATCATTACGTGCGGAAATCTGACAACGCACGTTTGCGACCAAGCCGAAAATTGTCGATTGTTATGCAGGAAGTTTATGGCCAAAATCGATACGAACCCATAACAAAAACATGCAGTACTTACTGCATGTTAAAAACAAGCAGCCAGCAGATTTTGTATCGCAGTCTAGCGATACAAAGATAACATGCAGTCAATCAGTGTAAGCTGCTTTGACTGCATTGTTATTCTTGTAATACCACTTTTCATTAAGTTTCATAGCATATAGGGTGTCAATAAAAAAAGGAGCTAGGCCAAATATCTCGAGAACGGCTCCGGATTTTGAAAAACACTGAAACACGTGTTCAATTAGCTTGAGGGGGACATCTTTATAGGGGGTTTCCGATTTCGGAGCCATCTCTGGGGGGCCCGCAGGGCGGATACCACGTCCCTAAATTCAATACTTCAAACGAGGACCCCCATATTTTATTTATTAATCAAAAAGAGGGTGAAAGTATCAGACTTTGGGTACGAATCGAAGTTCAATATCGTTTTTCGTTTTTGATACATTGAAGGTCAAAGTTCGATTTGGAGTAATTTTCAAAAAATCATTACTCCTCTTTGAAGAGTCGGAATTTAAAAATCAAGGACACAAAAACACTCTAAAAAGTAAGCCCCTTTCAGAAAAAATTCAATCATAACAAACACTTAGTCAAATTTTGGTTTTGAAGCTCCCAAAACTTTTAGACGTTTTTGGCCACCAAGGAGGGCCATCTGAAAAATTCCGAGGTTTGACCCCTATTGATTGATACATTAATCGAAAAGGCGTAACAAACTGAGCATTTCGGCGCAGACCGGAGTTCGATATCGTTTTTCACAATCGAGATATCTCAATCTGTAAATTGACATTCGATATCTCAAATGTAAAAACGATATCCACCTCCGGTTTGCGCCGAAATGCTCAGTTTGTTACGTCTTTTCGATTGATGTATCACTCAATAGGGGACGTAACTCGGAATTAGACCCCTTTTTAGAATTCTAGGGGAGACCACCAGACCCGCAAATATTTATCAAATATTTTCATCTCTTGGACCTAATTCTGCCTTCAATCCGAAGAGTTTGCAAATTTGTAGCGAAGCTGTACAAATAGTTGCCTACTTCATCAATTGAAGGCTAATTGAGATCCCTAAATTCTATTCTGATGTTGTTTTCAGCAAGTTTTAGATTAATTCCAGATTCCAATAAGTGCATATTCTGTAAGTTGCATTCATTCTATTTGTTGGAGTTTCTTTTTTTCCTTAGTTTTTATAGGTTGTCAAAATCGATTTGATTCTTGCATTTCCTCCAATGAATACAATTTTTGTTTCCTTCTTTCAAACGGTGAATCTTCAAAATAATTTTTTAATTTAGCAGATTACACCCCCCTCCAAAGATGTACTTTGTTTGTAGACTGCGTACACAAAATTTCAACAAAATTCATCCAGCCATTTTTGATTGACTCTTCTTTATGCGTTTAATTTTCCTTATACGTTCTTTTTTTGGTTTGATGGAACCTACATTGCCTTTCAACGGTATCAGACTTAAGAGTTGTTTGTTCTAGCTATACATGGAAAAAAAATTATGCCTAGGCAGATTGCAAACATTTTGTTTTAATATTCATTAAACTTAATTGAGTCATGCTTGAATTACTTATTCCAAATATTATTTTTGTCTTTATATCGGCTTAGTTTAAAAGATTTTTGCTCGATCGCACCTATATTGCACCTTGAAACGGTCTTAAAGGTTTTTTATGATGACTGTATGAGAGAAATATTTTAGTGGGTCGGTAACAAGTTATGTTTGTGCAAAGTTTCATCAAAATTCATCCCATTAATGATTGACTCCAAGTTTTAGCATTAATTCCTCACTTTATTTGATTCTTTTTTTTGGGTCGAACACCCTATTTTGATTTTTAAACTCTCTTAAGGGTTGTATATTGTAACTGCAAGGGATACTTTCTTTTGTAGACTAATTGTAGATTGTATTTGCCAGTTTTCATCAAAATTCATTGGACCAAACCTGAACTATCCCAATTAATAGGAATATGTTTTTGTTTGCTTATATTCCCATATTTTTTTCTCAATCGCACCTATATTGCCTCTCAAAAAGGTTTTAGCGGTTGCGTATGGTGACTAAGAAAGCAAAATATGTTAGTATTTTGATAGTGGATTGTGTGTACAAAAGTATTATCAAAATTCATCGAGACATAATTGATTGTTTCCAAGTAAAAAGATTAATTTCTCACGATAATTCCATTTTTTGGCTCGAGCGCACTTATTTTGATTTTTTAAACAGTTTTAAGGGTTGAATCTTGTAACTATGTGTAGTTTATTTTATAGTAGGCTGAATGTAGATTTTTTTTGCTAACTTTCATCAAAATTGATTGAGCCAAACTTGAATTATTCCAGTTTTACCCATTTTTACCCATTTTACCATTGATTTCAATGGAAATCATTTTTTCCCTATAACTAACCTAAAAGTTGAAATTTCAAAAAAACAAAAAAAAGTGCCTCTGGGGAATCTAAAAAGTAACAGCTGTGCAAAATCTGGAAGCACAAGGACCAATGTTTCAAAAGTTATGGGAAGGTACACACGGACAGACAGACTGATGGACTGACGGACTGACAGACTGACGGACAGACGCCACAGAATTTTTTTTGCATAAATGTCTCTAAGTTAGAAAGGGTTAAGAAATATGCTAATATGATTGAAGTATATTCTTTCTGATGGTATTAAACATGATGAGAAGCCATTATTTTGTAAAAATCATGATTATGACTTAGTCGTGAGAGGCCAACTATCGAAACAAAATACTTTGAAAATCTCTGCGCTATCGCAATACTTTCTCAATTTTTCTAATTTCATTAGAGTGAGAAAGTAAAAATTAGGTGTATTTCGTTAAATTAAAATTCTGGGCAGTCTATGTCTCAGACCACGGAATCGGTCCGATTCTGCCATTGAAGTCCCAACATTTTAATTTGACAAAATACACCTTATTTTTTCTCCTCAAGGTAACATGTTGCACATCGATCAGAAGGTTTCTATATATTTTCTCAGAATCTGTCAAGATTTGTGAGAAATTCTCAAGTGGATAAGCACAAGGGTTGATTCAAAAATCTTTTAAGTCCCGATAGCTAAAAAAATCTGGGTATTTTGGTAATTGTCTATAGGAGCAAAAATGTTGGCAATTGCCTCTGATATGAGGATATGAACTCTTTCTGTACTTTTAGAAGATGCTTTTTTGCAAAAAACTTGATAAATGTGTGTGAGCTTCTTCTAATATGAACGAGGAGCTGTTGAGGGCTTTTGAAAAAAATATCAAAAATGAAAAAATTTGTTTCAATTCCGTAACCAATTTCAAAACATTTTTAATCAGCCGTTCTTGAGAAAAATGCTCTGTGCTGGTTCCTTTTATCTATAGTTATCATCTCTGTATTATGTGTTGCATACATGCATATTGCATAGCGCGCCCTATTGACAAACTAGAGAGACTGCCTCTGTAATCTCTGGAGCTGAGAAGATCTTTGCTGTAATCACTAACCTAAGTAAAATGTAAGACAAAGGCTGACGTGTTTTAGATCGCAAACGAATCATGAATAATTTTTGAATAATTAATAAAGAGTATAAGTTTTATCGTTAATCATCTAAGTTATTTACGTCTATAATTTCACCCGGTTTCCTAATAATACATGGTGTCAAGTGTAAATTCGTATAAAAATGGCAAACGACGAAAACCGAGACCCGTGCGGCGGTGGTGCTTCATTCAGGCTCCAACCTTTAAAATTCGACAAAACACTAACGTCAAAATGGCCCAAATGGAAGAACATCTTCGATCTGAATATGAAAGCGACTGGTAAATCAAAATCAACGGACGAAGAAAAAAAAATTGCAATCCTCCTCACACACATGGGTGAAGATGCCATTGAAGTCTTCAGCACATTTACGGAAGACAAAAGCACTCTTGATAAGGTGATAAAACTTTTTGACAATTTCTGTGTTCCTAATCTCAATCTTGCTGTTGAATCTTTTAAATTCAGTCAAATTACGCAGTCAACAGATCAAAGTTTTGACCAATTCCTAACCGAGTTGAAAAACCAAGCGGAAAACTGCCAATTTGTTTGCTCCTGTAAGCTATCCTATGCTGACAGAATTATTGTCGACCACATTATTAAAACAATCCCAGATAAAAGTGTTCAACAATCACTTCTTAGTCAAACCAAAACTCTGTCTCTTAATGAAGTGTCTCAAATATGCAGAGCTGCGGAAGCAGGAAAAAACTATAGTGAACAACTATCAAACAATTGTGAAGCTGAAGTAAATTATACACGATCTAGCAATAAGAGTAGTAAATTCAATTCATTTTCTAAGAATCATTTCAGCAATAAATCGGAGCATCCATACAATCGTTCTTATAATGAGCCGAAAGCGTACTATTGCAAAAAGTGCGGAACGAAGCATTTGCCTGCCTCTTGTCCTGCCTATGGGAAACAGTGCCCACTGTGTGGTAAGCCAAACCATTTTGAAGTAGGATGTTTCAAAAGGAGATCCTCGAACAGAAATAATAATTTTAGAACTGTTAATGAAATTGAGAATAATAAGTCCGATTCTGACGACTCTGAAATTCTTGGCTGTGATAGCGTTGAAATAGTCAATTGTAATAATATTTCTTCTATGGACTATTGGAAAGAAACAATTCTAGTGAAAAATTGTCCAATTGATTTTAAATTAGATACTGCCAGTGATGTTAACATTCTCCCTTTTAAAAAATTTTTAGAACAATTTCTGACGATGCTGATATTGAAAACACCCGAACTAAAATCAAAGCTTATGGAGGCTTCATTTTTAAACCTCTAGGGGAAGTGAAAAACTTTCGGTGCCAATATCAACAGAATATTCTTAACCTAAATTTCATCATTGTAGACTCAGATTCTACCCCCATTCTTAGTGGCAACGCTTGTCGGCAGCTTAACTTAGTTCAAAGAGTAAACAACATTAACGTATTAAATAATATCTCTAATTCAAATTGCAGTGAATCATCCCGACCAAATACCTGTGATGCAGATCTTACAAAATCACCTTGTTTCCAGAAGGAAGTCTATCCTATTACACCTAATCAAGAAAAAAGTTCCTCCACGGAAAAACCAATCTCTGCGGAAAAAGAAAATTTCATCGAAACAAATAAGGATCTGTTCTCCGGTATAGGTAAGCTCCCTTACAAAGTTAAAATCACTTTAAGCGATGATGCTGTACCTGTTGTCAAACCAGTTAGAAGATTACCAGAAATTTTAAAGAAAAATTAAGAAAAGAACTAAATCGTCTTGAAAAACTAGACATAATTGAAAAAGTCGAAAAACCCACTGATTGGGTCCACGACACTGTTATTATTGAAAAAAAGATGGGTCTGTAAGATTGTGTTTGAACCCTATCCCACTTAATAAATACATTAAAAGAGAACATTTTTTAATACCTACTCAAGAAGAACTTACTGCCAATTTAAGTGGTCGTAAGCTTTTCACCGTCTTAGATATGAAAGAAGGATTCCACCAATTTCAACTCGACGACAAATCAAGTGAACTTTGCACAATGAATACTCCATTCGGCAGATTTAAGTACAAAAGGATGCCTTATGGAATGTCTAGCTTTCCTGAAATCTTTCAAAGAGAGAATACAAAAATATTTGGAGACCTCAACGGTGTACAAGTCTTGTTTGACGACATCATAGTCTCAGGGAAAGACGAAGCTGAACACGACCAAAACCTTGCAGCAGTACTAAAGAGAGCAAGAGAAAACAACGTTAAGTTCAATAAACTCAAGCTTCAGTATAAATCAAAGCAAGTTAGGTATGGCGGAGTAGTTTATTCGATTGATGGCGTTAAGCCAGACCCTAACAAAATAAAAGCAATTAAAAACATGGTTGCCCCGAAAGATGTTAAAACACTGAGGCGATTTCTTGGTGCTGTTAATTATATAAACAAATTCCTTCCGGCTTACTCAAAAGTTACAGCCCCGCTAAGAGAGCTTTTAAAAAAAAAAGTGCAATGGAAGTGGACTTCAGAACAAGAAAAAGCATTTCTTAACATTAAAGAACTGGTAGTCAATGCCCCCACACTAAAAATCTTCAACCCTAGTCAAAATGCAGAAAATTTAATGTGATGCTAGCAAGGACGGTCTTGGTTGCTGCCTTCTGCAAAACCAACAACCTGTAGCCTTTGCTTCAAGAAGTCTAAACGATGCGGAAAAGCGCTACAGTCAGATAGAGAAAGAAATGCTTAGCGTAGTATTTGCGGTTAATCGTTACCACCAATACATTTATGGTCATGATAACATCAAAATCCTTAATGATCATAAAACCCCTTGTAACTATCGTTAAGAGAGACCTTCATAAAAATCCCGCCCGACTGCAACGTATGCAACTCAAATTGTTGAAGTACAAATTTACTTTGGAATATTTGCCAGGCTCGAAAATGTATATCGCCGATATGTTATCTAGAGCATTCTTAAAAGACAAGTTTCCTGAAGACATAGACATGACGCAAGTAGTACATGCTATTACCCTAGAGGAAGTCCTGCCTATTCCGTCCAGCGATATCTTGAAATTACAAGCAGCAACTGCGGCTGATCAAGATTTGAGTGCTTTAACAAACTTCATCAGAAGCGGATGGGTAAGTGTCAACCCTAAAACACTTAATAAAGAATTGAAAATTTTCTACGGACTTCGAGATGAACTTAGTGAGAATGAAGGTTTAATTTTCCTCAATGATCGTCTAGTCATTCCAAAAGAACTTAGAAACTATATGGTTAACTTAGTTCATTCTAAAGCTCACCTCGGAATTACCAAAACCGTTGCTCGTATTAAAGGTATCATGTACTGGCCCAGTATGTTTGAGAATATTGCCGACTTAATCAATTCATGTGCAACTTGTCAAAGATTCCAGAACAACAACGTCAAAGAGCCTCTAATACCATCAGAAACTCCCCAGTTTCCATTTCAAATAATTGGAATAGACATTGGAGAGCATCAGAAGAAAACATTCCTGGTCGTCGAGGACTATTACTCCAAATGGTTAGACATTATTCCTTTAGCTAGTAAAACGCCTACGGAAATTATCAAGAAACTTAAAATTCTATTCTGTAACCACGGGACTCCGACTGATCTAAGGTGTGACAATAACCCGTTCAAAAGTGAAGAAATGTCAAAATTTGCCGAAGAATGGAATTTCAGGATAGTCACCTCCAGTCCCAGATATCCAAGATCCAACGGTCTCTCGGAAAAAGGAGTGGGGATCGCAAAGAAGCTCATCAAAAAGGCAAGCCACTCGGAAAATGACCTCTACGAAGCCCTCCAGGAATACCGAAACACCCCCATCATCGGTCTGAATCTATCACCAAGCCAACTACTAATGGGAAGACTTTTTCGGAATAAGGTCCCAACAACTGTAAACCTGCTGAAGCCAAGGATTCCCGACAACGACGCAATCCGACAAAGGATGGAAAACATCAAACGGAAAGCAAAAGCACATCACGACAAAACAGCAAAGCAACGTGAACCTTTCCACCTGGGACAATCAGTATACATGCGATGGGACGACTACTGGAAGGAAGCTACCATCACAAAAATCCTTAGCGAGCCGAGGTCCTATTTGGTTCAAAGTATCGATGGAACCGTCTATCGAAGGAATTCTTCATTTCTTCGCCCTCGAAGAACTCAAACTCTGTCATCTCCCCCCCGTGCCAAGCCTAACTCTCAAAACAATAAGCAATCTCTAAAATTCAACCATTTTCTGTTTCAGCTTCCCAAAAGTATTATTTCAGATGCTCCAGCGCGAGCGACAACAACTCCCGACGCACTGATTCCAGCAATTGTCAACCCGCCAGTCCCTGGTCGTGCTGTGGAACAGCATCCATCCATACCTGTTAGTCATTGTACCAATCGTCCCAAACGTGCCATTGTGAAACCTCGTAAACTTCTGGATTATCTATAGGAAAAAAAGAAAGAGCCTCTCTTTTTTTTAGCTTTTTTATTTATAATTAAAATCTTGTAGGAAGGGTGTTGCATACATGCATATTGCATAGCGCGCCCTATTGACAAACTAGAGAGACTGCCTCTGTAATCTCTGGAGCTGAGAAGATCTTTGCTGTAATCACTAACCTAAGTAAAATGTAAGACAAAGGCTGACGTGTTTTAGATCGCAAACGAATCATGAATAATTTGAATAATTAATAAAGAGTATAAGTTTTATCGTTAATCATCTAAGTTATTTACGTCTATAATTTCACCCGGTTTCCTAATAATACATTATGTTCTGTATAATTTCATTGGGTATGCAGAGTAAGTGAGAGTGTTGGAGTGAGAATTTCTTTTCTATGTGAAACTTCTGAGCGCTAGTGTTTTTGTTCATTTTCTTTTTTAATTTCTATTAATTTCATGTCTCAAATTATTTTGGATAAATTTATTTCACCAAAACTATCAGTAAACCTCAAGTACCTAAACTCGTGGCGGTCAAGATCCAACAATTTCTCCAAACCTCTCCCTTTTACTACCTTCCTCTTTCCTACCTCCATCTCCTCTCTTTAAAAACTTTTCTTTCAAAATCAGTTTTTTTAACCTTATCTGAGAGATGCATGATTGTGCATGAGATCTCTCAGATTCAACTTACAAACTAGCTGATATCAAAGCAACCAAGTCTCCTCCCCTCCCCTCTTCACACCCTTTCTACTCTTGTGTTTCTTCAAGCCCCCTATCCCTTCAGATTTCAGCCTGAGATTTTATCTGATCTTCATTATTCCGAATTATTATTACAATCTGTTGGCTGCGCTCAACGCAAACCATTGCATAACTCATAAATTGCAGGCGCATGAAAGTGCAAAAGATTTAATGCCCAAAGGCGCTGATATCCGAAGGACCAAGTCTAATTTTTTGTACCTACCGCACCTTTCTTCTGCTTCCCCTTCTACTTCATCCTCTCGCTATAATTCACCCACCAAAAAGAAAAACAAATTAAAAAAAAAGTCAGAAAAATAACTTGGCGTTGAAATTAAAGGGACAATATTTGAAATTCAGCAGGCATGGAGTTTAAAGAGTTTAAAATGTTTCCGGTACCCTGAATAAAACAAGGATCAGTATTGCGTGATTTTAAAAATGAAAAAAATATAAGTACTCAGCGAGCTGAGTACACGGATGTTTTGTCGCTACCAAGTTTATGGGATTCACAAAATACTGCAATGTGGCAACATTGTACTGTGCGCATTTAAATCCATGAAAAATATGAAGCTACTGGGTGTGTAGTGGGCTCAGGAGTTTGATCTATTGAAAGGTTTTAAATGAACAAAATGCAATAATGCCTCACTACACGCTACACCACTGGTAACAACTTTTAGTACTAGCTGATGCATACAAAATTTATCAGCCGAGTTATGTCAAAATAGATTTGCTTACATTTCTGATCATCTTGATAGCGTTTATTTAAGAAAATATTGCCAATGACAGCTTTGCGAAGCGCACTCCATTTGTATGCAACTACGCAGATAAATGAACTCCCAGCTGTGAACATTATCCACAAAGTTCTGTGCATAAGACAGAAATGCGTCCATCCGCACATGTAAATAAAGAGCTGTCATCAGCAATCTTTCGTGAAATGACCTAGCTATTTTATCACCAAAATTGTTGAAGATAAATATACACAAATCCATTGAAAGACAGAGTTAATGGTAGAGTTTGAAGTGAAAATTGATGTGACTTACTTGTAAGACTTGAGTTTTAATGATACCCCAACTAGCATTTCTTACACTCTGAATTTTTTGATTTGACGCAGAATACAGCTGACTACTAATAAAATTTTCTAAAAGGAGACTCGTTTCAAAAGCCCAATTATAGAAAACATTGCTAGCAGCAGTTTAATAAGGATACTGACAGCATTACTACTTCTGTAAAGGCACGAGACAGTTAAAGTGAGATGCAACATGATAAAATCACTCCTCGAAGAACACACCTTTGAAAACCACCAAGGATTTTAATCATCCTAACCCATTGAAACCAATCAGTATTAACTAGTTGCCATCAGTTATAAAAACCACAACTTTGACAGTGGCTCTGACGTCTGGTTCAAAACCTTGCAATTAAAAACATTAAAATTCATTCTCTTTGATCGGAAGGGACAAGATAGCAACAAACTGATTCGTGACAGAATTCACTACACACCCGAAAACAAGAATTCTTGGCTTAAAGAAGTGGGTGATCGTTTGTAAAGCAAATAATAAAATCTAGATTGAGTTACAGAACTGAAAGATGGGTTGAGCACTGAGAAATAAGTTGATTGTTCAGATTGCTTATTTCATAAAATGATCCACAACCACGGCCGTGGCCACAACATTTCACGAGCAAACATCTGGATTCTGGAAGTTAATAGGAAGCAAGTGGGTGGGTTATGGTTGATTGAAATAATCTTTTAATGCACCACTAATAAAAAATAAAGGACATGAGTAATGATTAAAAAAAGAACAAACGTTTGGGAACACTGCTCATCAATTAACCTCAAACGTAAACACTGAACATCTTGCGACAGTCTCAGTCCTGTCTCGGCAAGAATTGCCGAGCAAAGTCAGAATTTAAGGAAAAAACTTATCGAAGAGTATTTAGAGGGAAAGTAGAAAACTGTTTACTGGCAAATCGTTGAAACCTCCGATACGATCATATCATAACATTGAAATTAAAGACGAGATATATGAATATTAGAAAACAAACAAATAATTACTCTTACGACCATGGACGAAAATATAACTAGTTTGGTTATTTACTTAACTATTATTCAACACATAATCAGCCTGGAACTCTCTCAAAGGCAGTACAGTACCTAAAGGCTCCTGAAAGAGTTCCTGATAAAGTTGTCTCGAGACATGGAAAATTAAGAATGGGTAATGGAGCTTACAAATGACGAATGAGAATTACAACTGACAAACTAAATGAAAGCTATGAAGCACTTGAGTGGTTCAATTAGTAGAAACTGAGATTAAGGCTATGATTGACAGAAAACACGCACAGTTCAAAAAGAAATCCTAATTTGAAAGTCACTTGGTCACTGATAGAATTCGAAAACACGCGAAGAAATTCGATTTGTTTACTCATTGATTTTCACAAATCTGTAACCTTAAAATCTCCAAGGCGGTTACGCATGTTTACCAAAGCTTCCGAACTAGATATAGCTCGTTGGTAATCACAGACAAAATAATGAAACTACCAAATTTATTCATAACGGAGACAAATCCTTATGAAAAGCTTAGGGTCAATACTCTGGCAAAACCTCACTCAGACATTCAAACATTTCAAACGGCGCACTATGGATCCAAATCGAGTCCTAAGTGGTCAAAAATACAAAGACATGAGATGTGACAAGAATTGTCGATCCATCAAATGATATTCTCCGATAAATATGGGACAAGCCAGGATAGAAAAACCGAGCCAAATAAACCCCTTAAAATCACTTATAGTACCCAGCGAAAATACTAATTTCCCAACTTTGAAAGGATCGAATTTGGACCGCCAAAGATTTGATTTCTATCCATTGTGCGGCGGACCGAAGAATATCGCGGATTCGATATGGCGCGCGATTCGTTTAGTGACTGCTTAAAGGATAGGGAGACTTTTGGCGTTGCCGCTCCGTAATATATCGAACGAAGGGAATCCACCGTAAAACGAGACGCGATCATTACGTGCGGAAATCTGACAACGCACGTTTGCGACCAAGCCGAAAATTGTCGATTATTATGCAGGAAGTTTATGGCCAAAATCGATACGAAACCATAACAAAAACATGCAGTACTTACTGCATGTTAAAAAAAAAAAAAAGGGCACAAAAATGCACCCTACGCGTAGAATGTCCGAGTCCTGTCACGCATCGCTCGTGACACCACACGTAAAAAGGTGAAAAGAACGTGAGACCTAAGATATATGTAGAATACACAAATCTAAAAAGAGAAACAAGCCGAGCTTGGAGGTAGAAATGTGTAAAAAAATTTAAAAGGGAAAAGTAAAAAAAGACAGCCGGAACCAATGTGGCCGAAAAATACTGGAATTGACAGGCCGGAGAGACAATTTAAAACATGAAATTCGACGAAAAATTATTTTTTATATAGTCAGAACGTAAAAACCTGTACTTAAAATAACGGTAACGGTTAAAATGTCATTAACAGTAAAACGTGAACGTCACAAAATGCACCCACGCGTAGAATGTCCGAGTCCTGTCACGCATCGCTCGTGACATCACACGTAAAAGGTGAAAAGAACATGAGACCTTTCCTTCCAGAGACCGCTGGTGATGGTGATCGCTGAGGGTTCCCGTCTAGGTTTGTATACTCTGTGTCTCGATTTCAATGGCCTGACCACCTGTGCCTTGTATTATTTTCACTTTTATTTTATTTTTTTTCGCGGTTGATAATGGGGTTGTGATACCCCGAAACGTCCCGTCTTATTGATTAATAATAGCCTTTATCCCGATTAAAGTTGTTATACAGGGTGTTGAAAAACTGTTCCCGAATATTTCAGGGGAGGATTCTACAGATCAAAATAAGACCTTTTTTTCCTATAAACATGTGTCCGAAAATGCCCCCCTTTTGAGCTACAGCCCCCTAAAGTTTTAAAAAAATTACGGTTTTTTTGGAATAGCGACCACTATTATGAACCAAATGTCTAGAAACTTGGTGTTATAAGGTAATTTTACGTGTTAAATCCATTAATGACCTCGAAAAATTCAGAAATTGAATCTGACTGCACTTTTCACGCAATCTTGTACCTTTAACGGCACGAATTTTATGTTACGGATTAAAATTTTGAAGAATCATTACCAAAATCAGATGCGGAAAACCCTTAGAAAGATTTTTGGTCCTCCTTGTTTCTTTCGATACGACGCGTTTTAAGCGAGATAATCGCTGCACAGTGTGGAAAAGTCAGCGCTTTTACCATGAAAAACGGCAGTGAGTATGCAACCCGCCTCTCCGCTGCTTCTACGGGCCGGCCGCTATGGTAAAAGCGCTGACTTTTCCACACTGTGCAGCGATTATCTCGCTTAAAACGCGTCGTATCGAAAGAAACAAGAAGGACCAAAAATCTTTCTAAAGGTTTTCCGCATCTGATTTTGGTAATTATTCTTCAAAATTTTAATCCGTAACATAAAATTCGTGCCGTTAAAGGTACAAGATTGCGTGAAAAGTACAGTTAGACTCAATTTCTGAATTTTTCGAGGTCATTAATGGATTCTACGCGTAAAATTACCTCATGACACCAAGTTTTAAGACATTTGGTTCATAATAGTGGTCGCTATTCTAAAACAACCGTAAATTTTTTAAAACTTTGGGGGGCTGTAGCTCAAAAGGGGGGCATTTTCGGACACATGTTTATAGGAAAAAAAGGTCTTATTTTGATCTGTAGAATCCGCCCCTGAAATATTCGGGAACAGTTTTTCAACACCCTGTATATATATATATATATATATATATATATATATATATATATATATATATATATATATATATATATATATATATATTATATATATATATATATATATATATATATAATATATATATATATATATATATATATATATATATATATATATATATATATATATATATATATATATATATATATATATATATATATATAAAAATATAAATAAATGGGAATATATATAAATGGGAATAAGGCCGCGAAACAATAAAATTAAAAAATCGAGACGTTTCGAAGGATTAACACCTCCTTTATCAATCGAAATTAAAGAAATATAAAATAAGAGTCATGCCATCACAATGATAACGGCCATGACTAAGGTTCAAACCACAAACAAGTTTTAATTGAGGGAAAAGACTACACAGGCAAAGAATAATATTAATCACCAGCTCTATCTGAACGAAAAAACTGGTGATAAGCAGAGCTTAACTTGGACACATCTGCGCGGCAATTACAAACACTGCTCTCGTGTTTCAAGATTTCTATCATTTCAAGGAGATTTCTCGCGAAATCATTCCTCTCGAAACCCAAAATTATTCAATTTTGGTCAAAAGTATGACCAAGAGAATTTTGATGATGGTGAAGAGCAGTTTTTTCATTTTGGTCATACTTGTGTCATACTTTGTACTTGTGTTTCTTGAAAAATAAGTATTCAAATAAACCATTAGTTTTCTATCATTATTAACCTTTTTTAACTATTTGTTCAGTGTTTTTTTCACTGCGCACATGTGTGTAGCCAAGATATAAATTTTTAAAGTTAAGATTTTCTCATTTTTTTCACATTTTCAAGGCCCGGATTAACCACTTTTCCAAAACTGACTAATTACCTTTTTTTTCACCAAAAATTAGTAGGTATAATGTGTAGGTTCTGGCTCACTCTGATAAACTTGACTTGAAATCAATCCCTGATCAAACTTGACTTGAAATCAATCCCTGATCAAACTTGACTTGAAATCAATCCCTGATCAAACTTGACTTTAAAATAATACCTGATCAAACTTGACTTGAAATCAATCCCTGATCAAACTTGACTTGACATTAATCCCTGATCAAACTGACTTGAAATCAATCCCTGATCAAACTTGACTTGAAATCGATCCCTGATCAAACTTGACTTTAAAATAATGCCTGATCAAACTTGACTTAAAGAATAAGTTTTATAAATTTTAGCAATATGGGGTTCTCGGACCCATATGAGCACACTTCAATCCCACTCATATTGTACTTTTATCATATTGCCGAGAACCCCTGAATGGGATTGAAGTGTACTCTGAGCTTTTTTTTTCTTTTTTTTTCTTTTGTAGCTGTTCACGGTATCCGTCAACTCAACTGTGTGCACCCAATTGAGTTGACGGTTATACGGTGTGCTTTTTTTACGTTAACTGTACAGTATGCGATGTACCAAATGACAGAGAAGCTGTCGTGTACCAAGCCGTGCAGTGACTGTTACTTTCGAACACAATCAGGATTATATACTGCTCGTTGAAACACGTTTAAGTAATCAAACCACAGTACATACAACCAATGTGTGCAGTATGGGAACAGCCTGCTTTACAGCCGATAGCTAACCAATGACTTCCACACAAGGGTCTGATTGTGCTCGAAATTTTAGACCACGGAGTATTGCATTCCACGTTGTCGGGCCCGAACAACGTGAAATACATACGCCCGACCAAGGATTGAACCTGGGATCGCACGACTATGAGTCAACGACGTTGTCCCATGAGCCACAGCGACGGTTACAACGAGAAGGAACATTTCTAGTATATAAGCGTTGGAATAGAGCATTGCACACACAGCTTTTGCATAGTTCCACATTTTACAAACAGATAGCGTTCTATACGGCTTGCATTCGTAATCAGGCGATAGACCGCCTTTCAATGTCACGAGCCAAGCGCGCGCCGCGTCGCGTCGCAATCAGCCGTTCGCTGTTCACTCTCCGCTTCCTCATCTCGACCGCGCGTCGTGTCGCGTTGCAATCAGCCGTACACGCCTCGCGCCTTGGCAACGCCCAGTGACTAACTTCCATCATATAGCGTCTGTATGTATTTAATATTATATGTATATTCAAGTCACAATGACTTGAACATTAATTGAAACATCGGTGTTTACAGAGGATTGGCTTGGTAACCATTTATTCGAGCTTCTTTGACATATTTTTCACGAGGGAAAAAATTAAAATTATTGTTCAGCTCTTGTTCTCTGATGTTGATTTCTATTTCAGAGAGAGATTTAGCTCTATACTGATGTAGAAATTGTCTATAAAATTTGTAAGCATGTTTATACTCTTCAACTCTCTCAGAGATTTTCAAGGATTTTTCTAAAATTTCTAAACAACCAGTTATTAAAGTTAGCAATGTGAGAGGAAAGAAAAAATAACCCGATAAACTTAACACACTGAACGCAGATTTCAACAATGAAAGTGAAATTCCTATTCTAAAATAGAAGTTATAACTTTGTCTAAAAATTAACAATTGCTTTTGCAAATACTGTTCCATTTATTATTCAAACCATTTTGATTTGAATACTTAACAAACGAACCTCTTAGGGCTAATTATCCACATTGGGACGATTATTTTTACAAAATCTGATGAAACATTTTGATAGTTTTCAATATAGTTCCAATCAACACGGTGTTTATATTTTATTATGAATTCTGGGGACATTGTTTGATATCGTGAGACAAGCCTCCAATTCAGCAGATCTGCAAATTCGGTCATGGCATTTTCATCGAGGGTTTGATACCGAGAAATTTCATCCCAACATTTATTGAATGCGGCCAGATGATTTCTGATGAAGTTCAAAGTTAGATATTTATTGAACCTGCTCACATATTTCCATTCCAGAAACGGATAACAAAGTTCTAGAAATTCCTCGGTCAGATCAGGATACTTAGAGAATTTATCCCATTCTATAAATCGACTCAACTGTAAAATATGCTCCCTGTTTAATTTAACATTATCGACGAGTTGAGATAGATAATACTCAGGCATGTGTTGCCAACGAATGTAAGATCGTAAAGTTTTGAATTCCATTGTTTATAATATACATATATATTTTTTAATTTTATTTGCTTGCTGGGACGATTCAAAATTTTAAACCGAGTCCAAATTTTCTCTTTAATTTCATACCATTTGTTGTTAACCAAGCGACAGATTTTTCTTTTAAATTAGCATCAGGAGCTAAAACTCTTTCCCACGCTTTATTTTCCAAAACTTCATCAGCCTTGTGTCTGTCATTAGTCGATTTATGATGTTTATAGAAAATATCATGATCTAAAGCAGCAGCATCTAATTTATTAATAGGTTTATCACCTCTCTCAAGTCTCTCATCTAAGCGTGTACCAGGACCAAGAAAATTATAACTGGGGACATGTAACTCGAAAGGTAAGCTATTTAAAATCTTGTTAAAAATCCCAGAGCCTTCATTCAGAACACTTTTGGGTAGAATAGACACAAATCTAATCAAATATTCAGTTCCTTTAGGTGAGTCAATGATATTTTCCAACTCACTCGTAAAAAAGCGAACAATACCGAGTTTTTCATTATGGAAATTGTTGTTTCCAGCTTCCTCTTGGCTACGCATATAGCACAGTCGGTTCATCAACTCATTTAAGTTCCTTACGTATTTATATTCAACTTGATTGTCACTATAATGGATAAGCCCGCTTCCCGTTCTGATGTTGCGACTATTCCAAATATTTGATACCAAAGACAGCCATTTGTCTCCTTTGCTTGATTTTGGTTTATTTTTTGTTTTGTCATTGTTCTGATACATAGCATCGGTCTTATTTAAAACGTCAACATAATTATTGAGATCTTCTTTAGTGTAAAGTTCTGGGTTTGGAGCTTCATTGTATGTTATCAACCGCCAAAATCCTGGTGTTCCTTTATATCTTTTATTCATAATAATTATATCATCATCCCTAATGTCTACTTCCTCTTTACCGATTTTGTGAGTTTTCGTAACAGGATCATAATAAACACCAAAAACTGGATCAAGCAAACGGGCAACATATTTTTTAGCTATCGGTCCTATGTTTATTGTTTTTGGTGTTTGAGTATCCGAATCAACTAGTGCTTTCACGATCATGGAAGGTTCAAGGGCTAAATTTTGTTTTTTTTCAACCACTTTGTTCATATCTTCATCAACTTTTTTAACCGCGGACTCAACCTTAATCAAAGCATCAGTGATGGGTTTATATAATTTCTTTTGTAAATCAATCTTATTAATTTCATCGACTCGTTCTTGTTTAAACTTATTTTTCAACTCGTCTTTACTATTCTGAATTGTCTGAACGTCTTCAAACGATAGTTTGGTTTTCTTTGAATCAATCGCTTCTTTATCAAAACCATCGACATTTTCAGCAACCAGCTTTTTTGAAAGCTCCTTTACTTTTTCATTGTTTTCGTGCATTTCACGCTTTACAGCGTCTTGAAATTTCTTTTTTAAATTCAATCTAATAGTTGTGCCATCCATTTATATTAGGGATTATTTTTTTTCAATCACCTCTTCAAACATGATTTTATATCGACCTTCGTTCATTTTTCTTGATAGATCGATCGTTAGGAATCCATAATCACGTTTCCAGCAACGATGACACAACGTTCTGAAAACGTTCAACGTCATATCGCTGCCGACAATGTTATCGTAAATCGATTTTATGTAACATTCATTCTGTTTGAAAATACACAAATAATTCAAATTGTTTCTTATTGTTTTCAAATCAACCAAACTGAAACATTGACTGATGTACATGCAAGAAATATTTTTATGTCTTCCTCTGACGAAATATTCCTTAATTGGAGATTGAGATTCTAGAATACAATCATCAAAAATAATCAGACTGTTCGATTCACAATCATCTACTGAAACAATGTCTTCACATTTATCATAAAAGTATGCTATTTGTTCATCTTCTTGAATATCATCATAATAATGACTTAATTTATCATATATTGGTTGATCAATAGATTTACTAAAAACGTATAGTTTTTTGTATGGCAACCAATTTTTAGTAATTATATTCCAAAGTAGAGTTGTTTTACCACAACCACTGCTTCCAACAATCAGAGACCTTAGAGGCATTGGGAATAGCGTGTTTTCGGTTTTCTTTAAAGACTTCATGGGAATGGGAGTTATTTTAAATTTAGCCATTTATAATAGATATCATTAGATTTAGGTTTGGCTTCTAGGGTTTCTTTGTATTTTTCAGTTCAGTCTTGAGTGCGTGTATTTTTGTTTCGAGTACAGATGTTTTTGTTTCGACTGCACTGATTTTCTTATCCAATTCGGTCTTGAGTACTTTTATTTTCTTATCCAATTCAGTCTTGAGTTCGGTTAGTTTCTCGAATACCTCATTTTTACAATTTTGTTCAGATCGTTGTATTAAAGACATCAGTTCTTTTTCTTCCATTTTGAAAGGAGAGCGTTTCCCAAAGGTATCCATTTATATTAAAAAAAATATATTTATAATTAATAAAAGCAAAGATGATAATCAAATTGACAGGTAATCATTCTATATTGAAACATCACTTTCAACACAATTTTTTAAATGAAAATTTTCATGTTACATTACTTTCATTTTACTCTACCAATTTAATTCCAAACGTAACAGATAAAAATAATATATTTTATTTCGGTGCTAATCAAATACTGATCCCAAAGGGATACTATGATATCTTTGATATTGAAACTTTCATCAAAAATAATTGTCAAATAACGCTTAGAGTAAATGAAATAAAAAATCAGGTCTATTTTGAAAATAATTCTGATAAACCTATTAATTATGAGAGAAAAAATAACATTTGTAAATTATTAGGCTATCCAAATTCTTACCCTAATTTTTTACCTGTTGATACAATTAATGTTCATTGCAACCTTGCTAATGGCCAAAGTGTGATCGATGGAGAAACCGACATCATAACAACCTTCAAAATGAATGCTCATTTTAGAGAACCAATAATTTACGAAAGCCTTAAACCTATCTATTTTCCAGTTCAACATAATAAAATTAAGGATATAGAAGTGAAAATCACCAACGAAAGAAATGAATTAATTGATTTTGGTGGTGCTAAGATCACAATCATTTTAGAAATAAAAAACTTTTGAAAATTGTACTATTATAAAATGGACCGTAATCGTAAAGTAAATAGAACGAAACAACCTGGGACAAATCGCCAAAAACAAAGTCATTCAGGAGGATTTTTACCTCTGGTGTTTGCTGGGCTAGCTGCATTAGGCAGTTTAGTGGGAGGAGGAGCTGCTGTCGTAAAAGCAATAGATGAAGATAAAAATAAACGGAAGGAAATAGAAGAGATAAAAAGACATAACCGAGCAATGGAACTGAAAAAAGGTAGTGGTTTAAAAAAACCTAAAACTGGGACAGGCTCAAACAAAAAGAAAGTAGGAACGGGATTAAAAAAAAAGTCGAACCGTTAAGTAATTTTGATATTCTTGGCATTGCCTCAAACTTAAAAATTAAACATTTTCGTGGGATTTTCATGAAAGATGAGCTACCTGGAATTCCGCTTAGAATTGAGTGTGGGATTATTAATTTGGAAAATTCATATCAAACCGGCTCACACTGGACCTGTTATTTTAAACGAGATAACACAAAATTTTACTTTGATTCTTTTGGAAATGCTCGACCTCCGAAAGAATTGGTGGAATACTTAAAAAAGACAATTTACAATATAATGAAGATAGAATCCAAAATTATAACGATCCACCAATTTGTGGACATTTATGTTTGGCAGTTTTGAAATATCTGTCAGATGGTCTTGATTTCCATGAGATTGTAAATTATCGTGTTCGAGAATTTAAAAAAAAAATATTTCTGCTATTATAAATGACAGAACAGCTGTTCAAAAATTTTGATGACTCGGTTATTCGAGCAGAATTTAAACATTTTTCACCTTTATCAAAAATGAACTTTAATGTTCCAAACAAAAAAACTACATTTCTAATTGAATACAATGAAAATTTCGCATCGAAGAATTTCGAGTTCTACATTTCTGGAGAATATAAAAAAGCTACTAACTCTGACTACACTGCCAATTCAACCGTTAAATTAATAGACAATTTTATTCCACACTTGTTCAGCTTTGTTGAAGTGAAAAAACATAACAAAATTATTGATGAGGTTGACTATCCTGGTATTACAAGCACCATGAAACATTACGTCACTTATACTAAAGATCACAATAGTGCAGCAGAAGCCGCAGGATCTTTATCAAATTATAGTGGTGGAGGAAAATTTTATACTTTGGGAAAGCTAGCCGATTTCGGACTAGGGTTTTTTGAAGATTTAAATATTCCTATTTTTAAAGGTGGCTTTGAAATAAATTTCACGAGAAATACTGATAATGATGCTTTATATAGATGGAAGTCAGACTCTACACAAACAATACCAGATGAAGGCAAAATCATTATCACCAACTTCTACATCAGAGTACCAATAATTGAGTATGAAGATAATGCAAAAATTCAACTATTAAAGTCTTTGGGTGATTCCAATGCCTATGATTTTGAATATAAAACTTGGCAATGCGTCCAACATAAAAATGTTTCTGGAAAAACCTTAAACTTTGACATCACTAACGTTTACAGAAATTTCAACTCGCCCGTTTTCGCTATGATAACATTCCAAACTGATAAGTCTAATAATCAACTAGCAAACCCTTCAGAATTTGATCACAAGTTTGTTAGAAATATTTACGTGGAGGTCAACGGTAAAAGATATCCCGAAGAGCTGACAGATTTAGATTTTGAAAATGACGATTATTTGATAGCCTTCAACATGTTCAGAGACTATAGAAGAGTATTTAAAAGAGACGATTATAATTTACTTACACCGCGTGAATTTAAAGCTCACAAATCTATTTTCGTGATTGATTTAAGTAAGCAACCAGACAGTATCTCCAACTCTAAGAGTAATATTGTACTGCATGTTGATTTTAGCAAGAATGTTGACAGTTCTACTGGAACTTCGGAAGGTACTGTTTGCTATGTTAATATTGTGTCTTACAAACGCTTGCGGTATGATATGTTCAGGAATCTTCTGAACGACATTTAACTCAACAACCATAGGCAGACCGTATCGGCCTTTGGAATTTGATTTTCAAGGATAACAATCCATGAAAATAACAATAATAATATTTCATGTTAAATAAATGGATTTCTGTAGAAATTGTAAGATGCAAACTAGGAGTTTTGGAGAACCAAAATTTGTACAGAAAAAGAACAGGTGGAGGAGAATTTCTCTTTGCAGACTTTGCAATTTAGAGAAGAATAATGTATCAAAATCACCTGAAACTATTGAATTGGCTGAACTGTTTAAACCATACAGAGTCCGGTTTCCTACGAGACAATTCATTCAAAAAGGAATGTTTGATACTTTGCAAGCTGATATATACACTTTTTATAGACCAAAAAGTGAGGTGAAAGACCCCAATTATAATTTTAGGAATGTAAGGAAAGAGATTAAAGAAAACGACTATAGGAAGCTTCTAAGGTTAAATAATGGGTACAAGTATATTTTAAATATAATCGATACTTTTTCAAAGTACGCCTGGGCTGTTCCTCTAAAATCAAAATCTGGTGCTGAAGTAGCTGTAGCGCTGGAAAAAGTTATGGAAAGTTTACCAATCAAACCAAATAAATTTCATGTCGACGAAGGCAAGGAATTCTACAATAAACAAGTGAGAAATGTTTTAGGAAAATATGACATTGAAATGTACAGTACAGGAACTGTAAACAAGGCTTCCATTGTAGAGAGATTTAATAGAACTCTTGGAGATAAGTTAAAACCCATAGTATATAGTAATTTAAAATGGGTTGATGCACTACCGAAAATAATAACAAATATAATAACACATTTCACCGAACGATTAAAATGAAACCAAGCCAAGTGAACAAACAAAATGAGAAGGAATTGCTCTCAACTGTTTATAATTTTAAAATATCGAAATCAAAACCCAACTTTGAAATTGGAGATCGAGTGAGGCTTTCCACTCATGTGTATATTTTCAAAAATAAATTTAAAACTAACTGGACTAAAGAAATTTTTACCGTTTCAAACGTTTTAAGATCCAATGTAGTATATTATAATTTAGAAGATATTACTGATGGTGTTTATGAAGAGGAATTGCAATTGACAAAATTATAAGAATATACCCGATATTTATCGGTTTGAAATAATATGAAAGACTCTTATTGACTTAAACGAAGCAAAATAAATTCAGAATTTGACTTTCTTTGGGATTCAAATTTGATAAGTTTCAGGTATATTAGTTTTATGATGTTTCCAAGTCATTTTGTAATGCATTTTTTAGAAATTCGTCTTTAGGTTTATTGATTTCATAGTGTCCGTGAGCCAAACAATCGATCCCATTTGGTAAAATGTATCTCTTATCGTCAAGTGCGCAAAGTGCCTTTTTATTTTGTTCAATGGTATAAATTTCATGTTGTCTGATTTTAAACAGTTTTTGTTTTTTGTAGACAGGTATTTTAGTCTCCAAACATTTTTTGAGATCTTCAAAACGTATCTCATTTTTCGTGACATTTTTCTTAACACCTTTGACTCTTTTAATTTCTTCATCACTTTCAAATATTTTCAAAGCATATAGCTTCGATCTCAAACCAACGAACTGTTCTATTATTTCTCCTTTTAATTCATCCTTAAACTTCCCTAAAACTTTCTTGTTCACTAAAGGTATCTGATACACGTTATCTTTGGGATAGTCGGAAGTATCAAAGTGGTCAATCATACCTTTTAGATCCTCATAAAAGTCTTCGGTTTTAATCTCTAAGATGAGAGAATCTGTATCCGTGAATAACAGTTTGACTTTATCCTCATATTTCTTTTTAATTGTATCATAAAAAAAATCATAAATACATAATTTTGAATTGTCCAAAATACTCATGCCAATATAAATCGGTTTGTTAAAACAGAGTTTCGTGCGCTTCATATGAATGGCAGCTAAATTCTCTGTGAAAATTGTGGCTCTCTCGAAGTTGGGTTTTGCTATCATATTTTCAACTTGCTTCACATTCGAGCACAGTTTAATGTTTACTCGATTTCTTATATTTTCCATAGTTTTTCCAAACACCGAATTAACCATTAATTTGTAGAAGTCCTTTTCAAAATCATTAGTAGCCGCTTGTCGCAATTTAGTATTGAAATCAATGTATGGCTTTAACCATTCGGACTGATCGAATTCTAATACTCTATGTATGTTTGTCAACTTCATTCCTAATCGCAAGTAATCTTTAAGATTCCTATAGTGGACAACATAATTTTCCTTATCATATAAAGTCGTGAATAATTTCGGCAATTTCACAGTTCCAATCCTTCCTTCTGGGGCTAAAGGGAAATCTGAATGCAAATTATGCAGATCCTTTGGGTAAATTAGATCAACTTCCAAAATATATCCTTTGGGTGAGTTATCAGGAATTTTTAAAACATCAATATTTTTATCAACCCATTTAAAACCACCGTAAGGTAAACATTTACTCATAGCCCAACCATAAAGATTGTTTGCATCCACATATTCAATAAAAATTGATTCCTCGTGTTTCTTAAATTTATCGCCCATGTATTTATTGTTTGCTTTTGAATACCTGTTACTACATTGCGAAATTCCACCTCTAATTCCAGCTTCGATCATTAAACTCATATCATAATCTGTCAACAATTCGAATTTTTGGTCTGTCATTTTGAGCATACAATCCCAAGCAAATCCGGGCGTTGTATAGTACCAAGCAGGATCTAGCTTGTATGTTTTCAGAGCAACATTTCTAAAGTTTTCAATTACATCTGCAAGTAACATGACATCAATTTTGTTGTAAAGTAGAGTAAACTCTCTTAAATTTTTTATATTAAATATTTTCCAAATTTCTTTCGCATTTTCATAGTCAGTTTTCTTAACATCTTCACCTGTCAAAGCACTGTAAAATTTGTCAATAGAAGGCAATTCACACTCGTCATATTTTTTAGTCGAATCCATATATTCATACGGATAAGCCAATTTTCTAGTTATAGAATCCAAATGTTCTTTTGAGAAACATCTCCTTGTCTCCATAAATTGTTCTCTGTCCAAGTTTTTAGTTAGTTTGTCCAAAGAACAAGATAGAAACTTAAATGAGTCAATAAATCTCAACTCAATTTTGTTGTAAAATGGCTGTCCCTTTTCATTCACTTCACCAGAATTGTATTTTAAAACCTTTGAAAAAGAGATATAATTTTCCTCAGTATTTGGAATTAACTTTATTTCCCCATCATCTGTACCAAATTCTTTAATAAATAAATGAGCATCGTATCCTGCTAAGTTGTGGAAATATATTGGGATGAATCGAGGATTCTGGTAGCCTAAATTGCAAATTGAATGAGCTGGACCTCTGTATTGACCTGATAGATGAGAATGATCTCTGACTTTTTGGGAATTTGATTCTATTTTAGCAACAAGTGATTTTAGTTCGTTTTCACATTCTTTAATTTGATATTCATGTGTCCATTTAGTCAACTCGAAATCATATCGATTCTGTTGACAAAACAACTTTAGCTTTCTTTCTAATAATTCTTTTTTCTGTTCTATCACAGGTGGTAATGAACCATCAAAACTCCTTTCACAAATATGACACTGTTTGGCTGTTTCATAGCTTATTCGTTCTTCTGATGTTAGAGGTTTCATTGGTTTAATTTTATCATAGTATTCTTGTGCTATCATTAAAGCATCTGCTTTTATTTTCTCATAAAAAACTTTAGGAGCGTCAGGACCAAAATATTCCTCTAATCTGAAATTTTTACTATCAACATCTTTCAAGTAATAGGCAAAACTCACTGGCTCATGTTTTTCAGTATCATTCAAATAAGACTTCTCAGGATTCGGGTGACAGGTTGAAATCTTTTGCAACATGCATTCGAAATCGGCGTAAATAGCCCATGGAACTTTCAATGAGTTCTGATAATTTTTAAATTGTAACACATTATCATATTTCTTAGGCATTTCGATTTTGGTTGCTCCATGAACACTGCAATATATTTTATGGTCTTTTAATTTCTCTTCAGAGTAAAAACTATTCAAACACATTTTACACAGAAATCGTTTGCTTTCGTGTTTTGTAATTTGTCTACCTACTAACCTCCATAAGTTTTTGATCCAACAATAATGGTCCTTACCACTTTCCTTGAGGTATAACAAATCTATATGCTTTTCTTTTTCATCTTTCGTTACTTGCAAAGGAGCAATGTTATAATTTTCATAGAAATAAACATTAATAGACATGTTTGTTCTTTTCTCAAATTTATTGATGTCAGTTAGTTTTACAGGAAAGTTTATACCTTCTAGCTCTTTATCAAACTCATGTTCCCATTCATTATAACTTGTCACCCTTTCAGCATTTTTGGTTTTAGGATGTAATGCTGAAAGAATAGACCATAGGAAACATTTGTTGTCCGAATTTTTAACATTGATTATTGCCTTTTTATTTGCTAAGCACTCAGGCAAAGCTATATAAGAAGCGCCTTTTAGTGGATTGTATTTGTTTAACCTCAACTCTAAGCTTAAAATTTTATTCAGAACCCATTGCGAACCTTTGCTTTCAAATACTTCCATCTCATTTAAAATTGTCTGTTTTACCCTAGAGTAAAACGCAGCAAGATCTGAGGATTTTGTCAAAACTTCGTTTTGAGTTTTGAGGTTAGTTTCACAATATACCATATTTTTCTGATCCGTGCCTCTTTTGTATTCAGCGAGCACAAAAATATTTACTTTCAGTTCTTGATGGTTCAGTTCTTTATTTATGAGTCCAAATACCAATCTTTCTATATTTTCTAAAAATTTATTCATATCCTTAAAATGATGTCTATTTTCTACTAAGTAGGTCTGTAATCGGTTTTTAAACGATTTCGCTTCAGTTTTGACAATGGTTCTAACTTTTTCTTTTTCAAATATTTTGTTGCTGAAGTTAAAAACTTTGTGTAGTTTTCGAGGTTTATAAAATATGTTTGCTGGTTTTCTAATTCTTGTTGATTTGATAGTTTCGGTTGGATCATTTCTTAAATGACGTTTAGATTTTAGATGTCTAGCCCAGTTTTTGTAAGTGATTTTATGATCACATTTCTCACAATACCTATCTGGATAACATCTTTTTGACGCTTGGAACTTTTTGGGTTCCAAACTATTGTCGTTTATTAACATTCTTATTTATATATATATATTTATTATAAATCAACCAATCCTTTAATATAAGATTGATTTCGATCACTTTTCATGAATTTATTTTAAAGTAACTTTTACTTTAAAAAATATTTATATTATAAATCAATCCTTTAATATAGGATTGTTTCCATCATTTTGTAATGGTCTATTGCGTTTTATGTGATATCCACCTTTTAGATGTGTAGCCCAGTTTTTGTAAGTGATTTTACGATCACATGCTTCACAGTATTTGTCATCATATTTATGAACCACAGGGTCCACAGGCTTATCTCTTAGGTGACGTTGAGATTTCAAGTGTTTAGTCCAGTTTGAATAGGTGATTTTACGATCGCATTTCTCACAATACCTATCAGGATAATTTTTCTTTGTTTTAGTGCATTTTTTATTCTCACACATTCTTTATTTATATGTTTATATTTATTATAAATCAATCAATCCTTTAATATAAGATTGCTAAAATTTATAAAACTTATTTTTTTAAGTCAGTTTGATCAGGGATTAATGTCAAGTCAAGTTTGATCAGGGATTGATTTCAAGTCAAGTTTGATCAGGTATTATTTTAAAGTCAAGTTTGATCAGGGATTGATTTCAAGTCAAGTTTGATCAGGGATTGATTTCAAGTCAAGTTTGATCAGGGATTAATTTCAAGTCAAGTTTATCAGAGTGAGCCAGAACCTACACATTATACCTACTAAAATTCAATAAATAAAAAACTCAAAGTCTTATAAATTTTACTGTACATAAATGGATGTATTCAAAGATTCATGTGTTTGTGAAAATGAGTTTGATTTTGAAAACATTATTCCGTATTTCAAAAACCCTGTTGAGCGAACAAGGTCGAAATATGAAACTCTAATGGATCCGCTCTCTGATAAAATTCAACATTTACCTGAATCTAAAAGAATAAAATATGGTAAGCATATGATAAATATTATAGCTCATTTAAGTGTTTTATCAAGAAGCGTTGAAAAAGAAATTGATATTCTTGATATTCCTAAACGTGATTTGGAATCTGATGTTGAAATAAAATATGTTCGTAATTTGAAGACAAAAACAGTTTTATGACAAGGTGTGCTCGTTTCTACTACGCTTTATCACATTAACCTATCAAACTGTAGGTCATTAAAATAAAGTCTGTAACATATGGATGACAACAAACTTTTTAGCTGAGTAAAAACGAGGAGAGTTTTATGCAAAGAATGAATGAAATAGAGACAAATTTAAAGATGCTATTAAAAATACTCGGTATTTTACTGAGATGATAACAGAACATAAAAACTTAAATGGTTGAATAAAAAAAAAATACGAAAAACGTATCAGATATGTATATTCTTTAACAAAGATTGATTGAACATCTGATTTTTTTGAAAACCACATTTTTCAGTCATCTTCACCTGTGAACAATCGTAAAAAAGTAAACTAAATAAATTAATTTTTTATTTGGAAATTCAACGTATAAAATAAAAGACAGAACAGGCTTTCAGTTCTAATGCTTTTGCCTGATAAAATTGTCAAATTTTTTTCTACTAATAGCAGTAAATAATAACCTTTTAGAAAACTATATCACTGGAAAACCTTGAATATAAATACGAAAAATCTGTAAAAAAAATAGACTTTATTATCACCTTGGTAAAAAATAGGGTAACTTCCGACCACAGTTACGTTCACACAACTGAAGTACGACCTATAATTACCAAGAAAACGTAATACGTCGTTACCTTATTTTTAGGATAAGAAAAACAACTCCTACTCTGCTGTAGACATTTTGAATTTAGGATAAAGTCCGACGTTGATATAATAACTTTGACTAATACTACACTGTGTGTTAGATGTGTTCAATTTATGGACTGAGTAAGTTTTTCTGGTTTTTATAAAACCGTGTTAAAAAGAGATTGGTATATTTTTCAAAAAACTTACCATTATATTACTTTTAAAAAAAATTTGTTAATTTGAATAAATCTTTGTTACAATTCATAACCAGTTGAAAATGAAATACTTTCTCTTTTTAATGGATCTGGTTAATTTTTAAAAATGAATAGTAAAAGAGCAATTTGAATTTTTAAAATTCAACTTACCAGAGATGACTTCAGATTTATTTACTCAGCTTCATCGATTTCGATAAAAGTGTATATATACATAAGAAGTTTTTCTACTGCTGCTGATTTACGGGGTAACCATAATTTTCTCATTAGCCAAGTACCACGAAAGTACGCTATTACATGTATATGTATACTTTCGCTGTAATCTTCATATAGCAAAGATATCCCCTCAGCTAGTTCCGTCTCGTTTCGGGGATATGCCGTTCTCCCTTTAAGTTGATCTAATAACTCTCTTATTTTACAACTATCTCCTTTGTTTTTAAAAATCGCCATCCATTTTAAGTCACGACGTTTAAATGTGTTGGCGCCATATTCTTTTTCCATTTTCGCTATCCAGGACCATACAGCAACTTCTTTTAACAATCCATCCAGACGAGCCTATGAACAATTGTGTAAAAACGGAACTAAATAAATGTTCTCTTTTTTGTCAAGTATATGTTAAACATTAAAATTAAAAAAGAAAAAAAAATACAATTTTAAAAATGCCATAAATTAAAAGCTAAAAATGTTGATAAAGACAAATTTAAAATGAAAGAAAACAATACAAATGCATAAATAAGTTCTCAGCTTTTACTCTCAAGCTCGAAGTCTAACAAAATTCAGTATATTTTTTGACGTAGCATAGTACGAGATATCGATCGAAAAAACTAGATTACTGAAATTCATTGGTCCTTAATTACGAAAAACAATAGTGAACAATAAACTAAGTTGTTACCACCAATAAGTAAAAAACATTAAATTGTATTTTACGTTACCACGCACAGTGTGTAATTTTGGCTATCTAGCGCCCGAAAACCTCCAAAAAATATATTGGCAGATCATTGAAAGAATATCCGAGATTGACAAATTAGAAGTACAAGGAGCAAGAAAATAGCATCATATATATGACCATAAAGCACCTTTTAAATGGTAGGGGGGTCCGCAAATTCATCAAATTTAGTGAACACGAATCATACATCAGCCGGCGAATCTCAGAAACACAAGGGAAAGAAACAATAAACATAGATAGATTCAAATGAAATTTTCGCATAATATACTCAAAAATACTCGACTTTACAATGTATCAAAAGAAAGCTGAAAGTCTCTACTTTCTTTATCTGGAACAAAGACATTATAGAAGAAGACTGGCCCCTGCTATCTCTTTGCACGGGGGAAAAGTGAAGCCGGTCTTGAGTCGGGCGGATGGGCAGGGCACTTCCCCGCGCGGGGGTATGAACCAAATTAACATTAGCTCTTATGGAGCTTCGCTCTCCAAACCTATTTTAGTCAATTATTCTTGCGAATAACCGTGTCGAGTCTCACATATGTTGTACATTATAGTATACCATACATTTAAATCGAAAATTTGGATCAATTTAAAGCGTCCGTTCTTTAATAATCGAAGTTAACGATCGGTCGGTCATTGTTTACTTTAGCACCCATAACCTCTCTGCCGTACTTTCAATAGAAAATATCTAGCGGATAAATTGACCGAAACATTCGTTTAAGTTCGTCAATCTCAACTTTGGCATAAGCTGCATATCATAATAGCGTACTTTTGAAAACTAACAGTAATTAACATTCTTTTGAAACAGTTTTATGTATCGGCTCCATAAGACGCAATGTTAATTTGGTTCATACCCCCGAGCGGGGAAGCCCCAGCCTGCGACAGTAACCGGCTTCAAATCTCGCCGCTAGGGGCCAGTCTTCTTCTATAATGTCTTTGATCTGGAAAGACATTCTGCGAATTTTTGCGATTTTAAAAGTTGCGAGCATAAATAGAAGGCAAAGTTGATCTGTTAGTTCCGTGCTTCTCAGAAACGCACTATTAAAAAACAAGTAAACATCATTAAATTCAGATGAGAATTTCGCACGATGTACTCAAAAATACTCGATTTTCCTTTGTATTAAAAGAAAGCTGAGAGTCTCTACTTTTTTTATCTGGAAAGACATCCTGCGAATTTTTGCGATTTTAAAAGTTGCGAGCATAAACGTGAACGTCATAATCGATCGGTTTTTCCTGGAAATCTGAGAAATGTAAAATAAACCGTAAACATGGATGTATTCAGATGAGAATTTCGCATTATGTACTCAAAAATACTCGATTTTCTTTTAAATTAAAAGAAAGCTGAGAGTCTCTGCTTTTTTTACCTGGAAAGACATCCTGCGAATTTTTGCGATTTTAAAAGTTGCGAGCATAAAAGTGATCTCATAATCTATGTTTTCGGTTTATTTTACATTTCTCAAATTTGCAGAAAAAACCGATCGATTATGACGTTCACGTTTATGCTCGCAACTTTTAAAATCGCAAAAATTCGCAGGATGTCTTTCCAGATAAAAAAAGTAGAGACTCTCAGCTTTCTTTTAATACAAAGGAAAATCGAGAATTTTTGAGTACATCATGCGAAATTCTCATCTGAATCTAGTGATGTTTACTTGTTTTTTAATAGTGCGTTTCTGAGAAGCACGGAACTAACAGATCAACTTTGCCTTCTATTTATGCTCGCAACTTTTAAAATCGCAAAAATTCGCAGGATGTCTTTCCAGATAAAGAAAGCAGAGACTCTCAGCTTTCTTTTAATGCAAAGGAAAATCGAGTATTTTTGAGTACATCATGCGAAATTCTCATCTGAATCTATCCGTGTTTACGGTTTATTTTACATTTCTCAGATTTGCAGAAAAAACCGATCGATTATGACGTTCACTTTTATGCTCGCAACTTTTTAAATCGCAAAAGTTCGCAGAATGTCTTTCCAGATAAAGAAAGTAGAGACTTTCAGCTTTCTTTCGATACATTGGAAAGTCGAATAATTTTGAGTATATCATGCGAAAATTTCATTTGAATCTATCTATGTTTATTGTTTTTTTCCCTTGTGTTTCTGAGATTCGCCGGCTGATGTATGATTCGTGTTCACTAAATTTGATGAATTTGAGGACCCCCCTACCATTTAAAAGGTGCTTTATGGTCATATATATGATGCTATTTTCTTGCTCCTTGTACTTCTAATTTGTCAATCTCAGATATTCTTTCAATGATCTGCCAATATACTTTTTGGAGGTTTTCGGGCGCCAGATTGCCAAAATTACACACTGTGCCACGTTGCGTTTAAATAATGTTATAAACGAATTCTCATGGCGCATGCTAGGTCCATGAGAGTCGAAATTCGCGGATTTCAGTGATTCCAGCAATAATTTATGTTCGATCTGACAAGACCGCGCGCCTTAGAAAAATGGATATCTCGAGAACGAATCGATGGATTGCACTGCGGTTTGAACTGAGTGGCAGCTCCAGCTTTCAATTACTTTCTGAAAAAAAAAATCAGATCCATTTGAGTTTTTAAACGGATCTTATGGGACCTCTCGCGACCGCAGTTCGACATTAATTGTGAGACGTACGCTGGATTTGGGAACAAGGCTCCCTGGGAGGGACCTTCTCGGACCCTTGGGGCACTTGAACAGCTTCATCAAAATAATAAAAATCGTATCCGACTTCTCATGGCGCATGCTAGGTCCATGGGAGTCGAAATTCGCGGATTTCAGTGATTCCAGCGATAATTTATGTTCGATCTGACAAGACCGCGCGCCTTTGAAAAAGCGATAAATCGAGAACCAATCGAAAGATTGCACTGCGGTTTGAACTGAGTGGCAGCTTCAGCTTTCAGATACTCTCTAATTAAATTTCTGATCTTTCCGAGTTTTTAAACGGATCTTATGGGACCTCTCGCGGCCGCAGTAAGACATTTTAAGTGAGACTTACTCTAGAATGAGGTCCACGGCCCTCCCGGGAACTGACTCACACCCTAATTTGCGGACGATTCTTTCAGAGTCGGCTCGGAAAATATCGAATATCTCGATTTTAAGTGGAGTTTTCCGGCCGCAGTTTGGATTGACCGATTACAAGTATAAGTCGCTATGAGAATTTCCACATCTTCGGCCTGTAAAACAAATTGTATACGTACGAATTTAACGGTTTCGACCCGAGAATGGTTGCTCGGCTCGAACAACTCTCGATTGGAGTGCGGTCACCCCTCGAAAAAACTTTAATCTTCATAAAAATCAAATATGTGTTAGCCTGTAACTTGAGGAGTCAAGGAAAAAAAGTAAGGCCTTGCGTACTGAAACGAGTACCTGCAAGTATGTGTTGGATCAAAATGCGCGACGTTGTGCGCGCCCGCGAAAAACCGCGAATGGCCGCGGATTGGTGGCCACTATCGAGAAACCGACTGCAAAAATGAAACTATTTTCGAGGGTCAGGAATGAGATTCTGTCATCCTTTTCACGAGAGAAAGAGCTTTTCCTCGTTAATTAGAAGAATCCAGCTTTTGTTATTACTGGAAGACGTGAAAAACCGCGAAAAACCGCGAATACATCGCGGAGAGTGGAGAAACTTAAGATTTGATGAAAAATATGCGGGAAAGTAAGGCCTTGCGCACTGAAACGAGTGCCTGCAAGTAAGTGTTGGATCAAAATGCGGGACGTTGCGCGGTGACGGTGCAAATGATCCACGGTGCGTGGACTCCACGCACCAAAATCATCCACAACCTCGTGTGGACTGGTGCAAAAGGTCCACGGTGCGTGGACTCCACGCACCAAAAATTTTCTTATATTTTACAGTCCACAATATTGGTGCATAACATTCACACTGTGTGGACTCCACGCACCAACTCAAAGCAATACTTTTTTAATGGAAAAAAGTTGGTGCGTGGACTCCTCGCACCGTGGATGTTATGCACCATCCACACGCCAACCTTGGTGCAAATGATCCACGGTGCGTGGAGTCCACGCACCATTTGAAAAACAAGGCTTTGTGGATGGTGCGTGGAGCCCACGCACCGTGGATTATTTGCACCGAGGGTTGTGTGTGGATGGTGCATATCATCCACGGTGCATTTGGTCCACAAACTGAACTTGAGCCCAAAGCTTGAACTGAGAGTCAACTTTTCATGAGTAATCAGTATTCTACTTTGAGGAAAAAAATTAATGAATTAAGAGTACCTTTAAAGTTGACTTAAGAGTGTGGATGTTATGCTCCGTGGATGATATGCACCATCAACACACAACCCTTGGTGCAAATGATCCACAGTGCATAAAATCCACACTTTCTTGAAATTCCATTAAATAAAAAAACAATCCTATCCCTCAGGAATATTTCTAAAGGATAGCCATCTCATTATTCCAAAAGTATCAATTGATAGTTTGAAATTCAAAGTTAACTTAAGAGTGTGGATGTTATGCACCGTGGATGATATGCACCATCCACACACGACCCTTGGTGCAAATGATCCACGGTGCATAACATCCACACTTCCTTGAAATTCCATTAAATCAAAAAACAATCCTATCCCTCAGGAATATTTCTAATGGATAGCCATCTCATTATTCCAAAAGTATTAATTGATAGTTTGAAATTCAAAGTTAACTTGGGAGTGTGGATCTTATGCACCGTGGATGATATGCACCATCCACATGCAAACCTTGGTGCAAATGATCCGCACTCTCCTGGCAGTCTGTGCTGGGATTGTACCTGAGTCCCTCAATACCTGTTTCTTAGAAACTCTTCCCATTCTCACAAGTGATTTTTGTATAATCCACTGTTGCCAGATCTACTGACAAAATGAGATGATTTTGCAATGGATCAGATGAAATATCAGAGGTTTTTCTATCAACTAAGGCAACACTGGCACAATCGTAATAATAATAAAAGGATAAATACCTCGAGAAAAACAGGGTTGACAGTGAATGATCCTTCTAGCTTTCAGGAATGTCAGCTGTTGAAGAATCTCCAAGAGAACTTTTATTGCATATCATTGGAGCATATATGCCACAATCGTTTTTTAAAATACTACGATGAAAGCATCGTGCCTAGGAGAAAATGCAACTGTTTGCGCTATGAGCAAGCATCACAGGACAGAATAATCTAAGAAGGAATAATCACTCCCATGATTACCGAGGAAATCTTAAAAACCGAACAGTAGATTCTCAGCTGTGCTGCGCGGAACATCCATAACTTTTGAGAAGAGAGCCAAGTACTCTCAGCCCTTTTCTAAATGAGTACAGGCTCAAGTTTTTTGGAGGAACAGTGCATTTGTATGCAAGAGTTTTGAAAGAATTGAATCCTTGTTTCTACAACATTTCACAATCAAAGGTTTTAATGAATCATTTCAGATTAATGCCAGACACTCAGATAGCGGTTTCGATGAAATTTCTTAATTATTGCTCTTAGTATGTAAAGACTAGAAGAAAATGAAAATTGGCCGCAAAACCAATGTAGCTACCCATCTGAGTTGTGCACAGAGCCTCATCACTAGACTAGTAATACATGAGAGCAAATTCAACCTGTTCCGAGTAGAACTGTGAAACAGATTTAAGAAAAATGCGCAAGTTCCTCGCATCTGTCAGAACAGGAGAGGAGATAGTCTGACTTGGTGATTATTGTAGACACACATGAATTAGAAACGGAAATATGTCTCGGCAAAACCGAAGAAAAATTTCCTCTCTCCTGTACTTATACTGCTGCCCAGTGCCCAACCATGATATCATGAACTCACACCATTTTTCACTAAACCTTGTCAAGCAATACACCAGGAGTTAGATTTTGCACAATTGATCAAGAAAGAGAAAAACATTCGATCTGGAATTCACATCTTGTAAAATAAGATCACCGAAAGTTTTCATTCGCACTGATCCGCACAAAACAGAACGCAATACGCACATTCTCCTGATATTTTCAATCATTACAAATTCTAACCTCACATTCCTAGCGAAACATAAACAAAAACAAAAACTATGAAACTTCAACAACGCGCTGGGGAGCGTTCTAGAATTTTCCGATCCGGTAAACCGGGAAAGTGCATCAGAATTTCCGGGGAGTGTTTGGGAGCGTTCTAGAATTCTCCGATCCGGTGAACCGGGAAAGTGCATCAGAATTTCCGGGGAGTGTTTACGGTAAAGCCGATAATGTTTTGATGAAGCTCATCGGTTCTCCGATGAATTTAAGAACGATCACGGGCGCAGCGTGTTATTACTAAAAATGTCTGTTTACATTTCAATAACCTCCAAAACACCCATAAGAACACTTGAAAATAGGTTGTTTACTTCTTGGAGGTTAGTTTTCAACGACTTTATCGGAGTTAGAACTCCGGTAAAGCCGGTGTACTCCGGGGAAGAGTTCTGATAAACTTCATCGGAGTTCAAGAACGCTCCGATGAGCTTCCCCGGGTTATCAGAAACGAAATCGGAGAATAAAAGAACGACTTGGTAATTTAGCGGTTTAGCGGGGAAGCTACTTTGAGAATTCTATAACGCTCCCTTTTTACGGTAAAGCCGATAATGTTTTGATGAAGCTCATCGGTTCTCCGATGAATTTATGAACGATCACAGGCGCAGCTTGCTATTGCTAAAAATGTCTGTTTACATTTCAATAACCTCCAAAACACCCATACGAACACATGAGAATAGGTTGTTTACTTCTTGGAGGTTAGTTTTCATTAGAGTCCCTATATTTAGAGAGTTAAGACAAGAGGGTAGTCAACTTCTGATTGGTCGATGAGTTTTAGGCTCTACGGATGCCGCCATTGGATGCGATTTTGCACTTTTGTTTACAATCGCAGTTGTTTACCAACGGTATTTTACGGATAAAGAGTTAATTATCGACGAATCTGTAAATTTTAATCATGAAACGCCTCAACAATTTCTATAAATCCCAAAAGAACCTTTCAAATCGTAAATGGATGTCGATCCACAAAAGCAGTAAAAGATTACATCGTTAGAAACTCAGCGGCACTGTAATCTTTGCAGTGGACAAAAACACAACAATGGCCCTCAGAATGTAAACAAATGTGCAAAATCGCATCCAATGGCGGCGCCCATGGTTTCTCTTGTCTTAACTCTCTAAATATAGGGACTCTAGTTTTCATCGGCTTTACCGGAGTAAGAACTCCGGTAAAGTCGGTGTACTCCGGGGAAGAGTTCTGATGAACTTCATCGGAGTTCAAGAACGCTCCGATGAGCTTCCCCGGGTTATCAGAAACGAAATCGGAGAATAAAAGAACGACTTGGTAATTTAGCGGTTTAGCGGGGAAGCTAGTTGGAGAACGCTCCCCCTTCCTCCGATGATGTGCTCGAGGCCGCGGCCCGCGAGTATTCAAATCGACGGTCTTTTTCTCAAGGTTCGTTTAAACAGGTTACTCCGAAAACATTGTAGTCTTTGTGACCAATTCGGGAAACCATGCTATTCATTGGGGATTCATTTCCAAAGTTGGTCAAAGTCCATTTTAGCAGGCCAGTCCGATCGCGCTGTCATTTATTTCTCCCTCCTGTACATGCCGTCGTCAGTGGAACTTGAACAAATTGGGAAATTAACAACTCACATTTGAAAATCACAATTTCCCGATTTGGTCACAAAGACTACGGCGCTATCGGACCGACCAGTAAAATGGACCTTGCTTCCCCTCTTTCATATTTTTAAATTGGTATAGGTTAGCCGGCGGCTCTTAGGTCTCAAAATTAAACTCTGCTATCAGTTTATTTTAAAGAATTTTTAATCTACGATGCCTGCCGAGCAGAGAGGACGGCAGAACTGATGGCAGAATTGAATTTGACGACCTGAAGAATTGCCAGCAACCAATTTTCGTCGAGTTTCGGCAATTAAATGCGGAGAAATGATTTATTTCGGCTTCATCTCATTGGCGGATGCAGGTGGAGGGGGCGAAGGGGGCGATCGCCCCCCCCCGTTCGATCCAAAAAGGGAGAAAAGAGGGGGAAGAAGGGGGAAAGAAACAGCGTAAAGATAGGCGTACAGATAAGCTCTGCGTGTCGTATCGGCGTATGTTCGACGAAGATCAGTCGACTATTTGAGTTTCCTATCTACTACTTTGTTGGTCTGTTATTCGTTTTGTGTATTTGCTAGGTTACATCGTTGCATTCTTTAGCCATATGAGGAGGGAGTCGTTTGGCTCCGAAACGTTTTGGTTTCTTTTGTTTTAAATTGTGTTTTACAATTACTTTTTTTAGCCTTGTTTCCCGATTTTAGTGTTAAATATATATATATATATATATATATATATTTATATATATATATATATATATATATATATATATATATATATATATATATATATATATATATATATATATATATATATATATATATATATATATATATATATATATATATATATATATATGTATCGTGGTTGAAATAAGAGCTAAATAGCCAGTTATTTTTTGGTACTATTTTCACAAAATTTTATTCTTTCTTTAAAAAACACAGAAGAGAAAATAATAATAAATGAGTTTAGCAAACGTTTCGGCTTGAATCATAGCCATCCTCAGTGCAAACAATAACAATAAACCCAAATTGGGAACCGACACAGCAAATCGAAAACCATAACAAAGCAGAAACTTAACTGAGTAATATACAATAAACGACGCGAGACCCAAGAGGCCCGGTAAATCAAGAATTAAAACAATCAGTGTGCATACCTACACATGTTGCCAACTTTACATTGTTGCAATATTTATTAAAAAAAAAAAAAAAAAAAAAAAAAAACTTTATAATTAATTATTTATTTGATTTTTAATGAAAAACTGATCATACCTTGAACTAAGACTAGATGTATCCGTACTAACATTAATAGCACTTTGACTCTTTTTTATATGCACTGCTTCCAATACATGCCTAGCTTTCAAATTCTTCTCTTTGGCTAAGACCTGAGGTTGTTCAAAATCAAAAACATGACCCATGTCCTTCATATGTTGATGTAAGGCTGTTTGTTCCTTCTTATCATATTTGTGAGATTTAATCCGTTCACTTAAATACCGTTTAGTTTGACCTATATACGATCCCTCACAATTTTTACAGTTTATTTTGTAGACAACAGAAGATTTCTTTTCGACAGGAGTTTTGCTTTTTAAATTCGTAAACAATTTTTTATTAGTAAACGTGTTTGCAAACACAGGCTGGATACCAATTTTTCCTAACGACCTTTTAAAATTTTCCGCTAAAACAGGTACATACGGTAATTTAACAACACTACGTAAATCAATTTTAGGTTTTTCACTCACATTTATGTGGGTACGCTTTCGTTGAGCTTGTACCTTTTTGAAAACTGTGTTCATCAGCTTCTCTGGGTAACCATTTTCATGCAACATTTTTTTTGCCTTGAGAATACAGTCTGTTTGGTAACAATAATCCGTTAAATTAACCACTCTTTTTGCTAAATTATTAATAACATTCAATTTGTTCAGAAAAAAAGTTCAGATACCTACCCGAATGAGTTAGTTTTTGATACCATTTTGTTCTTATTTTTCCACTTTTAATATGATCAATTGTCATGTCCAGAAAATTAATTTTTTCCTCCACATCTTCTTCGAGTGTGAATTGAATATTCTCGTGAAAACTATTAAAATGGTTTAATAGCAAACTACCTTTATCTTTAGGAATGCATATTAGGATGTCATCTACAAACCTTTTATAAAAAATACATCTAAAAGGCAAAGTATTTAATAATGTATCTTCAGCACTTTCCAAAACTAAATTTGCAATGACTGCCGAAATCGGGCCACCCATTGCTAGTCCAGATACTTGCTGAAAGAACATATCTCCAAACTGAAAAAAAAAATGAATTTAAGCATATTTTTACAGCATACAAAAAATCATTTTCGGGCATTTTAGTGAACTTCTTAATTTTTGGCCATTTATCTTCAATCACTTTTCATGCAAGATCTATGGGAATATTCGTATAAAGAGACACAACATCCAGCGACACTAACATATAACCATCAGGGACCGTTTGATGCTTAACAAATCTCTGAAAACTAAAAGAATCTTTTACATGATATTTTGTTTTTCCTACAACCTCGCCTATAATTTCACCCAAATACTTTGACATTTTGTAAAATGGTGATTGTATACTACTCACGATAGGTCTGAGAGGGTACCCAGGCTTATGCAATTTTACTAAACCATAGATTTTCGGAGGCATAATGCCTCTTTCATGACTAACCCTTCTTGAATTTCTTTACTAATGAACTTGTTCCTTAACCAATTGTTAACCATGGAGTTGTTTTTTAGTTGTTGGGTGTTTGTTAAATCTTGTTTGTTAATAATTTAGCAAAAAGAGTGGTTAATTTAACGGATTATTGTTACCAAACAGACTGTATTCTCAAGGCAAAAAAAATGTTGCATGAAAATGGTTACCCAGAGAAGCTGATGAACACAGTTTTCAAAAAAGGTACAAGCTCAACGAAAGCGTACCCATATAAATGTGAGTGAAAAACCTAAAATTGATTTACGAAGTGTTGTTAAATTACCGTATGTACCTGTTTTAGCGGAAAATTTTAAAAGGTCGTTAGGAAAAATTGGTATCCAGCCTGTGTTTGCAAACACGTTTACTAATAAAAAATTGTTTACGAATTTAAAAAGCAAAACTCCTGTCGAAAAGAAATCTTCCGTTGTCTACAAAATAAACTGTAAAAATTGTGAGGGGTCGTATGTAGGTCAAACTAAACGGTATTTAAGTGAACGGATTAAATCTCACAAATATGATAAGAAGGAACAAACAGCCTTACATCAACATATGAAGGACATGGGTCATGTTTTTGATTTTGAACAAACTCAGGTCTTAGCCAAAGAGAAGAATTTGAAAGCTAGGCATGTATTGGAAGCAGTGCATATAAAAAAGAGTTAAAGTGCTATTAATTTTAGGACGGATACATCTAGTCTTAGTTCAAGGTATGATCAGTTTTTCATTAAAAATCAAATAGATAATTAATTATAAAGTTTTTTTTTTAACATGCAGTAAGTACTGCATGTTTTTGTTATGGTTTCGTATCGATTTTGGCCATAAACTTCCTGCATAATAATCGACAATTTTCGGCTTGGTCGCAAACGTGCGTTGTCAGATTTCCGCACGTAATGATCGCGTCTCGTTTTACGGTGGATTCCCTTCGTTCGATATATTGCGGAGCGGCAACGCCAAAAGTCTCCCTATCCTTTAACGTGGAAAAAAACGTATCGCGCGCCATATCGGATTTTCAATATTCTTCGGTTCACCGCACAATGGACAGAAATCAAATCTTTGGCGGTCCAAATTCGATCCTTTCAAAGTTGGAAAATTAGTATTTTAGCTGGGTACTATAGTTGATTTTAAGGGGTTTATTTGGCTCGGTTTTTCTATCCTGGCTTGTCCCATATTTATCGGAGAATATCATTTGATGGATCAACAGTTCTTGTGATATCTCTTGTCTTTGTATTTTTGACCACTTAGGACTCGATTTGGATCCATCGTGCGCAGATTGAAATGTTTGAATGTTTGAGTGAGGTTTTGAATGAGAATTGACCCGAAGTTTTTCATAAGGATTTGTCTCCGTTATGAATAAATTTGGTAATTTCGTTATTTTGTCTGTGATTACCAACGAGCTATATCTAGTTCGGAAGCTTTGGTAAACATGCGTAACCGCCTCGGAGATTTTAAGGTTAGCGATTTGTGAAAACAAACTGAAGTTCCCTAAGTATCTCCGCATTGTATTTTCGCGTGTTTTCGAATTCTATCAGAGACTTTAAAATTAGAATTTCTTTTTGAACTGTGCGTGTTTTCTGTCAATCACAGCCTTAATTTCAGTTTCTACTAATTGAAAAGCTCAAGTTCTTCATAGCTTTCATTTAATTTGTCAGTTCCTACAGTGCGTTATTGTCTCGTAATGCTGTAACTCATAGCCTTTCTTGGCATTTCGACGAGTGAAAGTGGTACTTATGTTTCTGGTGATTTATTCAAAAATTTTGTAATTTGACCTCTCTCAGGAAACTCTCTCTTCCTGAGACAGATTTACTCATTTTTATCTCCTCAAGTTGAGTGATCTGAATTAGATAACCTCGTTAACCGATGAGCGTGGTCTAGGCAGTAAAGTTACCGAAAGGGAAAAAAAAGCAAAGGGTGGACCTTTACATTTCAGACCAATTGTACCTATGCTTGCATGACAGTCATGGAGAGCAAAACTATTTAAATGGCAACACCAAGTTGTGTGATGCATTCATTCAATGATAAATGATGTCGACTGAAATAGTGGGCTGAGGTTGATCGGAGAGCATCCATTTCACTCGACTCATCTCTTTTGCCCAAGTTGATTGAGCCACTCGTGAAGTGAATTTTACTACGAGGTTTGGTTGGAGTTTGATAACAACTTTTTTAAGTATTTATTTACCTAAGTATAACTGTCCGACAAGATGAGAGAGTTACAATCACATTGTTCTACAATGGAATATCAGGTGAATACAGCCTGAGGGGTGGTCACTAAAGAAGTCGACAATTGAATCGTAACTAATTAGACCTAAGGATTCATGAATTTTTCATGACTTTATTTAGTAAAGCAGGACCATTTTGAGTATCGAGTCCTGTCAAGAAGCGGTGCCTGCTTCTGAACTGCATCAGAGGGCATGGGAGAGCGGTTGGTTTGCGCAGAGTTTCAACTCGTTTCTAATGAAGCGCTTATCAATGCGCTTTGATGCGGTTTGGAAACAGGCACCATTCTTTGTCAGAACCCTATACTCTAAATGGTCCCCCTCTAATAGAATGGTTACAGTGACTCATCTTACATTGAAACTGCCGAAGATGATTTGACATGTTTTACTTGCAAACGGATAGTTTTGCGGGGATGAAAAAAAGCTTCATTATGAAGCTATCTGAAGCTATACTGAAAAAGTGCAAGAAGTGTGTTCGACACTGAACAGCACAGTTTATGATGCCAGGCTTTGGCTCTGGGCATGAGGGAAAATGGTCATAATCTTGTCAATAATCTTACAAAGTCTGAAGAGAGAAACCTAGAAGCCAAGTTCAAATGATAGTGTTAATTTGGACACATTAGATCTAATCGGGGAAAGCCAACTCGATTTGTCTAATTCTACTCGATAATGTAACCTAAGTCGAAACAAATCTTGACCTGGACCAATCAAATCAGCTTTTCTAAAATGTTGTGAGTAAATCATGAATCCTTGGGACCAATCGGTTGCGATAAAATTGTCGACTACTTTAGCGGCATATCCACCTAAGATTCTTAAGTAGGATAAAGTAACTTTCCCCTCTTGTTTGGAAGCAGTCGATAAATAAGTGGTTACGAAGTTGTGACTGAACTTCACTCGAATCTCGTGCTAACATTCACTCAAGTGGCTCAATTGACTAGGATGAATCGAATTGACTTGGGCAAAATAGATGAGTGGAGCAAGATGGATGCTCTCCGATCAACCTTACAGCAAAATTTTAGTATGGCACCGTTTTACAGCCTTCTTGTCCACACCTATATCCTTGGTAAAAGAACATAACATTATAATGAATTGGTACCCCGTTTCGTGCATCGCACGACGTGGTGTTGTCTTCACTTTTAAAGAAAGTTAGGTTGGTTTTTTTTCATAACAAGGTGTCTGTGAATTACTGTATTTTGGTCACTTCAGAGTTCTACGGAGTACCTAACCTTAAACCTAATACTGGTAATTCTAAGTCAGTGTTGTGATTGATTTCTTGCACCATTATTGCCATAATGATGACAGTAGTTTCTTATTTCTGCTAAGTGGGTACTTTAGTCTTTCAATTCAACTATGAACGCTCTCTTATTGAAGAATACTCTTAATTTCCCAATGAAATGAAAGTCTTCCGTTCGGTCCGTGCAAACTTCAGAACCACAAATGAGAACTTTTAAATCAGATTTGCTGCAAATTTTAATTTCAAATACATTATTATAATTTGCTAAAGTCAGTTCAAAGTACAATCAACGATGGAACTCAACAACCAGTCAACGCGCAGATGAACTTGAACCGCAGGTAGGTGTGACCTCAGGTGTAGATTTTGTGGTTGAATTTTATTTTCTCCTAGTCTCTGATTTTTGATGCACTTCTGTACCAACTTTACTCACACCAGTAAAATGGTAAGTAGAGGAACCTAAAGACAAGTTCAAGCTTTATCCGAGATTACCTGGGATCTGAACGTTAAACGTTAAGGCAAATTACACTAACAGTCACAGTTCTCATGAAGCAAAGCACCTCAAGAAGAGTACGAAATTCTATATACAGTTCAAGTTTGTTTGAAAAAAAGATTACTTTTTTATTCAAATAAAATTTCAATTTAAAGGAGTAAATTGCAATTTATTTAATTAAAACTGCACTTTATTCAAACAAAATTGCAATTTATTCAAAATAAATTGCTATATATTCAAATAAAATATTGGAAAATGTCAACCTAACTAAGATTTATCTGAGATTTATTCAAGTAAAATTTCTTTGAAATATCAATAACATTTCAAATAAAATTGCCATTTTATTTGAACAAAATAGGAGTCGATGCTACTAGGGCTTGGTCGCTCTTATATCAGATGATTTGCAAGTTGAATCAGAGCTACCATGTCTTTCGGTTGTATGCGGCTATTCAGACGAAAGTGTTTACAGGAGAAGTATCAAATATTTCGAAGGAGCTTCATACGGAAGATCTGTTACCAGGAGAAGTATCAAATTATTGAAGGCGCTTTATACGAAAAATAGAAAATGTGATCAGGAGAAGTATCAAATTATTTGAAGGAGCTCTGAAGCCACCTAATCGAGGAAACTTAAAACTTGGTCGCTCTGATATCACATGACTTGCAAATTGAATCAGAACGACACGTCCACCGGGTGTAGGGAAATAAATACTTATAGGAAGATATTTGAAAGAAAAGTTTTTACGAGCAAGTTTTCATGAAGAAGTGTTTGGGGCAAGTGAAGTAAAATGGAGCTGGTTTGGGCGAAAGATTTTGGATCCTGGCCGCAATCACTTGAGGTTTAGCTGAAAGTTTTGGTGAAATAATTTGTGACATGAAATTAATAGAAATTTAAAAAAGAAAATGAACAAAAGCACTTGCTCTCAGAAGTTTCACGTAGAAAATAAATTCTCACTCCACAAATCTCACTTACTCTGCATACCCATTGAAATTATACAGAACATAATGCAGCGATGATAACTATACAGGGTGTTGATTAAAATATGTACCATCTCGAATTTCTCGCGAACGGCTTCGAATTTCATAAAACGCCGAAACACGTCTAAAATATTTTCGAGGGGGACATCTTTTTTGGGGGTCGCCGATTTTGTGGGCCCCCCTGGGGGGCCCCCAGGGGGGCCCCACGACCCTAAATCCCATACTTCAAATGGGGACCCCCAATTTTTATTTAATATTTTGGAAAGAAAATAAAATTCTAAGACTTTTGGTGCAACTCGGAAGTCGATATCGTTTTTTGTTTTCGATATATCGAAGGTCAAAGTTCGATATGGACCCATCTTCAAAAATCCGTAACTCCCCTTTGAATGGTCCAAATTGAAAAAACTTTGGGTCTAAATTGCTCTACAGAGCAAGGTTTTTTCAAATAAAACCACGCATTTTTCAAAAAAATTATTTTAAGGGGGGTTTTGGGCCCCTAAATTTTTTTGAAAATTTGAAAATTTGAAGAGGCTGTATAAAAGAAAGGACTTCAATTTTCAAAAAACGCTGAAACACGGGTCCCATTATTTCAAAGGATACCCCTTTTCTTGGGGTCGGCGATTTTCAGACCCTACAGGGGGGGGGGGGGTGGGGGTCACATTCCTCAAAATTTGAAAAGTTTAAATGATAACGACCCAGACCCCTGCTTTGTGATATATCGTTAAAAAGATCGTTAAAAAGATCGTTACAAGCCGAACATTTTGGTGCAAATCGCGGTTCGATATCTTTTTTCGTTCTCGATTAATCGAAGGTCAAAGTTTCATATCGACCAAATGTATGATATGAACGATATGAAACTTTGACCTTCGATTAATCGAGAACGAAAAAAGATATCGAACCGCGATTTGCACCAAAATGTTCGGCTTGTAACGATCTTTTTAACGATATATCACAAAGCAGGGGTCTGGGTCGTTATCATTTAAAATTTTCAAATTTTGAGGAATGTGACCCCCACCCCCCCCCCCCTGTAGGGTCTGAAAATCGCCGACCCCAAGAAAAGGGGTATCCTTTGAAATAATGGGACCCGTGTTTCAGCGTTTTTTGAAAATTGAAGTCCTTTCTTTTATACAGCCTCTTCAAATTTTCAAATTTTCAAAAAAATTTAGGGGCCCAAAACCCCCCTTAAAATAATTTTTTTGAAAAATGCGTGGTTTTATTTGAAAAAACCTTGCTCTGTAGAGCAATTTAGACCCAAAGTTTTTTCAATTTGAACCATTCAAAGGGGAGTTACGGATTTTTGAAGATGGGTCCATATCGAACTTTGACCTTCGATATATCGATAACAAAAAACGATATCGACTTCCGGTTTGCACCAAAAGTCTTAGAATTTTATTTCCTTTCCAAATATGAAATAAAAATTGGGGGTCCCCATTTGAAGTATGGGATTTAGGGTCGTGGGGCCCCCCCTGGGGGCCCCCCAGGGGGGCCCACAAAATCGGCGACCCCCAAAAAAGATGTCCCCTTCGAAAATATTTTAGACGTGTTTCGGCGTTTTATGAAATTCGAAGCCGTTCGCGAGAAATTCGAGATGGTACATATTTTAATCAACACCCTGTAGATAAGAGGAACCAGCACACTGCACAGAGTTTTAAGAGAAAAACCAAATGAAAGAGAACTTTCAATAAAGACACTCACAAATGACGAAATAAGAGACAGTGGCCTAGAGTTCAAGATGAGAGGAACCATACCACCAGGCATTTTTCTCGAGAACGGCTGATCGAAATGTTTTGAATCTGATTCGGCGTGTTAGATCTTTTGTTTATGACATGAAGTAATAACCGGAGGACCAGATGATTTGATCATCAAACGAAGAGAGAACTAATAATTTTAACTATTTTTGTAGAGGGCCGCAAGCACGCACGTTCAATTGCGGCCAAAGTATCGAATGAAATGAACGAGAAACGATATATGACGTGACTGCAAGCGCGCGATCAATTGCAGTCAAAGTATCGAAAAAGAGGGAAATTATTCGAGAATCGATTATTTTAATGTATTTAAATGCAGAAATTGTCTTTTATAATTTAAACGAAGATCTTATCGAGAAGCGATTTATTAACACTATTTTTAATGGAGAATTATTTTCTTTTAATGTTTAACTTGAGATTTATCGGGAAGCGATTTATTTGTACTATTTAGATGGAGAAATAATTTATTTTACAATGTTAACTTAGATTCGATCGGGAAGCGATTTAATGTTTAATGATTTTGACGTTTTATTATTTATTTTTTAAGCAATGATTATTTAATAGGGGACCATACCACAATAGAACTGTGGCGAACGAAAAGAAGTAATTTAGTTTTAAAGATTGAGAGAAGAGAAAGCGGGAGAAAGAAATCGCACCGTGGATAGAGCCACGGGGATGGGAGAAATGTAGTAATATCACTTACTATAGAACGTTTCTTAAGAAGAATAGTTCGTTTGCCGCTGAGCGCGTTGATAGAAAGCTTTTGTCCTTATGGAAAGTTTGCTGGACGGCCACTTGAGAAATTCACGTATGGAGAGAATATTACAACGGTCAACATTGGCGATCGTAAGAGATGATGAGAAAAGGGTTCAAAGAGAGACCGGCACAGGAGGAATGGAAGTGCACCTCTATGCACGGGAAATTGAAAGGCGGAAAACGGAATAATTTTGAAGGAAATGATTTATTAATTTAATATGACTAATTAAGGAAAATATGTAGAACATGAATGAGAAAAGAAAAAGTAGAAAATTTGAGATGATTAATGGTAATTTGAAGAAAAGGTGGCCCCTTGAGGTGCATTGATGTTTTATGCGATCTAGCGGACGGAGCGGGAACCTTGCTCCGCCCCGACTCGTCGCGAGTTGGTAGGCGAAGAGGACGAAGAGGGCAAGCGGCTGGCGCTTGACCTTGCACTGGCCAGAACATAGTCCCCGCCTTGAACTCTCCAGGGGAGTTCAATGTTTCAGGAATCACTTGAAATAACCCAGTGACCGCACCAGGCTTTTCTTGCGGCGGTTTAAGATATGAAAACTGGGACTCGGGCTTGGCGGAGTCGGCGATGGAACTTCCGGTACGTGTTGATCCGGTTCCGGTTCAGAGTCTGGTGACGGAGGTGGCGTGATGTCACGTGATGTGTTTGGAGAGTGGACCACGTCAGGAGAAGGAGACCTTGCTCTCGGAGGAGTGTGACAGATGGCAGGTGTCAACAGAATTGGAGGAGCCTCCATTCGAGGCAGAAAGAAGGCAGCCTGTGGAGGCTGAGAGTAGACCACTTTTGGAGGCGTTTCGCGGTCGAGAATTGATGACCTTGAAATATCTTCAGAGCCCGAAGTGAGTTTGCGCTTGGGTTTTGGATCGCGTGATTTCGGCTTCCATTTGTGAAGGCTTTCCTTGTGAGACCCGATGGCTGCGGGTGGAAGTTTTGAAGGGGCCTGGTTAGGCTCGCTTGGATGATGTGGCAAGACATCGATGAGTTTTACCATGGAACGAGGCCTTGTTTGGATGCGAAACGGAACATGAGATAAAACATGTGTGCGTTTTTGCTGTGGTTTGAAGGACAGATTGAAAGCCTTTTGTTGCTCTATGAGAGAAAAGGAACCTTTTACGTGGTTGTCAGATCTCGGAGTAGCTTTGAGTATCCAAGCTAATACTCTTTTAGCTTGGTCCTGTGTGGAAAACAAAGGAAAGGGAAACTCAGAAGTTTGAGCGATGAGCACCTGAGTTGAGGCTTTGAATTCCAACGTTTGTTGAGGAGGTGTCGAAATACAGCTTTGAGGGCACTGTGCGACGGGTTGTTGTGACCAAGAGGGCCCATGCCACCATAGTTCATGGTTCACGAAAAGGGCGGGTGATAGACCACTGGAGGCGCTATCTGCCTGGTTGTCGATGGATTTGACATGTTTTTGAATGATCTTCTCCGAGCTTTCCCGCATTGCTGACACTCTATTGGCCACGAATGTATTTAACATATAAGATGGTGTTTGGAGCCAGTGGAGTGTCACTGTTGAGTCACACCATGCATGAATGTCAGTAATTTCATGGTGCCTCCTTAGCAAAGGCGCAGCATAGGCAATAAGCGATGAGAGAAGTGCTGCTCCGCAGAGCTCCAGTTGAGGTATCGATACACGGTTGAGTGGGGCCACTTTTGATTTGGCCGTGAGAAGAGACGTATGAATCTCATTTAGAGAGGACTCTGAGCGAATGTATAGAACTGCCGAAAATCCCATTCCGGACGCGTTGCAAAAGCCGTGAAGTTGAGCTTTTGAGTTTGACGTGAGATAGAGTCGCCGGGGGAGGCGGACGTTCTGTAAAGCTGGCAGGACGGACGTTCTATCGAACGTTCCAAACGAACGTTTCTTCTGTTTTACAGCGTGGCGTGGCAAGTAGTGTTGAGAGGTATCTGGAGAATGGAGGAGTACGGGTTTGAGATAACCAGCCCTCGAGTTGTCAGCTAATGTTTGTGAATAAGCATCTTTGAAGGCTGGGTTTTTGGCGAATTCATATTCGAGTGAGTGAAACCTTTGTTCGGCGATTTCGTGGAAAGAACTGACAGGGGGGTGTTCCTCCCGAAAAGGTGGGCGCACCATGAAGCAACCAGATTGTTTTTGCACAGTGGTATTGCAGTACAAGTCTTCAGTGGCTATCTCTTCTGGAGACAGGTCGTTTTTTGATGAGACGTGTTCTAATCGCCAAAACTTTTCAATTTGATCGTGAAGTGAGGGCAGATTTGGGATTAAAACAACAGGCATGGATGAGGAAGCGGGGGGACCCCCGATGCAGGGTGCGCTTCCCATAACGACAAAACCAAAGATTGTACCTAAAATCATTGGAAAGGAAGGGCCGAAAGTAACTTGCTCACCAGTTAGAATTTTAGAACAGAGTTCAGCACCGAGCAACATATGAATGGGGCCTGGAACGTCATACGATTGGTCTGCCATAGTATAGTTACGCAGCTTGTGCAGAACTGAATTATCGATTTTGGCCGAAGGCATGAGACCTGTGATGCGGTCAACAATGGCCACGGGGTGATCAATGGCTACTGTGTGTTGGTCCATGGTCTTTAGTGTTACCTTAGAAGCGCCTGAGACTTGCACTTTACTTTCAGCTAGGCCTGAGACGTAAGTCAAGTGTTTTTCAGGTTGTAGTCGTAAGAGCTGGGCGCATTTTGTTGTAATAAAGCTCGTTTGAGAGCATGAATCCAATAGAGCTCTCACCACGGTGCTATGACCGCTGAGTGACGTCACACGGACTTGAGCGGTGGGCAATATTGTCGTTGAGTGCAGCCGTGAGCTGCCAATGAGAGCGCTGGCGTGAGCGTTAGAGCTCGCTGATTGGTAGTGTGAGTGAGAACGATCGTGCGCGTTCTCATGCAAAAGAGTGTGATGTCGATTTTTGCATTCTTTGCACGTTAAACGAGATTGACATTGAGTGACGTCATGAGCACCTAAGCAATTGATGCATAGGTTACGTCTGCGTGTCGCAGCCTCGCGTTCTGAAGGCGCAAGAGCCAGTAAGTCTTTGCAAAAGAATACAGCGTGAGCACCACGGCACCAACGGCATTGAGCTTGAGCGGTAGGCAATTTTGTCGTTGAGTACAGCTGAGAGCTGCCAATGAGAACGCTGGCGTGAGCGATGGAGCTTGCTGATTGGTAGTGTGAGTGAGAACCATCGTGCGCGTTCTCATGCAAAAGAGTGTGATGTCGATTTCTGCATTCTTTGCACGTTAAGCGAGACGGACATTGAGTGACGTCATGAGCACCTAAGCAATTGATGCAAAGATTACGTCTGCGTGTTGCAGCCTCGCGTTCAGAAGGCGTAAGAGCCAGCAAGTCTTTGCAAAAGAATACAGCGTGAGCACCACTGCACCAAGGGCATTTCCATTTGTGGGGAAATGACGAGTTGTTGCCTTTGGCGATCGTTTGATGTTGTTCGGAGTCACCTTTTGACGCACTTACAACTTTTGTTTGAGACGTCGAAGCGTGTAGAGTTTTGACGTATTGTTTCGCAGATTGTAAATCGTGTTGAGATTTATTAGATCGTGGATTGAAAGAGGGGCGGTCATCGATTTGAGCGCATTCCGTTTTTAGAAACTTTAAGATCTCGTGAATAGTTGGATACTTTGTACTATCCGAGCGAGAGTCTCCAAAGCGGCGTTTGAAATACGGTGTAATCTTACTTAAAATTACCTTGACCAAAAGTGGACCGTAAGTGTCGAGCGGATATTTGAGCACGTCAAGTGCATTTGCGTGTTCTTGAATTTTGGACAAGAAAACTGGCAACGTCGCGTCATGTTTTAATTCAGGGAGATCGAGGAGCCCGCCAAAATGATGAGAAACATGGCGGCGCTCACTTTGAAATCGATCACAGATGAGATCCCATGCGACTTGGTAGTTGTCGGGCGAGAGTTCCAACGTTTTGATTAGATCAGCTGGCTCGCCGTCTAACAGAGAGATGAGATAAGTGAACTTTTCTACATTGTTCAATTGCAGTGAGTCATGGATCGCGGTTTTGAACAAATTAAAAAAAGCCTGCCATTCTGACAGTTTGCCGGAAAAGCGTGGCAAGTCGAGCTGCGGAAGCCTCACGTTTGAGAGAGGTGCCGAGCTAAATGGCAACGTTGGAGGAGTGATGACCTCAGGTTTGACGGAGTTTTGCAGAAAGAGACTTTGAGCTGTATGTAGCATTTCGTCAAAATCATCTTGAATGAGCATCACTTCTAAGCGTTGGTTTTCCAAAACTCTACTGTTTGTATCAATCACTAGATCCTGAATAGAGCTGAATGAATTACTCAAATCGTTCAGATTGTCAATTGACATTTTGAATGTCGCGGCATTTTCCGGAGTTATGTCTTTGAGACGTTCTGCTATATTGTTGGCGCGTTGAACGATGAGTTGACGTTTGGTGTTCAAACGTTGGAGATCGAGCAGATAATCAGGTTCAGGTGGGATGGAGGAGGGAGGAGGTTCATTGTTCTTGTTTTTTGTCATGTTGGAACGCAAAAAATAAGGAACAATAATTATTAAACAAACATAGAGCAAAGATTACAAAGTGCCGTAAGAGGCAAGCAAAAAGAGAGAGTGATTTGCATGAATCAAAAGGACTTGAACAACGAACAGAAGATTACTGTACAATCCGGCCCGGAGGACCAAATGATTCGGCGTGTTAGATCTTTTGTTTATGACATGAAGTAATAACCGGAGGACCAGATGATTTGATCATCAAACGAAGAGAGAACTAATAATTTTAACTATTTTTGTAGAGGGCCGCAAGCACGCACGTTCAATTGCGGCCAAAGTATCGAAAGAAATGAACGAGAAACGATATATGACGTGACTGCAAGCGCGCGATCAATTGCAGTCAAAGTATCGAAAAAGAGGGAAATTATTCGAGAATCGATTATTTTAATGTATTTAAATGCAGAAATATTGTCTTTTATAATTTAAACGAAGATCTTATCGAGAAGCGATTTATTAACACTATTTTTAATGGAGAATTATTTTCTTTTAATGTTTAACTTGAGATTTATCGGGAAGCGATTTATTTGTACTATTTAGATGGAGAAATAATTTATTTTACAATGTTAACTTAGATTCGATCGGGAAGCGATTTAATGTTTAATGATTTTGACGTTTTATTATTTATTTTTTAAGCAATGATTATTTAATAGGGGACCATACCACAATAGAACTGTGGCGAACGAAAAGAAGTAATTTAGTTTTAAAGATTGAGAGAAGAGAAAGCGGGAGAAAGAAATCGCACCGTGGATAGAGCCACGGGGATGGGAGAAATGTAGTAATATCACTTACTATAGAACGTTTCTTAAGAAGAATAGTTCGTTTGCCGCTGAGCGCGTTGATAGAAAGCTTTTGTCCTTATGGAAAGTTTGCTGGACGGCCACTTGAGAAATTCACGTATGGAGAGAATATTACAACGGTCAACATTGGCGATCGTAAGAGATGATGAGAAAAGGGTTCAAAGAGAGACCGGCACAGGAGGAATGGAAGTGCACCTCTATGCACGGGAAATTGAAAGGCGGAAAACGGAATAATTTTGAAGGAAATGATTTATTAATTTAATATGACTAATTAAGGAAAATATGTAGAACATGAATGAGAAAAGAAAAAGTAGAAAATTTGAGATGATTAATGGTAATTTGAAGAAAAGGTGGCCCCTTGAGGTGCATTGATGTTTTATGCGATCTAGCGGACGGAGCGGGAACCTTGCTCCGCCCCGACTCGTCGCGAGTTGGTAGGCGAAGAGGACGAAGAGGGCAAGCGGCTGGCGCTTGACCTTGCACTGGCCAGAACAGAATCAAAAAAATCGGTTACGGAATGGACACAAAATTTTTCCTTTTTGATATTTTCAAAAGCCCTCATCAGCTCCTCGTTCATATTAGGAGAAGCTCACACACTTTTATCAAGTTTTTTGCAAAAAAGAATCTTCTGAAAGTACGAAAAAAGTTCATATCCTCATAGCAGAGGCAATTGCCAACATTTTTGCTCCCATAGACATTTACCAAAACACCCAGATTTTTTTTAGCTATAGCGACTTGGAAGATTTTTGAATCGACCCTTTTGCTTAACCAGTTGAGAATTTCTCACAAATCTTGACAGATTCTGAAGAAGTATATCGAAACCTTCTGATCGATGTGCAACATGTTACCTTGAGGAGAAAAAATAAGGTGTATTTTTTCAAATCAAAAATTTTGGGACTTCAATGGCAGAATCGGATCGATTCCATGGTCTGAGACATGGACTGCCCAAAATTTTAATTTAACGAAATACACCTAATTTTTTCACTTTAAGGTACCAAACTAGTTCACATCAATCAAAATGGTTCCAACCATTTGATCAGAATCTGTATTTAGAAGAATTCTCAACAGGGTGGCCACTAAAGCCAATTCAAATTTTTTCCAAAAATCCGCCAAAACTCAAAAAATTGAGGTTTTTTGGTAATAGTCCATGGGAGCAAAAATGTAGGAAATTGCCTGAACTTCAAGGACACGAGCTTTCCTCATAACTTTAAAAGAGCTTTTTTGAAAAAAACTTGAGGTATAGATGTGATTGAGCTTTCAAATATGCCCCAAAGGGCTAAGTATTGGAAGCTATCGATAATATTATAAATGAAAAATTTAGGGTTGATTCCCTATGCGACTTCCATGTTTCAAAACATTTCAATCAGCCATTCTCAAGAAAAATGCCTGGTACAGGTGCTCTGGATCACCATGTATACACGGTGTCGATTAAAAAAGGAGCCAGGCCGAATATCTCGAGAACGGCTCCGGATTCCGAAAAACGCTGAAACACGTGTTAAATTATTTTGAGCAGGACATCTTTTTAAGGGGACGCCGGTTTGGGGTCTCTCTCTGGGGGGTACCCAAGGGGGCTACCACCTCCCTAAATCCAATACTTCAATGGGGCCCCCAATTTTTTTATTTAATAATCAAAAATAGGGTAAAATTTTAAGGCTTTTGGTACAAGTTAAACGTCGACATCGTTTTTCGTTTTCGATTATATCGAAGGTCCAAGTTCGATTTGGGCCCATTTTCAAGAGGCATTCCTTACTCCTTTTTGAAGAGTCGGAATTCACAAATCAAGGACACAAAAATACTCTGAAAAGCAAGCCTTTTTCAGAAAAAAAATTCAATCATAACAAACATTTATTCAAATTTTGGTTTTGAAGCTCAAAAAACTTTTAGACGTTTTTGAGCCCCAAGGTGGGCCATCTGAAAAATTCTGAATTACGACCCCTATTGAGTGATACATCAATCGAAAAGACGTAACAAATGAGCATTTCGGCGAAAACCCGGGGGGTGGATATCGTTTTTACATTTGAGATATCGAATGTCAATTTACAGATTGCGATATCTTGATTGTGAAAAACGATATCGAACTCCGGTTTGCACCGAAATGCTCAGTTTGTTACGCCTTTTCCATTTATGTATCAATCAATAGGAGTTGTACCTGGGAAATTTTTTCAGAGGGCCCCTCCTTGGGGCCAAAACGTCAAAAAGTTTTGGGAGCTTCAAAACCAAAATTTGACTAAATGTTTGTCATAATTAAATTTTTTTCTGTAAAGGGGTTACTTATTAGAGTATTTTGTGTCCTTGATTTTGAAATTCCGACTCTTCAAAGAGGAGTAATGATTTTTTGAAAAATTTGTCCAAATCGAACTTTGACCTTTGATGTATCAAAAACGAAAACCGATATTGAACTCGATTCGCACCAAAAGTCTGATAATTTCACCCCCTTTTTGATTAATAAATAAAATATGGGGGTCCCCGTTTGAAGTATTGAATTTAGGGACGTGGGATCCTCCCTGCGGGCCCCCTGGAGATGGCCCCGAAATCGGAAACCCCCTTTAAAAATGTCCCCCCAAGCATTTGAACACGTGTTTCAGTGTTTTTTAAATCCGGAGCCGTTCTCGAGATATTTGGCCTAGCTCCTTTTTTAAATTTTCACCCCATATGCTATGAAACTTGATGAAAAACTGTATTACAAGAATAACACGCAGTCAAAGCAGCTTAAATGATTGACTGCATGTTTTCTTTGTATCGCTGGACTGCGATACAAAAACTGCTGGCTGCTTGTTTTTTTTTTTTTTTTTTTTTTTTCTTGCAGCAAGTACTGCATGTTTTTTTTATGGTTTTGTATCGATTTTGGCCATAAACTTCCTGCATAAAAATCGACAAATTTTTGGCTTGGTTGCAAACGTGCGTTGTCAGATTTTCCCCGCGTAATGATCGCGTACTGCTTTTCGGTGGATTCCTTTCGTTCGATATATTGCGGAGCGGCAACGCGAAAAGTCTATCTATCCTTTAAGCAGTCACTAAAAGAATCGCGCGCCATATCGAATCCGCGATATTCTTCGGTCCGCCGCACAATGGATAAAAACAAATCTTTGGCGGTCCAAATTCGATCCTTTCAAAGTTGGAAAAAGTATTTTAGCTGGGGACTATAGTTGATTTCAAGGGGTTTATTTGGCTCCGTTTTTTATTCCTGGCTTGTCCCATACTTATCGGGGAATATCATTTGATGGATCGACAATTCTTGTGATATCTCATGTCTTTGTATTTTTGACCACTTTGGACTCGATTTGGATCCATAGTGCGCCGTTTGAAATGTTCGAATAATTTTTAGTTAGGTTTTGACTGAGTATTGACCCCCAAATTTTTCATAAGGATTTGTCTCCGTTATGAATAAATTTGGTAGTTTCATTATTTTGTCAGTGATTACCAACGAGCTATATCTAGTTCGGAGGCTTTGGTAAACAGCGTAATTTGCCTCGGAGATTTTAAGGTTAGAGATTTGTGTTGTGAAAACAAACCGAAGTTCCCTCCGCAATGTATTTTCGCGTGTTTTCGAAGTCTATCAGAGACTTTAAAATCTGAATTTCTTTATGAACTGTGCGTGTTTTCTGTCAAACAAAGCCTTAAATTTTAGTTT
>VMOF01000369.1:38173786-38255360 GCA_011764245.1 Trialeurodes vaporariorum | reverse complement strand
TACAAGAATAACAATGCAGTCAAAGCAGCTTACACTGATTGACTGCATGTTATCTTTGTATCGCTAGACTGCGATACAAAATCTGCTGGTTTCATTTTAGTATTTCTGTTAATTTTACAACACTGTGTAGGTGCCACGACAGTGTATTCCTATTCAATTTTTCTACTATAAAAATATATACAGGGTGTCCGAGAAATGAGTTCACACTTTTGCTGTGAGCGCCTGGTTGATTGTAAAAATCTGAAAAATTCAGGAATAATCTTTTACCCCTAAGTGACTTCAGAGAAAATATCGGGGGGCTCCCACCCCCCTTCAGGGGGGGGGGGCGTAGGCCCCAAAATGTACCCCGTGTTGCCAGTATATCGCATATTTCAAATGGCAGGGGGCATTTATTATTTCATCATTCAAAAGGGCTCAAAAAACTGAGTAATTTCGTTTTTTCAGATTTTCGGTAGCCCATCTCAAAACAAAATGGCGGCCAAATAGCTACCCCATACTTTAGAGGCCCATAACTTCGGTTTGAATTAATATTTTTTCCAAAACTAAAAACTGTCTGAATCCTCTGAACGTCTTCTTTTCAATGATGTGCCACACTTTATCATTTGGTGGAAAAAAATGGGGCTCGGAACCCCCCCCCCCCCAAAATTTTTGAGTTTGGGGGGCTGTAGCTCAAAAAAGTCAAATGTAAAGGGGGTCGTGTTGTACATCAATCGAAAGGTCTTAAAAAAGGAAGAATTTGGCGCAAACCCGAAGTCGCTACGATGCGTTTATTCAAATGGCGGCCATTTAACCATTCGGGGTGGAGGACCGTCCCCCCAAAATGAAATCCCTCCATCGAGTGATACACCAATCGAAAGGTCTTGGAAAGAGAAAGCGAATGGCGCAAACCGAACGTCAATACGATGCTTGTATCAAAAATGGCAGCCGGTCAAAGTTTTTTGGCTATAGGCCTGCAGGGTCATAAGCCAAAAAAATTTGACCGGCTGCCATTTGGGATACAAGCATTGTATTGACGTCCGGTTTGCACCATTTTCTTTCTCTTTCCAATACCTTTCGATTGGTGTATCACTCGATGGAGGGATTTCATTTTGGGGGGACGGTCCCCCACCCAAATGGTTAAATGGCCGCCATTTTGAATAGACGCATCGTAGCGACTTCGGGTTTGCGCCAAATTCTTCATTTTTTTAAGACCTTTCGATTGATGTACAACACGACCCCCCCTTTACTTTTGACTTTTTTGAGCTACAGCCCCCCAAACTCAAAAATTTTGGGGGGGGCCGGGGGGTTCCGAGCCCCATTTTTTTCCACCAAATGATAAAGTGTGGCACATCAGTAAAAAGAAGACGTTCTGAGGATTCAGAAAGTTTTTAGTTTTGGAAAAAATATTAATTCAAACCGAAGTTATGGGCCTCTAAAGTATGGGGTAGCTATTTGGCCGCCATTTTGTTTTGAGATGGGCTACCGAAAATCTGAAAAAACGAAATTACTCAGTTTTTTGAGCCCTTTTGAATGATGAAATAATAAATGCCCCCTGCCATTTGAAATATGCGATATACTGGCAACACGGGGTACATTTTGGGGCCTACGCCCCCCGATATTTTCTCTGAAGTCATTAGGGGTAATAGATTATTCCTAAATTTTTTAGATTTTTACAATCAACCGGGCGCTCACAGCAAAAGTGTGAACTCATTTCTCGGACACCCTGTACACTTTTTGAAATAAGTTTATAGTGATTTTCAATATTTTAAAGTAAACTAAATTAGCTCAAAGGTATAGTTATTTATGATAATCAAAATAGTAACAATTTCTATTTAATAAATTTTCAAGAAGTTATTCAGTTTTTTGTATCCATGAAACGTGCAGTTTTCCTACCCAGAGAATACAGTACTACGTTTTATTTTTCAAAGTTGCAAATTTTGATAATTTTACCTTACTGCGGTTGTTTATGAACGAAACCCCACTAAACGATCCAAATCGTACAACAAACGAGAAAACGCTATTTGCGATGTGTTGAACGTACCGATTACGATGTAGCGTTTCAGCAACGAAAACCAACTTTAAAAAGACGTTAGAACAACGTATGTTGATCGATTTCGATGTGAAGTGATCATCGTGGTTTACGATGAGTCGATCGTGTAACATCGTGACAGCGTTACGAAAAAGACGTTCCTACGTTACTGATACGTTACAAGGCGTTACCGTTAGCGATGTGACGAGTAGATCTAACGAGATTCGTGACGTTTTAGGCGGTCAGTTATATTTTTACTTTTTAAAATTTTTTTGAATTCTTAATGTTTTTTATGTTGCTGCAACTCGTAACTAAATGTAACCTTATTACTTACGTCAATTGGGTGTGTCATTAGTAACATCTGGTAAACGTTATTTTAAACGTAACTTGGTAATGTAATCACAGTTGGAAGTAACGTATATGAGACGATGTTTTTACTGTTGTTGACTGTCTATGAGTCCATTTTCTTGGGGTTTTTTGTATTGTTGTTTAAAGAATTTCAATGATCTGATTTTAAGGAGATTATGTTGGTACTACTTCTATTGAACGAATCTCGACAATTTTATTAGAATTTGTGCTTGCGCATGAGAGCTGTGAAGCTATTTTTACTTTCGTCTTTTTTTTTCTCTTTGTCGAATTATCAAATAAATAAAAAAAATTTCTAACACCCCTTTTTACGAATGTTCACAGGATTCCTACCGAAAAGAGGTTTCTCTGATCACAACAAGGCTATGATTGAGAGGTTAGAGGGGAAATTTAAACATCGCTTCAATCAGGCCGTCACTCTTAAAAGGAAGATATATATCGAGAGAAGCTCTGGGAATATATGTTCAAAGATCATAGAAAAGAACGGGAAATTAAATTCATTTTTGGGGGCAATCCATCAAAACCCAAATTTAGAGACTGACGGGACGATTGAAAAATTTGTTGCACATAAAATTGCGGAAACAGCAAAATTTTAGAAAGAATTGAAAAAAAATTTCATAAGAAATAACATTAAGCCAACTTTTAATTATTACCTCAAACAAAAACACAAATACATTTTAGCCCGTAATCTAGACATGCCGCTTATTTTTAGAGATGATGTTCCCGCAGTTGTAAGCGAGACAGCTACTTTACTGTCAAATGCATACATGCTTTCCCTAGAAGATAAGCTTTCAAATTAAGTAAAAGTTTTTGCAATACTTTAATGTTCAACTTAAACTTTGTACATAGTATAAACATAGTACCACCTTCTATTAATTTATATACCGTAAAATATATCTATAAAGCGTTTATTGTGACGTTTGCTCTTTACCTCATTAAAAATGTCAAATTTTAAACGCTTTTTAAATATTTTATTTTTGATAATGGAGAAAGTACTGTTAGGACGGGTGATATGCTTGGTGAATGGACAGATGAACCTAAGAAGGATGAATATATACAACAATGGGCATCAACAGGTGCGTAAAGTTATTATTACGAAACTAACTTAAATAAAAATGTAACAAAAATAAAAGGGTTTACTTTGAATTACCAAAATTTAGAAAAATTAAATGGAAATACTATGACTAAACTAATAAAGGAGGGTGTATCTGAACTCAAGCAGAATTCTGTAGCCTTGACTTATAATAAAATAATGCGTGAGACAAAAACTAAAAATTTAGTAAATAAATTAGAAACGAAAAAGTTTAAGTTTGAGTATGATAAGAGAGTAATATTACCAAACTATGATACTGTGCCATATGGATATTGCATATAAAAATAAATATAAGTATTATATTTAATTACGTATATAATTAATTTCAACATCAGATTCTAAATCATGTTGAGGGATTTTATGATTTTTTATATCTTTTACAATAATTCTAGATAAAACACTCAAATGAGCAATAATATTTACCATATGTTTAGTGTATTTTATTCTCTTAGATTCAGGTAGGTGTTGAATTTTATCAGAGAGTGAGTCCATTAGAGTTTCATATTTTGATTGTGTGCGCTCAACAGGGTTTTTGAAATACGGTATTATGTTTTCAAAATCAAACTCATCTTCATTGATGAATAAATCTTTTAAGACTTCCATTCAAAAAGAAAACGAAATTGCTTGAAGCGCACAAACACTGGTGATCATAACTTCATGACACACAAAGAGTAAAGGTGATGATGATAAAATATTGACCGACTTACGACAGATTGCACTTGCGATTCACTACGCGGAGACAAGATGGCGGCACTCGAGACAACGAGAAATGAGAAAAACTAAACACTACGGCACTGACTTCAGGAACGAACAGATTAATTTATTTTTTTTTAACGGGTTAAGGGTTGACTGATTAACGTAATCAGTCGTCCCAGTTCGGGCGCCGGGTGTGACATTTTGGTGTCACGGGGACTTAAAGTCAAAGTCCCCGATGGGGAAGCTGATGCTTACCCCATGGTTAAGGGAGGTGAGGACGACACAAATAAAGGGAACTTGTGTTATACGTTTCAAATGGTGGCCTGCCGGCCGCCACAACTCACTCCCTAAGGGTTAATTAAGTAAGGAAGATTGTTTCATCCCCGAAGGGATGAAACGATTAGGTTTTACTCACATTATAGGGTGACGGTACCTTACACACACGCCGAGTCTAGAGAAGAACTAACAGTAATAAGGGGGAGAGAGAGAGAGAGAACCCCGCTGTGTCTCCACCGTCGCCTGCCCGCCGAAGCTTCATGCAACGGCCGCCAGGCGAGAAGGAAGGCACAGCGCGCGGCTTTTTGAAAGGAGTTGATACTGAGATGTTACAACAACCCCCCGGTCCCCTATGGCTCCAAGGAATTGGGGTCATAGGGGGTCGTTTCCCCAATGAAAAGAGATAAAAAAAAAATCGAACAGACTGTTCGAAAAGAGGGGTGAGTTGCTTTGGCGCGGCACAGACTAAGATTTTTTCGCCTGGGCCTTTATTTTTTTTTTCTTAGAAAAAATTAAATAACATATATACAAGACTGGTAACAAATGAGAGGTATAAACAAAAGACACAAAAATTAAACAATAGAGAAAGAGGTATTGCAGAGTGAGTGTGGTGCAAAGTTTTTTTATAACATAAAAAAAAATTAAATGAGATCACCCTGTTTTCTTACAAACTTCTTTGCCGCGCTGGGTTAGCGAATGTGGGACTTTGGTCCTTGAGACTACAGTGGCAAATTGTAGTCCTGAATCTTCCTCGGGGCCTCCTCCAAGGCTGATTTGAGGACAGATTGCGGTCCAATTAGAAGGGAGGGCAGAAAAAGGAACCAAGTTCTCATTTTATTCCATCAAATGGACAATGACATAAAAGAGGCTCACCAGCTCACTTTTACCTGGAATTTTGACGGGAAATAGTTGTTATTAGAAAAAGCACTTGTTGCTTCGAGATCCAGTATTGCTAGCACTATCAATCAATAACTCAATTTTATCAAAATGTCACTCGGCTCTTTTGTGACAAAAGCTGTCCAAATGAGCTTGTTTGGTGAGAAATTATGAAAAAAATAAATTGAGATCAGATGTATCCAAGGACATGAGTCAAAGGAGTTGTTTTTTGTATTTTGTTTTCAAAACTTTGGAGGGCTCTAGCTCAGAGGAGAAACATTTGCAGCACATATTCATGTAGGAAAATAAAGTCTTATATATACAGGGTGTCCCAAAATTCATAGTAATATTTTTACCACGTATTTTTGGGGTCAAAATAAGACTTTTTACTTTCTCACTCCAATGAAATTAGAAAAATTGAGAAAGTATTGCAATGGCGCGGAGATTTTTGATGCATTTTGTTTCGATACTTGGCCCGCTGCGACTAAGTCAATCATGATAATTATGAAATAATTGGCTCTCATCATGCCTAATACTATCCTAAAGAACATCTATCCATGACATTTTAATATTTCTTAATTATATGTGGTTTGGAGAGGTAAATGCAAAACATTTTTGTGGCGTCCGTGAGTCCGTCCGTATCCCAGCATAACTTTTGCACAATAAGTCCAAATGAATTCAAATTTTGCAGAAAGGTTGCTTTTAACATTCCCCAGAGGGACTTTTTTTGTTTTTTTGAAATTTTAATTTTTAGGTTAGTTATGGATGAAAAATGGTTTCCATTAAAATCAATGGTAAAATGGGTAAAAAAGAGAAAAATTGGGATAATTCAAGTATGACTTGACTAATATTGATGAATATTGGCAGAAAAATTTACAGGCAGCCTATAATAAACCAAAGTACTTATCGTTGTACTATTAAACCCTTAAGACCCCTTTAAAAATCAAAATAGGTGTGATTCAACCAAAAAAGAGAATGAACGTGAAAAAGTAAAATTAAATAATAAAAAGTAGAATTGATCGATATTGGTTCAATGGATTTTCATGAGACTTTGTACACACAATATATTACCAAAGAACTAAAATATTTTCCTGATATAGTCACCATAAAGTACCATTGAGACCGTTTCAAAAGGCAGTATAAGGGGTGTTCAGTAAAATATGGAGAATCGAGTAAATAAAAGTATGAACATAATATTCATAATAATGCAAGTATGACTGGAGTAATTTTGACGAATACTGGCAAAACAATTTACAGATAGCCTTTAAAAAAAAATAAACTACTTATTGTTGTACTATTAAACCCTTAAGACCCTTTTAAAAATCAAAATATGTGTGATTCAACCAAAAAAGAGAATGAACGTGAAAAAGTAAAATTAAATAATAAAAAGTAGAGTCGATCGATATTGGTTCAATGGATTTTCATGAGACTTTGTACACACAATATATTACCAAAGAACTAAAATATTTTCCTGATATAGTCACCATAAACTACCATTGAGACCGTTTCAAAGGCAGTATAAGTGGTGTTCAGTAAAATATGGAGAATCGAGTAAATAAAAGTATGAACATAATAATCATAATAATTCAAGTATGACTGGAGTAATTTTGATGAATAATGGCATAAAAAATTTACAGATAGCATATAAAAAATAAACTACTTATCGTTGTACTATTAAACCCTTAAGACCCTTTTAAAAATCAAAATAGGTGTGATCAAACCAAAAAGAGAATAAAAGTCTAAAAAGTTGAAAATAAAAAGTGGAGTCAATCACTATTGGCTGGATGACTTTTGAAGGAACTTGGCACACATAATCTACAACCAAAGTAAGTTTTCGAAGAAGAGCTTGATCCATATTAAGCTGAAAAATTCTTTTATAGGTCCACATTCTAAAGGATGAAACCAAATATTGTTATGAGTGAAGGATTGCTCCAAGCCATAAAAACTGAAGGGAAAATTAAACTACTAAAACAAATAGAATGGTTGTAACTGAAAGAAGAAAAACGATTACATTCTAATCCAAAATAGCTGGAAAGCTGGTTGAGAACAACTTGAGAATTGAAGTCAGGGGTCTCAAGTGGCCTTCAAATTTTCAAGTAGGCAACTATACCTACAGCTGCGTTACAAAATTGCATACACTCCGGATTGAAGGCTTTCTGATGTCAACAGGTGAACTTTGAATATCAGGACTTGTTCCTTTCTATTTCATCTTTCTTTCTTCATAGAATGGAAAGGAAACGTGAAGGCGGTTTGGGGGTCTCCCCCAGAATATTGAAGGAGGGGGGTGTCGGGGGGTCTCCCACAGAATATGAAACGGGGTCTGGGGTTTTCCCCCTAATTTTTAAGGGGAGTCTGGGGGTTTCCCCCAGAATATTTAAGGGGGGTCTGGGGGTTTCCCCCCAGAATATTTAAGGGGGTCTGGGGGGTTTCCCCCAGATTAAATTTGATGTGAGAAAGTGTTCGTAGGGTATTCCCTACAGTTTATTTTTCCTATAAACATGGGTCCGAAATTGTAGTCTTTTCGAGTTACAGTGTTGCAAAGTTTCCGAAAAACAAATTGAAAAATTGTCATAACTCCCTCGTGAATTGTTCTGAATGCACGTAAATAGGTACTCTGATGTAATTTTAGGCGCTCTTGCCGAGCTCTTGCCAAGCAAAATATAAAAAAAACAGAACATTGCAAACCTGACAAAAATCACAAAGGTTTTCTTATTGACAATTTAAAATTTTTTCTTTATTTCCCTTTTTACAAATTTTAAAAAGATATATACATACGAACAAACCTCGGTGGCACCTAGAAATCGAAACTAAACGAGACGAAACGCATAACCTATTTACAGCAAAATTCTGCAACGTAGAAATTTTAACTTGAATTTTAATTTAGGAACAATAAGAACATTATTCTCACAACAAAACAAAATGTGGTGGGCGTGGCCGAAACCTTTTCACTAAGGCTCGGTTTTTTGCAACACCTGAATTTTTCAACGACAAAACAGAAAAATCTTGTTTGGCCAAGGGTCACTTCCTGGACCCTTAGTTTTTCACAACGATTCGACGTTACCTCAGCACACGCTAAATATTTACTTTCATTTTAATTTTTTTGTACATATTTACTTTACTACAACTTTACTAACTTTACATTTTAATTTTACAAACATTATATTTTTTTCGTTTTTTTTTTGTTGTTGTTTTTTTGTTGTTGTTTTTTTGTTTTTGTTTTTTTGTTTTTTTGTTTTTTTTTTAATCAACGGAAAAATTACTAGTGATCGATCACACATATACAACTCATAAAATTTTTACTCATATCTTTTCGGTACGAACTACAAAAAACTACAGCAAACTACAGATGGTGGGAGGAAGCAAAGCATGGAGCCAAGAACTAAAAATGGAACGAAAGAGTGACTAAAAAATAAAGGTTCGACGGGGGGCTCGGCGAATTGAGTGGGGAAGAGGAGTCTTTCACCAAAAGCTAGTTATTCGATCTCCCTCCCCCCCTCAATCCGCCCATCACACCCCGCGAATAAAAAGCGTCGGAGGTCGGTGTTGCCCCCAACCTGTCCCGTCCCGGACTAGCGGGGGGGAATTAACGATGGGACGATCGTCGTTTAAACATATTTTATAAATATGTTGTCACTATTAAATTTGTACTTAAAACTAACTTAAGCTTAATATCACAGTCAAAACCTAAACCTAAAATTTTTTTTGAAAGATTGCCTGGATGTTAATGTAAATGGAAAGAAATAATAATTCGGGAAACCGAAATTATAAGAAACAGGGCTTTTGAAAATTCCTTGCCAGTTCGAGAAAATCTTAACAATAAAAAAAAGAGAGAAACAATACGCAAACCGGAAACAATGAAGACATCAAATTATAAAAAGGAATCGTAATCCAAGATTTGCCTCCGTGCTCAACCTCTCCTCCCCAATACTAAATAAAAGTTTCGATAACCTACTTACTTACTTGTGCATTCGGTGGAGCGGTGACTCGGTTGGTTTTATTTTTTGTATACCTATTGTTGTGAGCTGATGCGGACTACCTAGAATTTGGTATTTTCCGAGCTGTCCAAGGATCCCCCTCGGCCCTCGGGCATCCCCTCACTTCCTTTCACGAATCGAGTGTAGGCAATTCCGCGAGGGCAATCCTGGAACAGCTCGAGCGACCATCTATCTACACAATTCTAAGCAAAAATTATGTCATTTTCCAATTTGATTTCTCTTTCTGATCAATCACTGACCTACCGACTGCTTCGCCCTGGTGACCCCCCTCTGAAGCGATGGGCCGGCGGCATATATTAGACCCTACACGGTTACAGACTACCATGCTACGTCGCGAGCCCCTCTCACCCGCGCATCCTACCTTCCGCACCTACCCCCACCACCATCCTTTGCTTGCACTGTCCCATACCTTTTTTTCCTCGGCAGTCAACAAACCTTATATTTTTTGGGAGTATATGCTTTTATATACAAAGGGGAAACCTTTTCTTTGCTACTGGTCTCCAGCCATCTCTTGCTTTCGCCTTTTCCTCTTTCCCTCCCCATCGCGGACAATCAATTGCTATCGATGTATAGAACTATCCAATGCTATCAATATAAGACACATGCATTGATGCTTTCTCAATTCTCATCCTCGTCTCTCCTTGCCCACCTCAGTGCGTGAAATATGAACCCGTTAAATTATTTAACATAGATGTTTGGACCCCCAACGCACAATTCTAAAGAATGTGTTAATGTTGTTTGAATTTTTATTCATCCATCTGTTTGTCTTGATGTTGATGCTATTTCCATTCACACTTTTAATCGTTAACATCTGATTACCACCCTCCAATAAGTGTAATTGAAATGAGAGCCGTAAAGACTAAATAATAAGAAAAAGTACTTTAAATTGAAAAATGTGAAAAGGGTAAAAGTGAACAATAATAAACGGGATTTCAACACAGTCAATTAATAATTACAAAATTTTAATAACGCTATAAGCAATGACGCTGACGCTAAAGCTAAATAACGCGAAAAGCATTTGAATTCCTAAGATATCCTAAATATATGTATGTACATATAGAGGTCAAAGATCACCTGGGTGAATCGAAAAATAAAATTAAGACAAAGGATATTAGTAAAAAAAGAATTTGATGAGAGAGAGAGAGAGAGAGGGATGAGGGATGGAAAGAGCGACAAAAAATGAAGGTTCCAGAAGAATAGGAGAAAGAGAGAGTTTTCTTTTACGCTCAAAAGAAAGTTGCAAAATTTGTACAGCGCATGCGGGGAAAGACTTTCCATTTTTTCCCCAGGACTTTGCGAATGAGAAACAAATGTATGCCATGATTCGAATTTTATTTTAACGATCGAAAGTCTCTCCAGAGACCGCTGCAAGATCAAGTGAAACGGATGTGACGGATAAGTAGATCTTTTTAATCGACGTTTGACAAATTAGTAACCAACATTTATTAACATTACGTTGAGAGTGCAAAACAAAAAAAGGTACCTGACGGACAGATGACCAAGGTAATTGCGATATCTTTGCACGTTCGGCGTAAAGGGCTCCCATCTTGCAATATGGGGGGGGAGAGGAGGATTTGAGTGCAATATTATAGACTGATTGACGACGCGATCGTAGGAAGAAAAGCGCAAGAAGGGAAAGGCAAGAGCAAAAGACCGAAGGAAACAGGTAAAGAACTGGCCATGGAAGGGTCCTTACAAAAAAATATATACTCTTCAGTAAATGTATATTGATAAATGTATATTGATTGATTATCACCGTCCGCTGTGCTCAACTGTTGCATTTGAAACCTCAAACTACCATCTCTGCTGTCTCAGGCCTTTCGCAGTCTAAAGTCAATGTTGAAGGGGTCGTTCAGGTAAATGTTAGCACTTTATCAAATGAAACAGTCACGCATAATCATTCAGTCATCGTTGCTAAAAACTTAACAGGTTTTTTTCCCTCGATGGCCCTCGCTGACCAGGTTATCCAACGTTGTGCTAACCTCAAAATGGCCGATGAAGATTTTTATAAGCCAGGTCCTGTAGATGTCCTCTTAGGTGCTGACTTATTTCCAAAAATCCTTACAGGTTTCACCGTTGAGTTAGGTCCCTCGTCTCCTATAGCTCTTGGCACCGTTTTTGGAATGATTCTCATAGGTCCTGCATCCGCTCATCCCTCCGCTCCGCCGCCCCCCATTGCCAATCCTGTCATCATGTTAACTCAATCACCCGCTAACTTGCATGAACAATTGGACCGCTTTTGGACGTTAGAAGAAGTGAAAACTACTCCGAAGATCAGCCCTGAAGATGCTGCCGCTGAAGAACTGTACGCTGCGACTACTTTCCGTCAAGAAAATGGACGTTACTGTGTGCGCCTGCCATTCCGCCCCAATCATTCACAACTTGGAGCATCTTATCCGCAGGCCCATGTCCGTAAACAGTCATTGGAACGTCGCTTTGTGAAAAATCCTGATTTTAAGGAAGCCTATCAGCAATTTATGGTTGATTATGAAAAGGATGGTTTCATGTCTCCTGTTCCTCTCCCCGCTCCTCACTCCCCGCATTATATAATCCCTCATCAAGGTATTATTAAAAACACAGCTAGGTATACAAAGACTAGGGTTGTTTTTGACGCTTCTGCTCGCACTTCTAATGGCCTTTCATTGAATGATATTCTCTTGCCGGGCCCAAAACTTCAAAATGACATCAGAGATGTTTTGATTAGTTTCCGCCGCCATGTTGTAGTCTTCTCAGGGGACATCAAACAAATGTATCTCCAAATTGACCTTCCCCCTGATGACCGTAAATACCAAACCATTCTATGGCGTCCATCCGAAGAGCTCCCGCTAACCGCTTACTCGCTCAATACAGTAACTTTTGGGATCAATTCTTCACCGTTCCTGGCCATTAGAACCTTGCAACAGTTAGCCAAAGACTATGGTCACCTCTTCCCCGCTGCTGCCAAGCTCCTGCTCGATGCAATCTACGTGGATGACATCCTTTCAGGCGCCGACTCAGAAACTGCTGCTCGCAATGTGATGAATGAACTCATCGCTCTGCTCGCTCTTGGAGGTTTTCAATCAAGAAAATGGACTTCAAATTGCCCCGCCATTTTGGAACAATTTCCTGCTGAGGATCTCGAGTGTCCTCTCTTAGATGATCCTGACAACCCCCGCTACGCTCTTTTGGGGCTTCAATGGGTCTCCAATAAAGACAGCTTTACGTACCGTATCAAGCAGACCGCTCAACCCGCAACGAAACGTGGCATCTTATCCACTATCGCTTCCATTTTTGATCCGTGTGGGTGGGTCGCCCCTACAGTGTTAGCCGCTAAAGCTTTCATGCAGGAACTCTGGCGTTTACAGCTTGATTGGGATGAGAAGCTGCCTGTTGAAGTGCTCCGCCGCTGGCAAAAGTTTCTGTCATTATTACCCGCACTCGAGAAGATTTACATCCCTCGACTGTTGCACCGCCCTAGTCCAACCTATCAGTTGCATGGCTTTTGCGATGCTTCCATAATTGGATATGCCGCAGTGTTATATCTAAGATCTCCTTCTTCCCCGCAACACCCCGCCGCCCTTGTATCTCAAATTATTTCCAAAACCAGGGTCGCTCCAAAAAAGGAGTTATCATTGCCTCGACTCGAACTTTGTGCCGCTTCCATACTTAACGCTCTTTTTTCTAGTTATTTACCCCGCTTAGAGTCTTACTATGCAATTGAGTCAGTCACAGGCTGGTCAGACTCCACTATCACGCTCACTTGGATTCAAACGCCGACGTACCGCCTCCAGACTTTTGTCGCTAACAGAGTTGCGGAAATCCAAGAATTAAACGCTAAAGTGACATAGAAACATGTTCGCTCCGCTGACAACCCTGCTGATTGCGCTTCCCGAGGGCTCTCACCTGATGAACTTCCTGATCATCCACTGTGGTGGCGCGGACCTGAATGGCTCTCAAAATCAGAGGAATTCTGGCCTCAGCAACCCATCCTCATCCCAGAGAAGGACTTGCCTGAAACCAAGCCACCAACCACTGTACTTGTGGCAGCTGCCCCCCCTCCTCCCTTCATCATACCGCAATTCTCAACTTGGGAAAAAACTGTTCGTGTCATTGCTGTTGTGCACCGCTTCTACGCTCAAACTCATCTCAAAGTTGAGCTCAAAGGCAACACACAGCCATCTGAACTACACCAAGCCGAGATGTGGATTTTACGCGCCATCCAGCGCTACCATTTCGCTGCCGAATTTCATCAGTTGACAATTAATCAGCCTTGCTCAGCCCGCATCCGCCGTCTAAATCCATTTGCCGATGAAAATGGTTTGATCAGAGTTGGCGGCCGCCTGCGTTACGCCGCCGTAAGTGAAGACGCCCGCTATCCTATCATTTTGCCTAGTGATTCTCCTGTCACGCGATTGCTAGTCAAATCGTGTCATAAAAATCACCTTCATCCAGGGCCGCAATTGCTCCAATCACTTCTCAACCGCCGCTATTGGATACTTTCAGCTCGAAATTTGTGTCGTCAAGTTGTCCATCAATGTCTCCCCTGCTTCAGAGCGAAGCCACGCTGTGATAATCCACTCATGGGAGGCTTACCGCCGCCCCGCGTTCAACCTCATCTTGCTTTTTCTCACACTGGTACTGACTTTGCAGGGCCTTTCAAAGTTAAAGTTCATCAGCTGCGATCAGCCCGTGTAGTGCAGGTGTATATGTGTGTGTTCGTGTGTTTCACTGTGAAAGCCGTTCATTTGGAAGTCGTCCATGACTTGACTACCCCCGGTTTTATCGCCGCTCTCCAACGATTCGCTGCCCGCCGAGGATGTCCTCCGGATGTTTACTGCGACTGCGGCACAAACTTCGTAGGAGCTTCTAACGCCTTTCACAAGCTTCTCAACGCTAATAACACAGAACTCGCCGCATTCGCCTACGAAAACAAAGTCAATTTCCACTTCAACCCGCCCGCCGCTCCGCATCAAGGAGGCTTATGGGAAAGCGCCGTGAAAAGTGCGAAATCTCATTTAACTAGGACCCTTGGAACAACCATTTTAGTGTTAGAAGAATTTCAAACGCTGCTTTGCCGTGTGGAATCCATGTTAAACTCCAGACCCTTAACCCCGCTCTCCGCCGATCCAAGCGAATTTGATGCATTAACGCCTGGACATTTTTTAATAGGTCGCCCCCTTGTCTCGCCTCCAGAACCAATGTATACGGAGGCAGATATCTCGTACCGCCGACGCTGGCAATTGGTTGATGCTATGTTCCAATCAATCTGGCACCGTTGGAGTCTCGAATACATTCACACACTCCAACCCAGAAAGAAATGGCTCACAGACAAACCGCCTGTAGTCGTAGGTACCTTAGTGCTCATCCATGAGCCAAATATACCACCGCTTACATGGAAATTAGGACGTGTTATCCAAGTTTTCCCCGGAAACGACGGCCGCGTCAGGGTCGCGTTGGTAAAAACCGCTGCCGGAGAGTACAAACGTCCTGTTCATAAACTTTATCCTTTACCACAAGCATGACTTATTGTAACGTCCGCCGCTCCGCTTGTCTTGTGTTCCAGGCTGAAAATGAGTGAATCAGACGTGTCAGAGTATATGTCGCTCACGGCGTCAGACTTCGACGAAGCCGAGGACTATTTTACTGAATATGGGCCGATTCACCCTCCGCCGCCGCCCATCCCCGTCCTTCCTCCTCCCATCCCCGCTCAGCCTGTTCCACCTCCCCCTCCTCGACAAGTTCAAGTGCCTCGCGTTTTAGACCTAGTGGATGTTCGCCCACCCTCCCCTCCGCCGCTTCGATGTGTTTTGGGGTTATGCGGACCACAACTGCTTTACTTGTCCGCAGATGTAGAGATCAGCCGAAGAAAGGATGAACTTAGTCGCCGAACGTTTTCGTTGTGTCAACTGCCTCGGAAACCACAACGTCGCCGCTTGCAGATCAACCCGCAGTTGTCGTTACTGCCAGCAAAGACATCATAGTCTGTTGCACGGTGCAGCACCGCGACAGCTTCCAGTTATACTTCCGCCGCCACCCCCCGCAGTACTTCCGCCGCCCCCACCCGTTCCCCAAGGACCCAGCATACGGGCGCTGATCCGCCCAGGCATCCCGGTCAACCGTCGACCAGCGATTGTGTATAACCAGGGCCGAGGCGCTGTGTTCGGTTACCTCCGGAATCGGGCTCCGGCTCCCATGCAACCGTATGTGATCCCATTCCGCGACGGGCCCCACGTCGTCGTTCCGCGTGCCGCCTTGGCTCTTCCGGATGTTGTAGCGGAGCTACTACGTTAAAGTGCTTCGCTAAATAACCCGCCGCCGCCCTTTTCAATCTATTTTGTCTTTTGTATTTTACCATTACCGCCGCTTTACTTTTTTAATTACCGCCGCCTTTTAATATTAACTTGTATATATCCTTTTCTCTTCCACATCATTTCCACCCCCCCTTTTTACCTTGTTCAACGTTCACACGCATGGTAAGCTTTGGGTTTTTTTTCTTTCTTTACTTACTAATGACTGTGAAGCTAGTACTTCTTTAGAACCCCTAAAGGAGTTCAAGGCCGGGGGTATGTTTCCGCATATACGTCACACAGTATAAAACGCCTCCCCGCCGCGAGTAGGCAATCCGCACGCCGCGTCACGCGAACCAATCACAGCCGAGTCAGCCGGTTCGCACCAGTTTTTCCGTTCCCCGCTTCGTAGGCCTCGATCCGCGATTCTCTCTTCACTTCTCGTGTGTGCGTCTGGTAGATTGACGGCTTGTTCTCTCGTCCTACTCGCTTCTTCACTGTGTGCTTTGGATTTTTGGAATCGATTTGGTTTTTTTTTCTCGCTTTCCTTCCCGTAGACTGTAGAAGTCAGCTTCCTTCTTTGGTAATGTTTTCTTGCTTTTATTAATCTCTCGCCGCTATGCTCAATCTATTCTGACCGCCGACTTTGGCTCAAAGTCCGCTGTCCCAGCACGCGGTAGACCTCACTTTAGGCCTAACCGCTATCCGCCGCATCGCATTGTCTTTTCAGGAATTACTTTGATATAATCATGATTTCTATCGACTTATTACCGCCGCCCCGCTGTCCTTAGTTATGCCTTAGGCAATCCCCCTATTTCAGGCACGAGTGACTGACTTCCAGGATTAGAATGATAACCTATCTCTAAGCATGCTCTTATGAGCTCAGATCTATGGTGAGTTAAGTATTAAGTTTTGGTCAAGTGTAAGTGTTTTGCTCTCTCTCTCTAGTTCTCAGATCTCTTAATCTGTGGTCCTCTGTTTCTTCCCTAGTCGCTACACATCCAGCAACAAATGGGTGGCGGAAAGGAACGTACAAAACTCTGAAACGCCGTTTGAAAACCATGTCAAATGAAAAGTTATCAATTCATGAAAAAGTACAGAAAATTCTTTTTTGTTATCGAGCTACACCGTTGGTCGATGGAAAATCACCTGCTGAAAACTATCTTAATCGTAAGATAAAAATTAAACTTGATGCCATGCGACCACATCAAGAAGCCAAGTCACCTCAGAAATTGAAAACCCAAAACAAGAGTTTTGCAAGTTGGCGATAGTATCCAAGCTCGGTTCCTAGTTAATAACCGTTTCATCTGGAAATTGGTCAAATAATCCGGAAAACTAGGATTACTTCATTACATCGTAAAACTAGACGAAGGTAGAGAAGTGAAGCGACACATCAACCAACTCTTAAAAACAAGTGTCAACCGGAAGCAAGTTACTTTCGATAAATCAACACATCAGAAGCCAATTGACACCGTTGAGAATCAAAACCTGCATCAAATCAATCTTTTCTTTTTGATCCGCTTTGCTCTCGAGTTCTCCGTCCAATCATCAAGAAACCGTCTACCAGCTACAAACCTCCTGCATTCCAAAACCGTGTATCATCCAGCAACAACCTTCTACCAGTGGTCAACCTCATGTCATGAAGAAACCCCCTCTCGTTGATCTCAGAAGTCCAATGAAAAAGAACTTAAGTATGAGTGCTGCATCTTCTTCTTCATCATCAACCCGTCCTCAAAGGGAGAAAAAGACCCGAGATATTTAGGGGAATATGATTTCTGATACTGATTCTTAGGTAAATGAAATGTATATAAATCTTTAAATCATTTGACGATAAACTTTAATTTGTTATCAATTCCGTCCCTCCTGGGACTCAAAGTTCCTATTTTTCTTATTCTTATTCTTTATTGTAAATATGACGTATGAAGATTTAACCTATTTTTTCTTTAAAAGACTGAGGGTAACTGTATCCTAAAGTAATCCTCCCAAATTAATTATTGATTTGTCTTATCTGTGATAAAAGTACTCCTGTACTTGAGAAGACAATTTTTATTTGTTTTATCGTTGTTTCTCAAAATAAGTGGGGGAGAATTGTTGTATCTATAGTCAGCGATGTCAGCATCATCGATGCACATCGGTTGTTATTAACCTCACTCTTTGCTTTTCATTCAATCCCGATCAGGCTCCCAGTCGCATAAGTCATACGTATAAGTTCACATGTTTATCATCAATATAATAATTGTCCTATCCTGTATCCATCGAGTATAATTATTTATCCTTATTAATATTCCACATCCTTCATCAAGGTGTAACCTATACGTTGTGCTTTTCCGGTCCCGATGATGTCTGGAAAAAGCCCAATGCAAGGACGATCCAAAACAATCATCTCTGGGGGGAAACGACCCCCCGTGTCAGCGGAACTTCCACAAAAAATGTCAAACTGCCGCCGCCGCGAGAGGACCCGTGAGGTCATTAAATAAACTCGGATGGATCTGAATTTTTCAGGTTGTTAGTCACACAAGCACTCGCTTCAAATGAGTCCAAACCGAATTGCAATACATCGATTCATGTTCGAGATATCGAATTTAGGAAGGCGCGCGATCAAGTCAGATCGACCTTAGACGGGTGCTGGAGAGTGGGAAATCCACTAATTTCGTCCCTCAGGGACCAGTCATATGCTTAATTGTATCGAATGAGCATTTTCCCGGGTCCTAACGTCGTCCGAAAAGGCCCAATGCAGTTCGACCTAAAAAATGTCATCTTAGGGGTGGAACGACCCCCCATTGCAGCAATTCTCTGACAAAAATGTCTAACCGTCGCCGCGAGAGGTCCCATAAGATCCGTTCAAAAACTCGGATGGATCTGATATTTTAGCAGCTGTCACTTTGAAGGAATAGTTCCAAACTAGTCTCAACCGAATTTCAATTGATCGATTCATACTAGAATTATCGATTTTTCATTAATAACGACTCACGAAATACAAGCTTGTCCGATGACGCGTTTTCTCTGGCGGATCGCGTTCTGCACCGATCGCCCTCAATATCACAGGAAAGACACATCTTAATATTCACTACCGACTGAAAAAATTGCAGGTCCATTGGACGCTTCATTTTCGATACATCGATTTATCGTTCAGTAGCGACTCACGAAACACAAGCTTGTCCGATGACGCGTTTTCTCTGGCGGACCGAGTTCTGCACCGATGGGCCTCAAAATCACAGGAAAGGCACATCTTGATATGCGCTATCGATTGAAAAAACCGCAGGTCGATTGGACGCTTCATTTTTGATACATCGATTTTTCAGTAAGTAGCGACTTACGAAATACAAGCTTGGCCGATGACGCGTTTTCTTGGCGGACAAAATCAATGGACAGACCCCCCCCCCCCGGCACAACCACTCAGATTTATCGTCGGGGTTGCTGGGGGATAACGTAACTTATTCTTACCTTACCTAACCCAACCTAGCCCTAACCTTTTTTTTTTCTTTTTTTTTGTCCCCCCTGCCGCCGTACCGACTAGGGGCGCTTATTTTATTTATTCATTTTATTCACATTCAATCGCCTACGGGTCACAAAGTGATTGCTCGGTAATAATGAGCACATCATTCGGCTGGGGATTACGGTTGGCCGTGCCGTACCCCCAACGTGTTTTCGGTCACGACAAACCCGTGCCACACTCCGCCTATTCAATGAAACAGAAAGAATTAAAAAAAAAGAGATTTGCTCTTTCTCTCAAGGCGCACACATACGTTTAACAAAACAGTATACAATGAACGATTACAATACACAGTTATAACAATCAAGTCAGGTCCTCTTTATGAGTGACTTACACAAGGGAGTATTACATACAAAATTCAAATAACCAAAATACATTAGAAAAATAACAAAGATTAGGGAAACAAACACAGTATACAATGAGCGATTACAATACACAGTTATAACAATCAAGTCAGGTCCTCTTATGAGTGACTTACACAAGGGGGTATTACATACAAAATTCAAATAACCAAAATACACTAGAAAAAATAACAAAGATTAGGGAGAACAAACACAGTATACAATGAGCGATTACAATACATAGTTATAACCATCAAGTCAGGTCCTCTTTATGAGTTACTTACAAAAGGCGATATTGCATACAGAATTCAAATAACCAAAATACACTAGAAAAAAATAACAAAGATTAGGGAGAACGGTCCCTTCTTGGGTTTAGACACTGAAAGATTTGAGTAGCAAAGAAAAACGTGAACCAGCAAAGGGTCAGATTGGACTTCGCGGAGGCATCGTGGTTTCTTCATTCCCGGGAACAGGCCGTAAGGTAACATCGGGAATTTGGAGGAGACACGTTGGATCCGCTAGGCCAACTAACTTATGCTGCAACGCCCTGGCGGGCCCGCTTCTCTTCATCCTTTTGGTCTTTCTCCACCTGTCGTTCCTTCTCCTCCTTCGTCTTCATCACCCCCTTGCAAAGGTCGTGAAGCTCTGCCAGGTTTCTCTCGTCTTTGTGATCTCCTTCAGGAAGTCAGCGTGTTGACTGAAATTTTCGATTTTTCGGCGGCCTTCTCACGTTCTTCGTCCCACATCTGGCACTCGAACAGTGTGTGTGCGGCATCGTCCGTTCCATCACAGTAGAAACAATGAGCATTCCTGGCTTTCTTCAACTTCATTCTGTATTCACCGAACACCCCTTTTCCGTAGAGCAGGTGAGTAGTGTGAAAGGTACTACGGTAGACCTTCCGGTTCAGGTGTTCAACCTCTGAACATATATGCTTCGTCCAGTTGTCTTTATTGGACCACCTTAGTTGCCATTCCGTCGAAGTTCTGCTTCTTTCTTCTGCCTTATTCTCCTCTTCGTGGTCAGGGCTTCGTTCGGGTCGATGTCGCCGGGCACGTTTTTTATTCGATCAGCTATCCATACGTATTCCCTGGCTATCAGATCAGCGGGAGGGTTCCGGAAAGGACGCACGCTGTCTCAGACCCTACTGTGATATATCCCTGTATTACCTTTATGTTCATTCGCCTCTGTACGCGGTTCAAGGCCTCACATTGTGCCTTCGTAAGGTTTTCGGCCCAGATTGGAGCAGCGTACATCAAGACTTGCATAGTCACCGCATAATACAGGCGCATGACCATTTCTCTGGGAGCTTTAGTGTTCCTCAACACGCATCTCAGCTTATCTATCACTTTCTCCGTCTTAGCCGTTGCGTATACTATATGGTCCCCGAATCCACAGCGGTTGTCTACCATCACCCAAGGTATTTGAAGGAGGGCTAAATACGACTGGTACGTCTTGGACTGGATTTTAAAGTCGTATAGATTCCGCCCAGGTTTTACGCTTATCGCTGCTGTTTTTTGTGCTGCGAATTCGCAGCCCATGTCCACGATCCTCTCCGTGATCCGGCAGATTTCTTCGTTGCTATTTCCTTGACTTCCCAAGGGTACTGGCAGGTGACGATGAGCAGTGTATCATCGGCAAAACGATCGTGAGTGCTCGTGTATATTCACAGCTGGTCAAAACTCCGTTATATGTAATATTCAATTGCAGCGGCCCCAGGACCGAGCCCGTGGGACGCCTCTGTTGACGCTGTAGCTTATCTTCGTGCCATCACTCTTCGCATACTGATGCACCTCTCCGCTCCATACTGTTTTATGATTTGTCGCAGGTATTCTGGAACACCGGTCTCACAGAGTTTCTCCAGAATCTTTCACCACTTTACGGTATTGAACGCGTTTTTTATGTCGAAGCTGATGACCGCGCAGAAGTGCTTCTTCTTTCTTGCGTCTTGGATCGCCTCGAGTCGCGCTTTGATTAGATTTTCGTAGATCTTCCCCATGACAGGAAGCATGGTGAGAGGGCGATATTTACCGGTGTCGCCTTTAGGGATCAAGACGAGTCTTCCGACTTTCCAGCTTTTTGGAAATGTTTTATCTTTCAGGCACTTGTTGTATAAATTCAAACATTTTCTCCGGCTCCGCTCTGAAACAGATTTACGACACTTTACGATTTCACCGCTGAACTCGTCGGGTCTGGCAGCTTTCTTGCTCTTGACCCGGGACACGGCTAGGGTCAGTTCCTCGATAGTAAATTCCTAACCTAACCTAACCTAACCCAAACTAACCTGACCTAACCTAACCTAACCTATAATAACCTAATCTAACCTAACCATTCCAGGCCCTTTCGGAAAAGTAGGTACCTTTTAAGACAGGGAAATGTCCGGAAAACATCAAAATGTGGAGTTTTGATGAATGATGAGCACAGAGATGAAACGTTCGAAAGTCAATGTTTTGGAAAAAGTAAAGCCGTATGTTTACTTTCGATCGTAAACAATAAAAACAAACCACGAGCATGGAAGAATAATGCCACGAGCGAACCAAATTTCGAAGTGGATTTCTAACAGAAATGCCTCGAAAATGTATTTAATCTAGAATTAGTCCTTCAAAGTTCAGGTGTAGTTATGGACTAATTATAAATGTGAAAGCCTTGACTCATTTAGAGCCATCTGTTTACTGCCTTTTCTTTCAAGAGTCTTCAATAAGTAGGTACTCCTTAGGATTTCACCTCCAATCACTGAAGTATTGCTTCTAGAGCTCTCAAACTATGAAGTCTGAAGTTTATATTTTTCCACTGTTTATCCATTTAAGAGTGTTCCAAAATTTAAACTGTCTCAAAAAGTTTGCCTTTATCGGCTTCAGTTTGATTCTAGAAAGCTCTTATAACATCTGTGATGTCACCGCTCTTCCTAGCTGTCAAAAATAGTGAGTCCTTATTTACTATTTCTCTGTCTTGGAAGCTGACTACAAACAATAAATTGGACTTGCACGAATTAAATGGACTCCGTCAAATCCAAAGGACTTGGTCGAGTTGAATAGACTTAGCCTCGTCCAATTGATTTCACCTTTTGGCCAGTCGCAATCGTTAATTTTCACGAGTGATCAATAATTCTTACATAAATGCCGAGCAAATCACATTGAACGCTGATGCATCGAGATTTATTCAGTTTTAACCAAAGACATTATAGAAGAAAACTGGCCCCTGCTATTTCTTTGCACGGAGGAAAAGTGAAGCCCGTCTTGGCACGGGCTGATGAGCAGGGCAATCCCTGCGCAGGGGTATGAACCAATTTAACATTAGCTCTTACGGAGCTTTGCTCTTCAAACCTATTTTAGCGAATAATAATGTCAAGTCTCACATATGTTATCTAGTGTAGTATAACATACATTTAACTGAAAATTCAGATCAATTGAAGGCGTCCATTCTTGATAATCAAAGTTAACATCGGTCGGTCATTGTTTACTTTAGCACCATAACCTATCTACCGTACTTTCTATCGTAAATATCTAGCGGATAAATTGACCAAAACTTGCGTTAAGTTCGTCAATTTCATTTTGGCATTAGCAGCATATCATATCTGAGTACTCTTGAAAACGAAAAGTAATTAACATTCTTTTGAAACAGTTTTATGTCTCGGCTCATAAGCCGCAATGTTAATTGGGTTCATACCCCTAACGGAGAAGCCCTGCCTATGACAGTAACCGGCTTCAAATCTCGGCTAGGGGCCAGTCTTCTTCTGTAATTCTTTGGTTTAACTGAGACAAGGTCATTGATAAAAGCTGCTTCATGACATAAATCCTTGCCAAAATTTTGGACTTGCTTGCATGACAAGTCATTTAATGTTGCCAAGGATTCAGTATAGACAAGAAGGCTGTAAAACGGTGTCGACTGAATAATCCTTTGAGGTCGATCGGAAAGCATCCATCTCACTCGATCATCTTTTTCGCCAAAGTTGATTGAGCCACTCAAGAAGTGAATTTTATTACGAGGGTTGGGTGTAGTTCAGTAACAATTTTTTAAGTATTTATTTGTACCTAAGTACAACTGTCCAACAAGAAGGGAGAGTTACAATCACACTGTTCTGCTGTAGAATCTAAGGGACAATAAATGTTCAGTACCGGCGGCCCTGCACGTAGATGATTGATGAGCATGTATAGCCATTTAAAACCAAACGTAAACGCTCACCATCCAAAGTCTTTCGCGGACCGTCTGTACCAACATTTGTTTGTCGCATGGGTGTTCCACAAAAGAAGTCGGCAGTTGTATTATAACTAATTAGACCTGGGATTCATGATTTACTCATTAACTTTTAGAAACAACGACCAAATATTTGTTTAGAACTAAAATATTTTGACTATCAGGCTGGTCAAGTTGCGGGCTTGCTTTTGCATTGCACCGACACACATCCGTGAGCGGTTGTTTTGCACAGAGTTTTGACTAGGTAATTGAAACTGATCAAGTATGCGCTTCGATGTAGATATTCAGAAGCAGGTCGCTATTTGTAAGAACCGATACTCGAAATGGTCCCGCTCATAGAACGGTGCATAGACTCTTCCTTTCATTGAAACTACTTAAGATGATTTGACATGTTTTACTTGCGCAAAAGGATAATTTTGCGAGGATGAAAAAATCTTCCTTACGAAGCTATTCAAACTTAAACGCTGAAAATGTGCAAAAAGTGTGTTCGACACAAAAAGCACAGTTATGATGGCCAGGCATCGTGTTAACTTGGACACTAGATTTTATCGGGGAATCCAACGCGATTTGTCTAATTCTACTCGATTTAGGCCCTCAGTCGATAAATCCTGACGTGGACCAATCAAATCGGCTTTTCTAATATGTTGTGAGAAAAACACGAATCCTTGGGTCTAATCGGTTGTGATGAAATCGTTGAATACTATACACTGAAAAAAATAATTGCTAGATCTAAACCCGCTCAGAGTTAATTCAACTAATTCAATTAGTTAAAGTATGGACACCACATTTAAATGTTGTTTCTACTATTTTAACTTTGCTTAAAGTTACTAATTGGTGAATAGTTCAACTGACCTTTTCATTTCTTGAATCTGCAAAATAATTACTTGAACTTACTAATTCACAAAAATTATCTTCCAATATTTTTTACTAATTATTAGTTCAAGCAACACATTGAAGCATTTGAAATGACTATTGTAAAATGTAGTATTTAATTTGTAATTAGTTGAAAACACCAATGTCTCGGAGTTGATTTTACTCATGGTTTACATAAAAGAAACCTCTTGAAATGCTTGATTTTACTAATTCACTAAAATTCTGTAATAAATAGCGCACTCTGGTTGAGAAATTGTGTACTAATCTCACTTGTTGTTATTGTTGCTGTGGAACAGTTATTAGACATGTAATTAAACAATTCATCGATATACAGAGGATACACATTGAATTACATACACAGACTATACAGGGTGTCAATTAAAAAAGGAGCCAGGCTTAATATCTCAAAAACGGCTCCGAATTTCGGAAAACGCTGAAACACGTGTTCGATTATTTTGGGGGACATCTTTTGAGGGGGTCCCCAATTTCGGGGCCCCCCTCTGGGGGGCCCAGGGGGGTCAAGTCCCATATTTCAAATGGGGACCCCCATTTTTTATTTGATAATCGGAAAGAGGGTAAAAATTCTAAGACTTTTGGCGCAAACCGAAAGTCGATATCGTTTTTCGTGTTCGATATATCGAAGGTCAAAGTTCGATATGGACCCATCTTCAGAAATTTGTAACTTTCCTTTAAATGGCCCAAATTTCAAAAACGTTGGGTCTAAAATGCTCTACAGAGCAAGCACTTTTCAGAAAAAATTCAATTTTAACAGAAATTTAGTCGAAATTTGGTTTTAAAGCCCCCAAACATTTTTACGTTTTGGCCCCACGGGGGGCTATCAGGCAAATTCCGAGACACAACCCCTATCGAGTGATACATCAATCGAAAAGGCGTAACAAACTGAGCATTTGGCGCAAACCGGAGGTCCATATCGTTTTTCATATTCGAGATATCGAATGTCAAATGTCGATTTAAAGAATGCGATATCTCGAATATGAAAAACGATATGGTCCTCCGGTTTGCGCAAAATGCTCAGTTTGTTACGCCTTTTCGATTGATGTATCACTCGATAGGGGTTGTGTCTCGGAATTTGCCTGATAGCCCCCGTGGGGGCCAAAAACGTAAAAATGTTTGGGGGCTTTAAAACCAAATTTCGACTAAATTTCTGTTAAAATTGAATTTTTTCTGAAAAGTGCTTGCTCTGTAGAGCATTTTAGACCCAACGTTTTTGAAATTTGGGCCATTTAAAGGAAAGTTACAAATTTCTGAAGATGGGTCCATATCGAACTTTGACCTTCGATATATCGAACACGAAAAACGATATCGACTTTCGGTTTGCGCCAAAAGTCTTAGAATTTTACCCTCTTTCCGATATCAAATAAAAAATGGGGGTCCCATTGAATATGGGACTTGACCCCCCTGGGGCCCCCCAGAGGGGGGCCCCGAAATTGGGGACCCCCTCAAAAGATGTCCCCTCAAAATAATCGAACACGTGTTTCAGCGTTTTTTCGAAATTCGGAGCCGTTTTTGAGATATTAAGCCTGGCTCCTTTTAATTGACACCCTGTATATGTCTGTGTATGTAAATTCAATGTGTATCCTCTGTATATCGATGAATTGTGTAATTACATGTCTAATAACTGTTCCACAGCAACAATAACAACAAGTGAGATTAGTACACAATTTCTCAACCAGAGTGCGCTATTTATTACAGAATTTTAGTGAATTAGTAAAATCAAGCATTTCAAGGGTCTTTTATGTAAACCAATGAGTAAAATCAACTCCGAGACATTGGTGTTTTTCAACTAATTACAAATAGTAAATACTACATTTTACAATTAGTCATTTCAAATGCTTCAAGTGTTGCTTGAACTAATGAATAGTAAAAAATAATTGGAAGATAATTTTTGTGAATTAGTAAGTTCAAGTAATTATTTTGCAGATTCAAGAAATGAAAAGGTCAGTTGAACTATTCACAATTAGTAAATTTAAGCAAAGTTAAAATAGTAGAAACAACATTTAAATGTGGTGTCCATACTTTTAACTAATTGAATTAGTTGAATTAACTCTGAGCGGGTTTAGATCTAGCAATTATTTTTTTCAGTGTATAGTATTCAACGATTTCATCACAACCGATTAGACCCAAGGATTCGTGTTTTTCTCACAACATATTAGAAAAGCCGATTTGATTGGTCCACGTCAGGATTTATCGACTGAGGGCCTAAATCGAGTAGAATTAGACAAATCGCGTTGGATTTCCCCGATAAAATCTAGTGTCCAAGTTAACACGATGCCTGGCATCATAACTGTGCTGTTTTGTGTCGAACACACTTTTTGCACATTTTCAGCGTTTAAGTTTGAATAGCTTCGTAAGGAAGATTTTTCATCCTCGCAAAATTATCCGTTTGCGCAAGTAAAACATGTCAAATCATCTTAAGTAGTTTCAATGAAAGGAAGAGTCTATGCAACCGTTCTATTAGAGCGGGACCATTTCGAGTATCGGGTTCTTACAAATAGCGGTACCTGCTTCTGAAATATCTACATCGAAGCGCATACTTGATCAGGTTCAATTACCTAGTCAAAACTCTGTGCAAAACAACCGCTCACGGATGTGTGTCGGTGCAATGCAAAAGCAAGCCCGCAACTTGACACAGCCTGATAGTCAAAATATTTTAGTTCTAAACAAAATTTGGTCGTTGTTTCTAAAAGTTAATGAGTAAATCATGAATCCCAGGGTCTAATTAGTTATAATACAACTGCCGACTTCTTTTGTGGAACACCCAGGCGACAAACAAATGTTTGGTACAGACGGTCCGCGAAAGACTTGGATGGTGAGCGTTTACGTTTGGTTTTAAATGGCTATACATGCTCATCAATCATCTACGTGCAGGGCCGCCGGTACTGAACATTTATTGGTCCCTTAGATTCTACAGCAGAACAGTGTGATTGTAACTCTCCCTTCTTGTTGGACAGTTGTACTTAGGTACAAATAAATACTTAAAAAAGTTGTTACTGAACTACACCCAAACTCGTAATAAAATTCACTTCTTGAGTGGCTCAATCAACTTTGGCGAAAAAGATGAGTCGAGTGAGATGGATGCTTTCCGATCGACCTCAAAGGATTATTTCAGTCGACACCGTTTTACAGCCTTCTTGTCTATACTTGAATCCTTGGCAACATTAAAATGACTTGTCATGCAAGCAAGTCCAAAATTTTGGCAAGGATTTATGTCATGAAGCAGCTTTTATCAAATGACCTTGTCTCAGTAAAACCAAAGATATTACAGAAGAAGACTGGCCCCTAGCAGCGAGATTTGAAGCCGGTTACTGTCATAGGCAGGGCTTCTCGTTAGGGGGTATGAACCAAATTAACATTGCGGCTTATGGAGCCGAGACATAAAACTGTTTCAAAAGAATGTTAATTACTTTTCGTTTTCAAGATACTCAGATATGATATGCTGCTAATGCCAAAAATGAAATTGACGAACTTAAACGCAAGTTTTGGTCAATTTATCCGCTAGATATTTACGATAGAAAGTACGGTAGATAGGTTATGGGTGCTAAAGTAAACAATGACCGACCGATTGTTAACTTGATTATCAAGAATGGACGCCTTCAATTGATCTGAATTTTCAGTTAAAATGTATGTTATACTACACTAGATAACATATGTGAGACTTGACATTATTATTCGCTAAAATAGGTTTGAAGAGCAAAGCTCCGTAAGAGCTAATGTTAAATTGGTTCATACCCTGCGCAGGAAGTGCCCTGCTCATCAGCCCGTGCCAAGACGGGCTTCACTTTTCCTCCGTGCAAAGAAATAGCAGGGCCAGTTTCTTCTATAATGTCTTTGGTTAAAACTGAATAAATCTCGATGCATCAGCGTTCAATGTGATTTGCTCGGATTTATGTAAGAATTATTGATCACTCGTGGAAAATTAACGATTGGCGACTGGCCAAAAGGTGAAATCAATTGGACGAGGCTAAGTCTATTCAACTCGACCAAGTCCTTTGGATTTGACGGAGTCCATTTAATTCGTGCAAGTCCAATTTATTGTTTGTAGTCAGCTTCCAAGACAGAGAAATAGGTAAATAAGGACTCACTAGTTTTGACAGCTAGGAAGAGCGGTGACATCACAGATGGTTATAAGAGCTTTCTAGAATCAAACTGAAGCCGATAAAGGCAACTTTTTGAGACAGTTTAATTTTGGAACAACTCTTAAATGGATAAACAGTGGAAAAATATAAAACTTCAGACTTCATAGTTTGAGAGCTCTAGAAGCAATACTTCAGTGATTGGAGGTGAAATGTCCTAAGGAGTACCTACTTATTGAAGACTCTTGAAAGAAAAGGCAGTAAACAGATGGCTCTAAATGAGTCAAGGCTTTCACATTTATAATTAGTCCATAACTACACCTGAACTTTGAAGGACTAAATTCTAGGATTAAATACATTTTCGAGGCATTTCTGTTAGAAATCCACTTCGAAATTTGGTTCGCTCGTGGCATTATTCTTCCATGCTCGTGGTTTGTTTTTATTGTTTACGATCGAAAGTAAACATACGGCTTTACTTTTTCCAAAAACATTGACTTTCGAAGTTTCATCTCTGTGCTCATCATTCATCAAAACTCCACATTTTGATGTTTTCCGGACATTCCCTGTCTTAAAAGGTACCTACTTTTCCGAAAGGGCCTGGAATGGTTAGGTTAGATTAGGTTATTATAGGTTAGGTTAGGTTAGGTCAGGTTAGGTGGGTTAGGTTAGGTTAGGTTAGGAATTTACTATCGAGGAACTGACCTAGCCGTGTCCCGGGTCAAGAGCAAGAAAGCTGCCAGACCCGACGAGTTCAGCGGTGAAATCGTAAAGTGTCGTAAATCTGTTTCAGAGCGGAGCCGGAGAAAATGTTGAATTTATACAACAAGTGCCTGAAAGATAAAACATTTCCAAAAAGCTGGAAAGTCGGAAGACTCGTCTTGATCCCTAAAGGCGACACCGGTAAATATCGCCCTCTCACCATGCTTCCTGTCATGGGGAAGATCTACGAAAATCTAATCAAAGCGCGACTCGAGGCGATCCAAGACGCAAGAAAGAAGAAGCACTTCTGCGCGGTCATCAGCTTCGACATAAAAAACGCGTTCAATACCGTAAAGTGGTGAAAGATTCTGGAGAAACTCTGTGAGACCGGTGTTCCAGAATACCTGCGACAAATCATAAAACAGTATGGAGCGGAGAGGTGCATCATGTATGCGAAGAGTGATGGCACGAAGATAAGCTACAGCGTCAACAGAGGCGTCCCACGGGGCTCGGTCCTGGGGCCGCTGCAATTGAATATTACATATAACGGAGTTTTGACCAGCTGTGAATATACACGAGCACTCACGATCGGTTTTGCCGATGATACACTGCTCATCGTCACCTGCCAGTACCCTTGGGAAGTCAAGGAAATAGCAAACGAAGAAATCTGCCGGATCACGGAGAGGATCGTGGACATGGGCTGCGAATTCGCAGCACAAAAAACAGCAGCGATAAGCGTAAAAACTGGGCGGAATCTATACGACTTTAAAATCCAAGTCCAAGACGTACCAGTCGTATTTAGCCACTCCTTCAAATACCTTGGGGTGATGGTAGACAACCGCTGTGGATTCGGGGACCATATAGTATACGCAACGGCTAAGACGGAGAAAGTGAGAAAGTGATAGATAAGCTGAGATGCGTGTTGAGGAACACTAAAGCTCCCAGAGAAATGGTCAGGCGCCTGTATTATGCGGTGACTATGCAAGTCTTGATGTACGCTGCTCCAATCTGGGCCGAAAACCTTACGAAGGCACAATGTGAGGCCTTGAACCCGGTACAGAGGCGAATGAACATAAAGGTAATACAGGGATATATCACAGTAGGGTCTGAGACAGCGTGCGTCCTTTCCGGGAACCCTCCCGCTGATCTGATAGCCAGGAATACGTATGGATAGCTGATCGAATAAAAAAACGTGCCCGGCGACATCGACCCGAACGAAGCCCTGACCACGAAGAGGAGAATAAAGGCAGAAGAAAGAAGCAGAACTTCGACGGAATGGCAACTAAGGTGGTCCAATAAAGACAACTGGACGAAGCATATATGTTCAGAGGTTGAACACCTGAACCGGAAGGTCTACCGTAGTACCTTTCACACTACTCACCTGCTCTACGGAAAAGGGGTGTTCGGTGAATACAGAATGAAGTTGAAGAAAGCCAGGATGCTCATTGTTTCTACTGTGATGAACGGACGATGCCGCACACACACTGTTCGAGTGCCAGATGTGGGACGAAGAACGTGAGAAGGCCGCCGGAAAAATCGAAAATTTCAGTCAACACGCTGACTTCCTGAAGGAGATCACAAAGACGAGAGAAACCTGGCAGAGCTTCACGACCTTTGCAAGGGAGGTGATGAAGACGAAGGAGGAGAAGGAACGACAGGTGGAGAAAGACCAAAAGGATGAAGAGAAGCGGGCCCGCCAGGGGCGTTGCAGCATAAGTTAGTTGGCCTAGCGGATCCAACGTGTCTCCTCCAAATTCCCGATGGTACCTTACGGCCTGTTCCCGGGAATGAAGAGAAAACCACGATGGCCTCCGCGAAGTCCAATCTGACCCTTTGCTGGTTCACGTTTTTCTTTGCTACTCAAATCTTTCAGTGTCTAAACCCAAGAAGGGACCGTTCTCCCTAATCTTTGTTATTTTTTTCTAGTGTATTTTGGTTATTTGAATTCTGTATGCAATATCGCCTTTTGTAAGTAACTCATAAAGAGGACCTGACTTGATGGTTATAACTATGTATTGTAATCGCTCATTGTATACTGTGTTTGTTCTCCTAATCTTTGTTATTTTTTCTAGTGTATTTGGTTATTTGAATTTGTATGTAATACCCCCTTGTGTAAGTCACTCATAAAGAGGACCTGACTTGATTGTTATAACTGTGTATTGTAATCGCTCATTGTATACTGTGTTTGTTCTCCCTAATCTTTGTTATTTTTTCTAATGTATTTTGGTTATTTGAATTTTGTATGTAATACTCCCTTGTGTAAGTCACTCATAAAGAGGACCTGACTTGATTGTTATAACTGTGTATTGTAATCGTTCATTGTATACTGTGTTTGTTAAACGTATGTGTGCGCCTTGAGAGAAAGAGCAAATCTCTTTTTTTTAATTCTTTCTGTTTCATTGAATAGGCGGAGTGTGGCACGGGTTGGTCGTGACCGAAAACACGTTGGGGGTACGGCACGGCCAACCGTAATCCCCAGCCGGAGTGAGGTTAATAACAACCGATGTGCATCGATGATGCTGACATCGCCGACTATAGATACAACAGTATATAATACGGTACATGACTGGTCCCTGAGGGACAATAATCGCTCTATTTTTACGGTCCATCTGACAAGACCGCGCGCCTTCGTAAATTCGATATCTCGAACATGAATCGATGTATTGCAATTCAGTTTGGACTCGTTTGAAGCTAGTGCTTGTGTGACTAACAATCTTGAAAAATTCAGATCCATCCGAGTTTATTTAATGACCTCACGGGTCCTCTTGCGGCGGCAGTTTGACATTTTTTGTGAAAGTTCCGCTGACACGGGGGGTCGTTTCCCCCCTGAGATGAAATGTTTTGGCTCGTCCTTGCATTGGGCCCTTTCGAGACATCATTGGGACCGGCAAAAAGCACAACGTATATAATACGGTGCATGACTGGTCCCTGAGGAACAATAATCGCTCTATTTTTACGCTCCATCGCCCATTTACGGTCCATCTGACAAGACCGCGCGCCTTCGTAAATTCGATATCTCGTACAGGAATCGAATTAACAACTCTGAAAAATTCAGATCCGTCCGAGTTTATTTAATGACCTTACGGGTCCTCTCGCGGCTGGAATTAGACATTTTTGTCACAATTACGTTGAAACGGTGGGGAGCCTCCCCCCCCGGATTTCTACTATCGGTCCGTCACTCATCAAGGTCCCTGTTAAAGATAATATGAACTAAAAAAAGCTCATTCGATTTTTTAAGGAGCTTAATCGGTCCATGAGGGATGAAATTCGCGGATACAGAGCATCCACATTTTATTTCAATGTTCGATCTGACAAGACCGCGCCCCTTTGAAAAATCGATAGCTCGAGAACGAATCGATCAATTGCACTCCGGTTTTGACTGGGCGATAGCTTTTGCTTCTTGGTTCTCTCTGAGAAAATTTTACATCAATCTGAGGTTATTGGCGGATCTTTTGGGACCTCTCGCGGCTGCTGTTTGACATTTTTTGTTAGACTTTCCCTGGCTTGAGCGCGGAGCCCGTTTCAGAAGTGTAGGCGCACCTAGACCATAATCTTTGGCGAATTTTCCAATTTGTATTCCTTCAAATCTAAACAAAACTTGCCTCCAACTTTTGGTTTTTAATTTTTCATTGTTCCTAAATGAAATGGCGACGATTACATCAGAAGTGGCGGTAGCCGCCCAGGCCAAGTCAGAAAACGCAACCTGGGAGAGCACCGTGAACATTTTTAATTTTCATGAATATTTATTTTGTAACAAGCGAAATAATGTTGAAAAATTCCAAAGATTATAGGGCTGGGTGTGCTTACACTTCTGAATTCACCTCTATGTGATTTTATATAGACGGTTTTAGTGCGAAGTCAACGGTTAGCCAACAACCACAACAATGCGCTCATCGGTCGCAATCGGTCGTGATAAAACTCGCGTAGCGTTCCAAACTATCTCACTCACTCTCCCGTGACCCCCATGTAAATCCATCTCTTTCCAGTGTCGAAATTCGTATACAGGGCCTTGTTCTACGACATATTATTATCAAAATCGCATTAAAATGCCCCGAGAAATTCATTTCTGCCATAAAATTTCACAAAATAAGTCTCTAAATACGATTTTTGAAATTAGAGTGAGATGGCAGTACATAGGGGTCACGTGAGAGCGAGAGAGACAAACTGGCTTTGTTTGGAACGCTCATCGCCGGCAGTCGCCATTACTAAAACCCTCTATACACGTATACAGGGTGGTCCGAAAGTCCCGAGACGGCTTCATAACTTTTGAACGGCTGCAGATAAAAAAACCAAACTTGGAGGATGTTTACAACTCAATAGGAACTACTTTTTGGCGTACCCGAAAATTTCGGGGTGCACCTGTAAAGGGGGGTTTCGCCCCCCAACTCAAAGTTTTAAAATGGTAACCCCCATCTTGTGATACCTTGTTTGAAAGGGCATACAATTCTAAGACTTTTGGCGCAAACCGGAGGTCGATATCGTTTTTCGTCTTCGATATATCGATAGTCAAAGTTCGATTTTGACCCATTTTCAAAAAATCAGAACTCCCATTTGAAAAGTCGAACTTTAGTAAACTAGGAAACAAAAATACTTTAAAAAGCAAGTACTTTTCGCAAAAAAATACGGTTTTGATATTTGTTTAGTCTTAGGGCCCCCCAAAATTATTTAAGAAAATGACCCCTCAGGGGGGCTATCTCAAAAATTCCGAGGCACGATCCCTATCGAGTGATACATCGCTTGAAATGGCACACAAAACTGAGCATTTTGGCGCAAACCGCAGGTCGATATCGTTTTTGGTTTTCGATGTATCGAAATTTGCCAATGAGTAAAAATCCAACTTTGTCATTCGATATATCGAAAACCAAAAACAATATCGACTTGCGGTTTTCGCCAAAATGCTCAGTTTTGTGTACCCTTTCAAGCGATGTATCACTCGATAGGGGTCGTGGCTCGGAATTTTTGAGATAGCCCCCCTAAGGGATCATTTTCTTAAATAATTTTGGGGGCCCTAAGACTAAACAAATATCAAAACCGTATTTTTTCCGAAAAGGACTTGCTTTTTAGAGTATTTTTGACTCCTAGTTTTCTAAAGTTCGACTTTTCAAATGGGGGTTCTGATTTTTTGAAAATGGGTCAAAGTCGAACTTTGACTATCGATATATCGAAGACGAAAAACGATATCGACCTCCGGTTTGCGCCAAAAGTCTTAGAATTGTATGCCCTTTCAAACAAGGTATCACAAGATGGGGGGTTGCCATTTGAAAATTTTGAGTTGGGGGGCGAAACCCCCCTTTACGGGTGCACCCCGGAATTTTCGGGTACGCCAAAAAGTAGTTCCTATTAAGTTGTAAACATCCCCCAAGTTTGGTTCTTTCATCTGCAGCCGTTCAAAAGTTATGAAGCCGTCCCGGGACTTTCGGACCACCCTGTAGACTCAACTCATTATGAACTTGTTGTTGTCAAGAATGTTTGCAGTGGTGGATTTGGGAGGGGGCATCTACCCTCTCTCTGTAAAGCTTTAAGTTTGAACCTTTTTTTTTTTTTTGTTTTTTTGTTTTTTTTTTTTTAATAAACAACTGGCCCAAGTCTACTTCCTGCTGCGCATCAAATTTCATAGGCGTGCCCCCCCCCCACACCTTTCATCCTTTTCGATACAATTTTTCAGGGAAATCCACTCAATTTCAGTGAGATTTCTAAAGAGGATTTTGGATTTCAAACTCAGGTCTTTTTTTTAAAAAAAATTTAGGATGGCGCGTTTAATAGTTTGTAATCCAACACCATTGTATGAACTTGAGGTGTAGGATCATTCTGAGTCACAGTGGTGTGGCCGGGGGGGGGGGGGGGGCAGGGGGTCTGGACCCCTCCCCCACCCTTGACACCAAAATTCGTCCTAAAAAAAAGGAAATTTTTTGCGTTTTCAGACTTTGACCAAATTAGTATCTTTGGATCCCCCCGCTGACAATTTTCGGACCTCGGACTCCTCCTCCCCCCCTCCCCCCTAGAAAAATTCCTGTCTACCCCACTGCCGAGTGGAAGTCAGCATTTGTTGGATTTCAAAACTGTCCTTTTTACTTTGAAACTTATGACTTTGAATTCTTTTGCAATGTTCAAGGTCTTGGAGGTCACTTGTTGCTCACAAGGTGAATTGTAGGTAGGTTATTAAGAAAGGATAAAGTTTCAAGTTTTGAAGTCAAAATTACAATTTTAAACTGTAACAGATGCTATATTCTGCCCAGAATGACCCTGTATGTATTTAATTAAGTCCTGAATTGTTAAAATAATTCTTTGAGAATCCAGTCATTTTAAAATGCAAACATGTGTTTCACACAAGCCTCTAATAATGATGAAGTTGAGTCATCACTGCAATGTATTTGAAAGACACCTATATTGACCGCTCCAGTAAGTAAAAAGGCATTGGTAGGTACCTATGTGAAAAGCGCGAATGATATTTTGACACAACCCACCGCAACTCCATCTTCTTTCTTCACTGAAAAAACAAAAATTTTGTACAGCCAAAGCAGCCTTTTAAAGGAGCTTCGCAGATTAATAAAAGTTCAAGCTGTTCCGGAGAGAGTAGCCGGTGTAGGTACCAAATCACTACTCGTGTAGAGTAATAGCCTCTTCGAGCTAGGAATTTTTCTCTGGAAGCTATTTAAAAAGCTGCTTCGGTTCTACTTGAACTTTGTTTTTTCAGTGTTGAGCTCCCATATTTTTTTAAGCTCTTGGTTACTTTATTCATTTTTAAATGCATAATCATGGTAATTAGTTCAATTTGTCGGTATCTGTGATCCGCTTCATAATGTCTTTTAAAATGCTTAAAAAGAGCCAATCAAAATTTAGTCATTTCAGAAGGGACCCATCGAATCACCTGATTAAAATGTGAATTGATTCATAAGTAAACAGTCATACGCAAGGTTACAAAAAGTATGAACTCACTTACACAGATTGAGACACTCCGCTTTTATGAATTGAACCGCTTTGAAACATTTTGCATATATCTTTTTGAAGAATGACAACTGAGTCCATCTTAAAACTGACTTGAAACTGAACTTTGTCACAGATTCATTTGGATCAGCACCAGTTACTTGTGGTTTGTATAAAATTAAACCTTACTTTTGTAATTGAGGAATTCTATGCTTAGACTAGTTGGCAGTCGACGGATCGCGTGCAATCTGGCAGCGTCGAATTTCACCCTTTTAAACCCATGCCAAATATTGATTTAAGGGAGTGTATCGTATTTCTTAGGTCCAGCGATTTATTGGCAGTCTCAATAACCATCCTGTTTATCAACGGATTTGCCTGAAATTTTGTGTACGGAGGTTTTCGCGGTCGAGAAACCCGAATCTGAGGTACGTTTTACCTGATTATGAAATCCATGATGGCGGCCAAAGAGCGATTCATTGGCAGTCTCAATAACCATCCTGTGAATCAACGGATTCGAGTGAAATTTACATTCCGGGGGTTTTCGCGGTGGAGAAAACCGAATCTGAGATCCAATTTGAATCATTTTCAAATCAAAGATGGCGGCCAAATATCGAGCATCAACAGTCCCAAACTGTGGCCGGTAGAGGTCCTATTGTCCTATTAGATCTATTAATAAACTTGGATGGATCTGAATTTTTTTAGTAAGTACCAAAAAGCTATAGCTACCGCCCCAAACGGCAGTGCAATCCATCGATTCGTTCTCGATTTATCGATTTTTCAATGGCGCGCGGTCTTGTCAGATCGAACATAAATTATCGCTGCAATCACTGAAATCCTCGAATTTCGACTCCCATGGACCGAGCATGCGCCTTGAGAAGTCGGATATGATTTCTTTTATTTTGATGAAGGTCTTCAAGTGCCCTGAGGAGTCTCGGACCGAGAAGGTCCATCCCAGGGGGGCCTTGGCCCCAAATCCAGCGCAAGTCTCACAATTAATGTCTAACTGCGGTTGCGAGAGGTCCCTTAAGATTCGTTTAAAAACTCAAATGGTTCTGAATTTTTTTCAAAAAGTAACTGAAAGCTACAGCTACCACCCACTTCAAACCGCAGTGCAATCCATCGATGCGTTCTCGAGATATCGATTTTTCAAAGGCGCGCGGTCTTGTTAGATCGATCATAAAGTAGCGCTGCATTCACTGAAATCCGCGAATTTCGACTCTCATGGACCTAACATTGGCCATAGGAAAATGGATATGATTTTTTTTTTTTTTATTTTGATGGAGTTTTTCAAGGGCCCTGAAGAGTGTCGGACCGAATAGGTCCATCCCAGGGGGGCCTCGGCACCAAATCCAGCGCAAGTATTACATAAAATGTCTAACTGCCGGCCGCCGCGAGAGGACCCGTAAGGCCATTAAATAAACTCAGATGGATCTGATTTTTTCAGGAATGTCAGTCACAAGCACTAGCTTCCAACCAATGCAAACCGAATCACAATACATTGATTCATTCTCGAGATATCGATTTTACAAAGTTGCGCGATCAAGTCGGACGGACCTTGACAGTCGGACAGTCGTGTGACGTACCATATCGATTCCGCATTTTTCCGGGTCCCAATGATGTCCCGAAAGGGCCTAATGCCAATTCGACCCAAAAATTGCATCTGAGGGTGTAGCGTTCACGAGTGAAATAGCAAAAAGGAATCGCAAAATATTTTAAACGGAAAGTCAAAGACTATGTAGATAAAATTCCGATCAACAATATTTTATTGTTTTGAAAAGAGGGTCGTCCTAAGCACTCGGACTTAGGGCATTCGTGGATCACGAGCCACGAGATCCACGACCTGAAAAGAAAAGATTATTAATGACATGAGAAAAATGGAAATTTTGAATTTAGCTGAGTGCTTAGTTATTTAATTTTGAGAGAATTTGAAGAATGTTTTTAAGTTAGAACGAGGAAAGTATTTATTTTTAAGAATGGCAATTGAAAACTATTATTAATATCGAAAAGAAATGTTATTTATCGATTATTTATTAAAGATTAAATAGGGAGAATTTTGATGTTTGAATATTAAAGGCAAAAAGAAAGATATGTCGATTTATTATTAGTTTATTTAACGAAAGAAAGGGAAAAGACGTAGGCAAGACTCTACGCTTTTAATCAAGTGATTATTTAGTAGGAAAATGAGAAGATATTTATTTTAAAGAAGAAGAAGTTTTATATTTTAGAGAAGAGAAAGAGGGCAAGAGGAAAGATGCAGGCAAGACACTTCTGCACTTTCCTATGAATACTTACTGGAGACTAGTCTTGAAAAAGACTGTGTTATTTTGCATACCAAAAATAGGACGAACTAATCGATGCCTCGTATTAGTCGAACGACATATAGCAACTGTCACTATCTGTATGATCTTATCGGCAAGCATGTGATTTAGATAGGGCTCCAGAGGGGATACCGCTAAAAAGAGATTGGTTTACATTTGCGCGAAGTTGAAATTTAGAACGGAAATTAAAGGTAATTAAATTATAGATAATACTAATATGAATAAGTTTATAAGTAGAACTGAATGCGTTTAAGACGCTAAAAAATAAAGAACAAAGAAAAAAGGTGAATACAATAATAAAGAAAAAGATAAATGAATATATTTTATGCGCGATGGAGCGCGCGCCATCTAACGGCGTGGTTGTGCAACCGTAGTCGCGTTGGAAAATGCGACCGCGTCTGCGCTGTATTCCGATAGATTGCGCTGACGCTGTGTGCCCGGCGAGAGCCGAGATGACTCCCGAATGTTGCGGCAAGTGGCGCGAACAGAGGGGGGAAACGACCCCCGTATCAGCAATACTCTAACAGAAAAAGTCCAACTACGGCTGTGATGGGTCCCGTTAGGGCATTAAATAAACTCGGATGGATCTGATTGTTTCAGGGTTGTCAGGCACAAGCAGTAGCTTGTGACCACTGAAAACCGAATCGCAATCCAGCGATTCGTTCTCGAGATATCGATTTTACAAAGCCTCGCGATCAAGAAAGATCGACCTTGGAAGGGTGCTGGAGAGTGGAAAATTCACTAATTTCGTCCCTCAGGGACCAGTCATGTGCTAAATTGTATCGAATGAGAATTTTTCCGGGTCCGAATAATGTCCCGAAAGTGCCAAATGCAGTTCCGACCCAAAAAATTTCATCGTAGGGGGGGGGGGGGGGGGGGGGAGACCCCCCGTTGCAGCAATTCTCTGACAAAAAATGTCTAATTGTCGCCGCGAGAAGTCCCATAAGATCCGTTTAAAAACTCGGATGGATCTGATTTTTTCAGCGTTCTCAGTCACAAGCAGGAGTTTTCGACCACTGCAAACCGAATTGCAATACATCGATTCATTATCGAGATATCGATTTTACAAAGCCGCGCGATCAAGTCAGATCGACCTTAGAAGGGTGCTGGAGAGTGGTAATACTACGAATATTGTCCCTAACGGACCAGTGAAGTGTAGTAGTATACCGAATGAGCATTTTTTCAGGTCCCAATGATATCTCGAGAGGGTCCGATTTAGTTTCGACCCATAAAATATCATCTTAAGGGGGGAATGACCCCCGTTTCAGCGTAACTCTGACAAAAATGTCCAACTACGGCCGCGATAGGTCCCGTAAGGGCAATGTTTAATCTCGGATGGATCTGATTTTTTCAGGGTTGTCAGTCACAAGCATTAGCTTCCGACCACTGCAAACCGAATTGCAATACATCAATTCAGTATCGAGATATCGATTTTTCAAAGGCGCGCGGTCTTGCCGGTCTTGTCAGATCGACCCTATAGAAGGGCGATGGAGAGTGAAAATACAGCGATTATTGTCCCTAAGGGACCGAATATAATCCACAATCCAGTCCCTATTTCGGGTCATCAACTAGTTCTGAAAGGGCCTGAAATGGTTAGGTCAGATTAGGTTATTATAGGTTAGGTTAGGTTAGGTTAGGTTAGGTTAGGTTATGTTAGGTCAGGTTGGGTAAGGTTAAGTTACATTATCCCCCAGCAACCCCGATAAATCTGAGTGGTTGTACCGAGGGGGGGGGGGGGGGGGTCTATCCATTGATTTTGTCCGCCAGAGAAAGCGCGTCATCGGACAAGCTTGTATTTCGTGAGTCGCTACTGAACGAAAAATCGAAAAATTAGGAACGAATCGATGGATTGCACTGCGGTTTGAACTGAGTGGTACCTTCAGCTCTCAGATACTTTCTGAATAAATTTCAGATCTTTCCAAGTTTTTAAACGGATCTTATGGGACCTCTCGCGGCCGCAGTTAGACATTTGAAGTGAGACTTACTCTGGAATGGGGTCCACGGCCCTCCTAGGATGGACTTTATCTGCCCGACCCTACTCAGGGCCCTTTAGTAACATCATTCGAACTCGACAAAGCTCATTTGATTATATGAAAGCTTCAATGGTCTGTGAGAGTTGAAAATCGGGGATTTCAGTGAATTCAGTAGTTATTTTCGTTCGATCTGACAAGACCGAGCGCCTTTGAAAATTCGATATCTCGCGAACGAATTAATGTATTGCAATTCTGTTTGGACTGAGGGATAGCTCTGTCTTATGACAGACAACGCTGCAAATTTCAGATCAATCCGAGTTTATTTAATGAACTGACGGGACCTCTCGCGGCCGTAGTTGGACATTTTTGTCAGAGTTACGCTGAAACGGGGGTCCTTCCCCACTTAAGATGATATTTTATGGGTCGAAACTAAATCGGACCCTCTCGAGATATCATTGGGACCTGAAAAAATGCTCATTCGGTGTACTACTACACTTCACTGGTCCGTTAGGGACGATATTCGTGGTATTACCACTCTCCAGCACCCTTCTAAGGTCGACCTGACTTGATCGCGCGGCTTTGTAAAATCGATATCTCGATAATGAATCTATGTATTGCGATTCGTTTGCAGTGGTCGAAAGCTCCTGCTTGTGACTGAAAACGCTGGAAAAATCAGATCCATCCAAGTTTTTAAACGGATCTTATGGGACCTCTCGCGGCGACAATTAGACATTGTTGTTCAGAGAATTGCTGCAACGGGGGGTCGCCCCCCCCCCCCTAAGATGAAATTTTTTGCGTCGAAACTGCATTTGGCCTTTCCGGGACAGTATTAAGACCCGGAAAAATGCTCATTCGATACAAAATAGCATACGAGTGGTCCCTGAGGGACGAAATTAGTGAATTTTTCACTCTCCAGCACCCTTCTAAGGTCGATCTGTCTTGATCGCGAGGCTTTGTAAAATCGATATCTCGAGAACGAATCGCCGTATTGCGATTCGGTTTGCAGTTATCGGAAGCTACTGCTTGTGCCTGACAACCCTGAAAACATCAGATCCATCCGAGTTTTAAAACGGATCTTATGGGACCTCTCGCGGCGACAATTAGACATTTTTTGTCAGAGACTTGCTGCAACGGGGGGTCGCCCCCCCTAAGATGAAATTTTTTGGGTCGAAACTGCATTTGGCCCTTTCGGGACAGTATTAAGACCCGGAAAAATGCTCATTTGATACAATATAGCATACGAGTGGTCCCTGAGGGACGAAAGAGGTTGATCCAGCTCCCATAAGGAATGGGCTATCGGCAAAAAAATTTCATATTTTCAGAGTCGATAGAACTTGTCAAGACGCGTTCAACGATGGCCAGTTTTTTAATTTTTGTCAACTGGTAAGGGGGGGAGGGGGGTCCAAAGTCAAAACCTTCAAAGTCCCATAACTTTCGCCCAAATCAATATTTTGACTTGTACTTTGCGCCAAAAGATTTGTCTTAATAAGAGCTTTCGATTGATGTGTATGAAAATTAAATTATACAAATTTTAAACCAATTTTTTCAATTTTTACAATTTTTCCAACTTGAAATTTTTGGTTTTTTGAGCCTGAAAAATACGCGCAACGGGTTGAGGAGAATAAAAAACTATGGGAATAAAAGTCAAAGCTATGCTCTTTTGAATGTCACAAACCGCGATCCGGGAAAATGCTCCGTTCAAAAGTTATAAGCGCCTAAAGTTGCGCACCTCCGAAATCACGGTGCGTTCAGTGCATGTTTTCAATGGCGCGTACGATCTCGGGTGAGTGAGGGTGACGCGCGCCCTTGAAAACATGCACTGAACGCATCGTGATTTCGGAGGTGCGCAACTTTAGGCGCTTATAACTTGTGAACGGAGCATTTCCCCGGATCGCGGTTTGTGACATTCAAAAGAACATAGCTTTGACTTTTATTCCCATAGTTTTTTATTCTCCTCAACCCGTTGCGCGTATTTTTCAGGCTCAAAAAACCAAAAATTTCAAGTTGGAAAAATTGTAAAAATTGAAAAAATTGGTTTAAAATTTGTATAATTTAATTTTTATACACATCAATCGAAAGCTCTTTTTAAGATAAATCTTTTGGCACAAAGTACAAGTCAAAATATTGATTTGGGCGAAAGTTACGGGACTTTGAAGGTTTTGACTTTGGACCCCCCTGCCCCCCCTTACCAGTTGACCAAAATTAAAAAACCGGCCATCGTTGAACGCGTCTTGACGAGTTCTATCGACTCTGAAAATATGAAATTTTTTTGCCGATAGCCCATTCCTTATGGGAGCTGGATCAACCTCTTAGTGAATTTTCCACTCTCCATAGCACCCTTCTAAGGTCGATCCGTCTTGATCGCGAGGCTTTGTAAAATCGATATCTCGAGAACAAATCGCTGTATTGCGATTCGGTTTGCAGTGGTCGAAAGCTACTGCTAATGCCTGCCAACTCTGAAAAAATCAGATTCCTTCCAGTTTATTTGATGACCGTAAGAGTCCTCTCGCGGCGGCAGTAAGACACTTTTTCGCAGAAAATTGCTGCAGCATGGGGCGGCCGTTCCCCCCCTAAGATGAAATTTTTTTAGGTTGAAACTTCATAGGGTCCTCTCATGACATCATTTGGTCTGAAAAATAGCGTAAACGATGTAAAACGACCCATGACTGGGTTGCGAGGGACGATTTTCGTGGTATTTTCACTCTCCATCGCCCTTCTCCGGTCGATCAGACACGACCGCGCGCCTTTGATAAATCGATATCTCGAGCACGAATCAATGGATTGAAATTCAGTTTAAACCGGTCGAAAGCTCTTGCTTGTTACTGACAACCCTGACAAATATAGACCGATCCGAGTTTATTCAATGACCCTATGGGACCTCTCGCGGCTGCAGTTAGACATTTTTGTCACAGTTACGCTGAAACGGGGGGCGTTGCCCCCCTAAGATGAAATTTTTTAGGTCGAAACTGCATTGGGCCCTTTTGGAACAATATTCGGACCCGGAAAAATGCTCATTCGATACAACATAGCATATGACTCGTCCCTGAGGGTCGAAATTAGTGTATTTTCCAGTCTACAGCACCCTTCTACAGTCGATCTGACTAGATCGCGCGACTCTGCAAAATCGATATCTCGAGAACGAATCGATGGATTGAAATGCGGTTTAGACAGGGTAATAGCTTCAGCTTTCAGATACTTTTTGAAAAAATCTCAGATCCATCCAAGAGTTTAAACAGATCTTATTGGACCTCTCACGAACACAGTTAGACAAAAACTGTGAGACTTACGCTAGATTTTGGGCCGCCATCTTGGATTTGAAAATTAGGAAAAACGGTCCTCAGATTCAGTTTTCTCACCCGCGAAAACCCCCGGACACAAAATTTCATGTAAATCTGTTGATACACAGGATGGTTATTGAGACTCCCGATGGTCGCTATTTGGACGCCATCTTGGATTTGATAATTAAGTAAAACGGACCTCAGATTCAGTTTTCTCCACCGTAAAAACCCCCGTACCCAAAATTTCATTTAAATCCGTTGATTAACAGGATGGTTATTGAGACTGCCGCTGGTCGCTATTTGGCCGCCACCTTCGATTTGAAAATGAGTGAAAACGGACCTCAGATTCGGTTTTCTCGACCGTGAAAACCCCCGGACACAAAATTTCATGTAAATCCGTTAATAAACAGGATGGTTATTGAGACTCCCGATGGTCGCTATTTGGACGCCATCTTGGATTTGAAAATTAGGTAAAATGGACCTCTAATTCGGTTTTCTCGACCGCGAAAACCCCTGGAAACACAATTTCAGTCACATCCGTTCATAAACAGGATGGTAATTGAGACTGCCAATAACTCGCTATTTGGCCGCCATCTTGGAATTGAGAATTAGGTAAAACAGACCACAGATTCGGTTTTCCTGACCGAAAAAACCCCTATCACAAAATTTCATTAAAATCCGCTGATAAACCTGATGGTTATTGAGACTGCCGTTGATCGCAATTTGGCCGCCATCTTGGATTTGATAATTAGGTAAAACGGACCTCAGATTTGATTTTCTCGACCGCGAAAACCCTGAGCAACAAAATTTCTGTCAAATCAGTTGATAAACAGGATGGTTATTGAGACTGCCAATAACTCGCTATTTAGCCGCCATCTTGGTTTTGAAGATAAGGCGGTAAGAAAGCATTTAGTCTTGACAGTTACAAGATCCTCGGTGATGTCTGGAAGGATAAATCACGACGGTTGAATTGGGAAATATTAGCGCTAGGGTTCCCGGCTGTGTTTAATTTTAAAAGGCACAAAGTGACTCACATAAACAGACTCGAGTCTGTTTATCGAAACGAGTCGGTATATGCTAGTGGCGACCTGAAAGAGTCACTTTATGCATATATATACTTATAAAATGGAATTTATTTTCAATATGGCTAACTCAATACATAGTGGTTGAAATAAGAGCTAAATAGCCAGTTATTTTTTTGGTACTATTTTCACATAATTAATTTATTCTTTCTTTAAAAAACACAGAAGAGAAAATAATAATAAATGAGTTTAGCAAACGTTTCGGCTTGAATCATAGCCATCCTCAGTGCAAACAATAACAATAAACCCAAATTGGGAACCGACACAGCAAATCGAAAACCATAACAAAGCAGAAACTTAACTGACTAATATACAATAAACGACGCGAGACCCAAGAGGCCCGGTAAATCAAGAATCAAAACAATCAGTGTGCATACCTACACATGTTGCCAACTTAACATTGTTGCAATATTTATTAAAAAAAAAAAAAAAAAAAAACAAGCAGCCAGCAGATTTTGTATCGCAGTCTAGCGATACAAAGATAACATGCAGTCAATCAGTGTAAGCTGCTTTGACTGCGTTGTTATTCTTGTAATACCGCTTTTCATTAAGTTTCATAGCATATAGGGTGTCAATTAAAAAAGGAGCTAGGCCAAATATCTCGAGAACGGCTCCGGATTTTGAAAAACATTGAAACACGTGTTCAAATGCTTGAGGGGGACATCTTTATAGGGGGTTTCCGATTTCGGGGCCATCTCCAGGGGGCCCGCAGGGCGGATACCACGTCCCTGAATTCAATACTTCAAACAGAGACCCCCATATTTTATTTATTAATCGAAAAGAGGGTGAAATTATCAGACTTTTGGTGCGAATCGAAGTTCAATATCGGTTTTCGTTTTTGATACATCAAAGGTCAAAGTTCGATTTGGACTAATTTTCAAAAAATCATTACTCCTCTTTGAAGAGTCGGAATTTAAAAATCAAGGACACAAAATACTCTAATAAGTAAGCCCTTTTCAGAAAAAAATTTAATTATGACAAACATTTGGTCAAATTTTGGTTTTGAAGCTCCCAAAACTTTTAGACGTTTTTGGCCCCCAAGGAGGGCCATCTGAAAAATTCCGAGGTACAACCCCTATTGATTGATACATAAATAAAAAAGGCGTAACAAACTGAGCATTTCGGTGTAAACCAGAGTTCGATATCGTTTTTCACAATCGAGATATCGCAATCTGTAAATTGACATTCGATATCTCAAATGTAAGAACGATATCCATCCCCGGTTTGCGCCGAAATGCTCAGTTTGTTTCGTCTTTTCGATTGATGTATCACTCAATAGGGGTCGTAATTCGGAATTTTTCAGATGGCCCTCCTTGGGGCCCAAAAACGTCTAAAAGTTTTTTGAGCTTCAAAACCAAAATTTGAATAAATGTTTGTTATAATTGAATTTTTTTCTGAAAAGGGCTTGCTTTTCAGAGTATTTTTGTGTCCTTGAGTTGTGAATTTCGACTCTTCAAAGAGGAGTAAGTAATGCTTCTTGAAAATGGGCCCAAATCGAACTAGGACCTTCGATATAATCGAAAACGAAAAACGATGTCGACGTTTAAATTGTACCAAAAGTCTTAAAATTTTACCCTATTTTTGATTATTAAATAAAAATAAATTGGGGCCCCATTGAAGTATTGGATTTAGGGAGGTGGTAGCCTCCTTGGGGATCCCCCAGAGAGAGACCCCAAATCGGCGTCCCCTTAAAAAGATGTCCTGCTCAAAATAATTTAACACGTGTTTCAGCGTTTTTCGGAATCCGGAGCCGTCCTCGAGATATTCGGCCTGGCTCCTTTTTTAATTGTTACCCTGTATACATGGTGATCCAGAGCACCTATACCAGGCATTTTTCTTGAGAATGGCTGATTGAAATGTTTTGAAACATGGGAGTCGCATAGGGAATCAACCCTAAATTTTTCATTTATCATATTATCGATAGCTTCCAATACTTAGCCCTTTGGGGCATTTTTGAAAGGGGAGGCTCAATCACATCTATATTTCAAGTTTTTTTCAAAAAAGCCCTTTTTAAGTTATAAGAAAAGCTGGTGTCCTTGAAGTTCAGGCAATTTCCTACATTTTTGCTCCCATGGACATTTACCAAAAAACCTCACTTTTTTGAGTTATGGCGGATTTTTGGAAAAAATTTGAATTGGCTTTTGTGGCCACCCTGTTGAGAATTCTTCAAAAACATAACAGATTCTGATCAAATGGTTGGAACCATTTTGATTGATGTGCCACTAGTTTGGTACCTTGAAGTGAAAAAATTAGGTGTATTTCGTTGAATTAAAATTTTGGGCAGTCTATGTCTCAGACCATGGAATCGATCCGATTCTTCCATTGAAGTCCCAAAATTTTTGATTTGAAAAAATACACCTTATTTTTTCTCCTCAAGGTAACATGTTGCACATCGATCAGAAGGTTTCGATATATTTTTTCAGAATCTGTCAAGATTTGTGAGAAATTCTCAACTGGATAAGCAAAAGGGTTGATTCAAAAATCTTCCAAGTCCCTATAGCTAAAAAAAATCTGGGTGTTTTGGTAAATGTCTATGGGAGCAAAAATGTTGGCAATTGCCTCTGCTATGAGGATATGAACTTTTTTCGTACTTTCAGAAGTTGCTTTTTTGCAAAAAACTTGATAAAAGTGTGTGAACTTCTCCTAATATGAACGAGGAGCTGATGAGGGCTTTTGAAAATATCAAAACTGAAAAATTTTGTGTCCATTCCGTAACCGATTTTTTTTATTCAAAACATTTCGATCAGCCGTTCTCGAGAAAAATGCCTGGTGGTATGGTTCCTCTCATCTTGAACTCTAGGCCACTGTCTCTTATTTCGTCATTTGTGAGTGTCTATATTGAAAGTTCTCTTTCATTTGGTTTTTCTCTTAAAACTCTGTGCAGTGTGCTGGTTCCTCTTATCTATAGTTATCGACGCTGCATTATGTTCTGTATAATTTCAATGGGTATGCAGAGTTAGTGAGAGTGGTGGAGTGAGAATTTATTTTCTACGTGAAACTTCTGAGAGCAAGTGCTTTTGTTCATTTTCTTTTTTAATTTCTATTAATTTCATGTCACAAATTATTTCACCAAAACTTTCAGCTAAACCTGAAGTGATTGCGGCCAAGATCTAAAATCTTTCCCCCAAACCAGCTCCATTTTACTTCACTTGCCCCAAACACTTCTTCGTGAAAACTTGCTCGTAAAAACTTTTCTTTCAAATATCTTCCTATATTTATTTCCCTACACCCCGGTGGACGTGTCGTTCTGATTCAACTTGCAAGTCATGTGATATCAGAGCGACCAAGTCTTAAGTTTCCTCGATTAGGTGGCTTCAGAGCTCCTTCAAATAATTTGATACTTCTCCTGATCACATTGTCTATTTTTCGTATAAAGCGGGCTTCAATAATTTGATACTTCTCCTGGTAACAGATCTTCCGTATGAAGCTCCTTCAAAATATTTGATACTTCTCCTGTAAACACTTTCGTCTGAATAGCCGCATACAACCAAAAGACATGGTAGCTCTGATTCAACTTGCAAATCATCTGATATAAGAGCGACCAAGCCCTAGTAGCATCGACTCCTATTTTGTTCAAATAAAATGGCAATTTTATTTGAAATGTTATTGATATTTCAAAGAAATTTTACTTGAATAAATCTCAGATAAATCTTAGTTAGGTTGACATTTTCCTATATTTTATTTGAATATATAGCAATTTATTTTGAATAAATTGCAATTTTGTTTGAATAAAGTGCAGTTTTAATTAAATAAATTGCAATTTACTCCTTTAAATTGAAATTTTATTTGAATAAAAAAGTTATTTTTTTTCAAACAAACTTGAACTGTACATAGAATTTCGTACTCTTCGTGAGGTGCTTTGCTTCATGAGAACTGTGACTGTTAGTGTAATTTGCCTTAACGTTTAACGTTCAGATCCCAGGTAATCTCGGATAAAGCTTGAACTTGTCTTTAGGTTCCTCTATTTACCATTTTACTGGTGTGAGTATAGTTGGTACAGAAGTGCATCAAAAATCAGAGACTAGGAGAAAATAAAATTCAACCACAAAATCTACACCTGAGGTCACTCCTACCTGCGGTTCAAGTTAATCTGCGCGTTGACTGGTTGTTGAGTTCCATCGTTGATTGTACTTTGAACTGACTTTAGCAAATTATAATAATGTATTTGAAATTAAAATTTGCAGCAAATCTGATTTCAAAGTTGAACTTCAGTCAGTTTGGACATGAAGAAGCAAAGAAAGGATGACTGACTCATTCTTGGTTCTGAAGTTTGCACGGACCGAACGGAAGACTTTCATTTCATTGAGACATTAAGAGTATTCTTCAATAAGAGAGCGTTTATAGTTGAATTGAAAGACTAAAGTACCCACTTAGCAGAAATAAGAAACTACTGTCATCATTATGGCAATAATGGTGCAAGAAATCAATCACAACACTGACTTAGAATTACCAGTATTAGGTTTAAGGTTAGGTACTCCGTAGAACTCTGAAGTGACCAAAATACAGTAATTCACAGACACCTTGTTATGAAAAAAAACCAACCTAACTTTCTTTAAAAGTGAAGACAACACCACGTCATGCGATGCACGAAACGGGGTACCAATTCATTATAATGTTATGTTCTTTTACCAAGGATATAGGTGTGGACAAGAAGGCTGTAAAACGGTGCCATACTAAAATTTTGCTGCAAGGCTGATCGGAGAGCATCCATCTTGCTCCACTCATCTATTTTGCCCAAGTCAATTCGATTCATCCTAGTCAATTGAGCCACTCGAGCGAATGTTAGCATGAGATTCGAGAGAAGTTCAGTCACAACTTCGTAACCACTTATTTATCGACTGCTTCCAAACAAGAGGGGAAAGTTACTTTATCCTACTTAAGAATCTTAGGTGGATATACCGCTAAAGTAGTCGACAATTTTATCGCAACCGATTGGACCCAAGGATTCATGATTTACTCACAACATTTTAGAAAAGCTGATTTGATTGGTCCAGGTCAAGATTTGTTTCGACTTAGGTTACATCGAGTAGAATTAGACAAATCGAGTTGGCTTTCCCCGATTAGATCTAATGTGTCCAAATTAACACCATCATTTGTACTTGGCTTCTAGGTTTCTCTCTTCAGACTTTGTAAGATTATTGACAAGATTATGACCATTTTCCCTCATGCCCAGAGCCAAAGCCTGGCATCATAAACTGTGCTGTTCAGTGTCGAACACACTTCTTGCACTTTTTCAGTGTAGCTTCAGATAGCTTCATAATGAAGCTTTTTTTCATCCTCGCAAAACTATGCGTTTGCAAGTAAAACATGTCGAATCATCTTCAGCAGTTTCAATAAAAGATGAGTCACTGTAACCATTCTATTAGAGGGGGACCATTTTGAGTATAAGGTTCTGACAAACAATGGTGCCTGTTTCCAAACCGCATCAAAGCGCATTGATAAGCGCTTCATTAGAAACGAGTTGAAACTCTGCGCAAACCAACCACGCTCCCATGCCCTCTGATGCAGTTCAGAAACGACAGACTGTCTTGTCGGACAGTTGTACTTAGGTAAATAAATACTTAAAAAAGTTGTTACCAAACTCCAACCCAAACTCGTAGTAAAATTCACTTAACGAGTGGCTCAATCAACTTGGGCAAAAGAGATGAGTCGAGTGAAATGGATGCTCTCCGATCAACTTCAGCCCACTATTTCAGTCGACATCATTTATCATTGAATGAATGCATCACACAACGTGGTGTTGGTGTTGCCATTTAAATAGTTCTGCTCTTCATGACTGTCATGCAAGCATAGGTACAATTGGTCTGAAATGTAAAGGTCCACCCTTTGCTTTTTTTTTTCATTTCGGTAACTTTACTTACTCTCTAGACCACGCTCATCGGTTAACGAAGTTAACTCCTTCAGATGACTCAACTTGAGGAGATAAAGATGAGTAAATCTGTCTCAGGAAGAGAGAGTTTGCTGAGAGAGGTCAAATTACAAAATTTTTGAATAAATCACCACAAACATACCACTCTCACTCGTCAAAATGCCAAGAAAGGCAATGAGTTACGGCATTACGAGGCAATAACACGCACTGTAGAATCTGGCAAATTAAATGAAAGCTATGAAGAACTTGAGTGTTTCAATTAGTAGAAACTGAAATTAAGGCTTTGATTGACAGAAAACACGCACAGTTCATAAAGAAATTCAGATTTTAAAGTCTCTGATAGACTTCGAAAACACGCGAAAATACATTGCGGAGGGAACTTCGGTTTGTTTTCACAACACAAATCTCTAACCTTAAAATCTCCGAGGCAAATTACGCATGTTTACCAAAGCCTCCGAACTAGATATAGCTCGTTGGTAATCACTGACAAAATAATGAAACTACCAAATTTATTCATAACGGAGACAAATCCTTATGAAAAACTTGGGGTCAATACTCAGTCAAAACCTAACTCAAACATTATTCGAACATTTCAAACGGCGCACTATGGATCCAAATCGAGTCCAAAGTGGTCAAAAATACAAAGACATGAGATATCACAAGAATTGTCGATCCATCAAATGATATTCTCCGATAAGTATGGGACAAGCCAGGAATAAAAAACGGAGCCAAATAAACCCCTTGAAATCAACTATAGTACCCAGCTAAAATACTAATTTTCCAACTTTGAAAGGATCGAATTTGGACCGCCAAAGATTTGATTTCTATCCATTGTGCGGCGGACCGAAGAATATCGCGGATTCGATATGGCGCGCGATTCGTTTAGTGACTGCTTAAAGGATAGATAGACTTTTCGCGTTGCCGCTCCGCAATATATCGAACGAAAGGAATCCACCGAAAAGCAGTACGCGATCATTACGCGCGGAAATCTGACAACGCACGTTTGCAACCAAGCCGAAAATTGTCGATTTTTATGCAGGAAGTTTATGGCCAAAATCGATACAAAACCATAACAAAAACATGCAGTACTTGCTGCAAGTAAAAAAAAAAAAAAAAAAAAAACAAGCAGCCAGCAGATTTTTGTATCGCAGTCCAGCGATACAAAGATAACATGCAGTCAATCAGTGTAAGCTGCTTTGACTGCGTTGTTATTCTTGTAATACAGCTTTTCATCAAGTTTCATAGCATATAGGGTGTAAATTAAAAAGGAGCTAGGCCAAATATCTCGAGAACGGCTCCGGATTTTGAAAAACACTGAAACACGTGTTCAAATGCTTGAGGGGGACATCTTTATAGGGGGTTTCCGATTTCGGGGCCATCTCCAGGGGGCCCGCAGGGAGGATACCACGTCCCCTAAATTCAATACTTCAAACGGGGACCCCCATATTTTATTTATTAATCAAAAAGAGGGTGAAATTATCAGACTTTTGGTGCGAATCGAAGTTCAATATCGGTTTTCGTTTTTGATACATCAAAGGTCAAAGTTCGATTTGGACTAATTTTCAAAAAATCATTACTCCTCTTTGAAGAGTCGGAATTTCAAAATCAAGGACACAAAATACTCTAATAAGTAAGCCCTTTACAGAAAAAAATTTAATTATGACAAACATTTAGTCAAATTTTGGTTTTGAAGCTCCCAAAACTTTTAGACGTTTTTGGCCCCCAAGGAGGGCCATCTGAAAAATTCCGAGGTACAACTCCTATTGATTGATACATAAATGGAAAAGGCGTAACAAACTGAGCATTTCGGTGCAAACCGGAGTTCGATATCGTTTTTCACAATCGAGATATCGCAATCTGTAAATTGACATTCGATATTTCAAATGTAAAAACGATATCCACCCCCGGTTTGCGCCGAAATGCTCAGTTTGTTACGTCTTTTCGATTGATGTATCACTCAATAGGGGTCGTAATTCAGAATTTTTCAGATGGCCCTCCTTGGGGCCCAAAAACGTCTAAAAGTTTTTTGAGCTTCAAAACCAAAATTTGAATAAATGTTTGTTATAATTGAATTTTTTTCTGAAAAGGGCTTGCTTTTCAGAGTATTTTTGTGTCCTTGATTTGGAATTCCGACTCTTCAAAGAGGAGTAAGTAATGCTACTTGAAAATGGGCCCAAATCGAACTTGGACCTTCGATATAATCGAAACGGAAAACGATGTCGACGTTTTACTTGTACCAAAAGTCTTAGAATTTACCTTATTTTTGATTATTATAAAAAAAAATAGGGGGCCCCATTGAAGTATTGGATTTAGGGAGATGGTAGCCCCCTTGGGGACCCCCCAGAGAGAGCCCCCAAATCGGCGACCCCCTAATAAGATGTCCTGCTCAAAATAATTTAACACGTGTTTCAGCGTTTTTCGGAATCCGGAGCCGTTCTCGAGATATTCGGCCTGGCTCCTTTTTTAATTGACACCCTGTATACATGGTGATCCAGAGCACTGTACCAGGCATTTTTCTTGAGAATGGCTGATTGAAATGTTTTGAAACATGGAAGTCGGATAGGGAATCGACCCTAAATTTGTCATTTGTCATATTATCGATAGCTTCCAATACTTAGCCCTTTGGGGTACATTTGAGGGGGGAGGCTCAATCACATCTATATCTCAAGTTTTTTCAAAAAAGCTCTTTTAAAGTTATGAGAAAAGCTCGTGTCCTTGAAGTTGAGACAATTTCCAACATTTTTGCTCTCATGGACATTTACTAAAAAACCTCAATTTTTGAGTTAGGTACGGCGGATTTTTGGAAAAAATTTGAATTGGCTTTTGTGGCCACCCTGTTGAGAATTCCTCAAATACATAACAGATTCTGATCAAATGGATGGAACCATTTTGATTGATGTGCCACTAGTTTGGTACCTTAAAGTGAAAAAATTAGGTGTATTTCGTTAAATTAAAATTTTGGGCAGTCTATGTCTCAGACCATGGAATCGATCCGATTCTGCCATTGTAGTCCCAAAATTTTGATTTGACAAAATACACCTTATTTTTTCTCCTCGAGGTAACATGTTGCACATCGATCAGAAGGTTTCGATATATTTTTTCAGAATCTGTCAAGATTTGTGAGAAATTCTCAACTGGATAAGCAAAAGGGTTGATTCAAAAATCTTCCAAGTCCCTACAGCTAAAAAAAATCTGGGTGTTTTGGTAAATGTCTATGGGAGCAAAAATGTTGGCAATTGCCTCTGCTATGAGGATATGAACTTTTTTCGTACTTTTAGAAGATGCTTTTTTGCAAAAAACTTGATAAAAGTGTGTGAGGTTCTCCTAATATGGAACGAGGAGCTGATGAGGGCTTTTGAAAATATCAAAAATGAAAAATTTTGTGTCCATTCCGTAACCGATTTTTTTGATTCAAAACATTTCGATTCGATCAGCCGTTCTCGAGAAAAATGCCTGGTGGTATGGTTCCTCTCATCTTGAACTCTAGGCCGCTGTCTCTTATTTCGTCATTTGTGACTGTCTATATTGAAGGTTCAGCTAACATGTTGAAATCGTTCTCTTTCATTTGGTTTTTCTCTTAAAACTCTGTGCTGGTTCCTCTTATCTATAGTTATCATCGCTGCATTATGTTCTGTATAATTTCAATGGGTATGCAGAGTAAGTGAGAGTGGTGGAGTGAGAATTTATTTTCTATGTGAAACTTCTGAGAGCTAGTGCTTTTGTTCATTTTCTTTTTTAATTCCTATTAACTTCATGTCTCAAATTATTTCACCAAAACTTTCAGCCAAACCTCAAGTGATTGCGGCCAAGATCCAAAACCTTTCCCCCAAACCAGCTCTATTTTACTTCACCTGCCCCAAACACTTCTTCATGAAAACTTGCTCGTAAAAACTGTTCTTTCAAATATCTTCCTATATTTATTTCCCTATACCCGGTGGACGTGCCATTCTGATTCAACTTGCAAGTCATGTGATATCAGAGTGACCAAGTCTTAAGTTTCCTCGATTAGGTGGCTTCAGAGCTCCTTCAAATAATTTGATACTTCTCCTGATCACATTTTCTATTTTTCGTATAAAGCGCCTTCAATAATTTGATACTTCTCCTGGTAACAGATCTTCCGTATGAAGCTCCTTCAAAATATTTGATACTTCTCCTGTAAACACTTTCGTCTGAATAGCCGCATACAACCAAAAGACATGGTAGCTCTGATTCAACTTGCAAATCATCTGATATCAGAGCGACCAAGTCTAAGTTTCCTCATTGATGCTCCTCCATATTCATACAATCAATTACAACCACAGGGGTCGAGCTGACGCGCCGCGAGGCGGGATTTTTCGAAAGGAAGGGAGGAAGAAAGGAAGAAAGAAAGGAAGAAAGGAGAAAGAGAAAAGGAAAAAAGAAATCGATAGAAAGAAAATAAGAAAATGGAATGAAGAAATCACAAAAAAAAAAAAAAAAAAAATGAAAAAAAAAATAGAAAAAAACTTGGCGATGACCTGCAAAAGCTTATATGCGCTGTTAGTATGTTGGACTGTTTTTTCTACTAATCTCGTATTTTTAAGATTATAAATTTATGTTGCGAACAAAATATTTGAAAAATAATTACTACGCTCAGATGGGAAATACTCTTAGAAAGACTGTTGGTTTCTTGCATTTTTTCGGTGTGATGTGTTTGAAGCCAGATAAAGTCAGTGCTTTTACGATAGTGAGTGGCAGTGAGAACACAACTTCCCACATTCTGTTATTTAGAGCCATTGTCCACAGTAAGAACGTTGACTTTTACATCGTTGCGCAGCAATTATTCTTTTATATATCATGTCCAAGTAACTGAATAAATGCGAGAAGCTCAAAATATTTTTAAGCGTTTCTCCCATTGGACTTGGACATTTTTTTCAAATGGTAAACCTGTATCATGAAATTTGTGCTTTTAATAGTAAAAGGTAGCTTGAAACGTATAATCAGACTTAATTTCTGAATTTTTCAAGTTTATAAATGGATACTTTATGTAAAAATACTTCAGATCACCAAGTTTCAAGTCTTTTTGATTTGTAACTGTGGCTATTACTGATATCAAATTTTTGTAAAACATGGAGGAATCGCAGTTCAAGAAGGGGGCATTTTTCTACCCATATTCATAGGGGAAACACGTTTTATTTCGGGCTCCAATATTCACAGTAGAAGTTTGCGCCCGGAGTTTAGTTGCATTTTGTATATTCCTAATATTTTGTAGCTTGCACTTATTTAGTTATGATTCAATTACTTAAATACTTTAATTCTGCCCACTTATAGGCGGTTGTGGCTGATATGATTATTGGTGATTGCAATTTATCGCTCCTCACCTACGATTGTAATCCTCGCCTTGTTCAAAGGTGCTGTTGGCATGGTCATAAATAAAATCTTTAGGATTTAATGGATGAAAATAATGAAACAGACTGGTTTTAATCTTACCTTAAAGCATCAAAGCTGGATCATTTCGGACAGCAATGGGGGGGGGTAAATATGGCGGACAACAAGCTTTCTAAACTCAAATTATAGGTAGCTGGATTGGCTTTTAAAACATTTGAAGATTTGAAAATACCTGCTGCCACTCACCAATTAAAGATTGTCAATTACTTAATAGCTATATGGTACTTCTCGTCGCACCATTATATTTTAAAATGGTCATAAACAAAGTAAAAACGAGCAAGTCATTCAGAAAAATTGGGTGTTTCACTTCAAAGACAAGTAAGTAATCCTTGAACCTTCTGATAATCCTGTAGCGTGAAAACAACACTGTAGGTGTAAAATGAATTTCTAGCAGCGTTGAAAGTGTATACTGTGTGGGAATTAGGTACCTTTTAAGACAGGGAAATGTCCGAAAAACACCAAAATGTGGAGTTTTGATGAATGATTAGCGCAGAGATGAAACGTTTGAAAGTCAATGTTTTTGGAAAAAGTAAAGCCGTATGTTTACTTTTGTTCATAAACAATAAAAACAAACCATGAGCAAACCAAATTCTGTAATGAATTTTAAACAGAAATGCGTCAAAAATGTCTTTAATCCTAGAATTTAGTCCTTCATAGCGTTCAGGTGTAATTATGGACTAATTGTAAGTGTGACCTTATTGAAAGCCTTGACGCAGTTAGAGCCATTCGTTTACTGCCTTGTCTGACCAGAGTCCCACCATTTTAAAAAGAAGGTACCTCTAAGACATTTCCCCTCCAATCACTTAAGTATTGCCTCTTGAGCTCCCAAACTGTAAAGTTTTATGTTTTTCCACTGTTTGTCCATACAAGAGTTGTTCCAAAATTTAAACTGTCTCAAAAAGTTTGCCTTTACCTACTTCAGTTTGATTCTAGAAAGCTCTTACGATCATCTGTGATGTTACCACTCTTCCTCTGTCAAAACTTGTAAGTCCTTATTTTTCTCTGACTTGGAAACAGATCACAAACAATCAATTGGACTTGGATGAATTAAATGGACTCCTTAAATTGAATCTAAAAGAATTAGGTAGAGTCGAATAAACTTAGCCCTATCCAATTGATTTCGCATTTTGGGCCGTATGCACAATCGTTAATTTCCACTTGTGATCAATAATTCTTACTTAAATGCCGCGGAAATCACATAAAGCGCTGATGCATCAAGATTTGTTCAGTTTTAATTGAGACGTGGCCATTCGATAAAAGCTGCTTCATGACGAATATCCTTGCCAATATTTCAGACCAATTGTACCTATGCTTGCATGACAAGTCATGGAGAGCAGAACTATTTAAATGTCAACACCAACACCAAGTTGTGTGATGCATTCATTTAAGGTTAAATGGTGTTGACTGAAATAGTGCGCTGAGTTCGATCTGAGAGCATCCATCTCACTCGACTAATTTGACTTTTGACTAATTGATAATCACCTGCTCAAGGCTGCGCTTTGATGCAATGCAGAAGCAGGCACCACCACTTGCTAGAACCTGATACTCAAAATGCTTCTGCTGTGGTACATTCATATCTAAATTATGATAACTTACGGTTTGAACAATGTTAAAGTTGAAATCCGAGCGTGAATGCTGATTCTTACATGAAGAACAGCGCATTGATTGAGGAGATTAAGCTGTGACGTAGGTGGGGTACGAATGCCTCCCCTCCACCTTTATACTTCCATCATGGAAGAAATCATGACGCATCTGCGCTCATTGTGACATTTTCAGAATTTATTTAAGAATTCATGCTCAAAAGTGGAAATTACCAGCAGAGCAACTAACTCAAATGATTGGAATGGACTTAGTCCAATAGCTTCGATTCGTCGAAGTTGACTCGATTGTTCATAATCAGCTGCCAAGAAATTACATCATGCAGAAATAGGTAAAAGGACTTACACTGCACTTACACGTTTGGACAGAAGAAGAGTGCTGATATCAAAGATGGTCATGGAGGGCTTTCTAGAATCAAACTGTAGCCGATAAGTGCTGATAGTTGGAGACAGTTAAAATTTTAGAAATGCTCTTTAACAATTAAACAAGATTTATCTCTGGAATGAACACTGGGAAAACTGAAAGGGGCAACACTTCAGTAAGCATCAGGATCACAAAGGCTTCTTTGAGAGAACAGTCATCAGAGCACTCCTTCACATGGACAGAATGATGACTTGAGTGAAACTGGCAAGTTAAGTCTTGAACAAAGTTATCTACTTCAGATCACTCAACTTAAGGGATGGACATGAGAAAATCTGTCTCAGGAAGAGAGAGTTTGCTGAGAGAGGTCAAATTACAAAACTTTTGAATAAATCACCACAAACATACCACTTTCACACGTCAAAATGCCAAGAAAGGCAATGAGTTACGGCATTACGAGGCAATAACACGCACTGTAGAATCTGGCAAATTAAATAAAAGCTATGAAGAACTTGAGTGTTTCAATTAGTAGAAACTGAAATTAAGGCTTTGATTGACAGAAAACACGCATAGTTCATAAAGAAATTCAGATTTTAAAGTCTCTGATAGACTTCGAAAACACGCGAAAATACATTGCGGAGGGAACTTCGGTTTGTTTTCACAACACAAATCTCTAACCTTAAAATATCCGAGGCAAATTACGCATGTTACCAAAGCCTCCGAACTAGATATAGCTCGTTGGTAATCACAGACAAAAATGAAACTACCAAATTTATTCATAACGGAGACAAATCCTCATGAAAAACTTCGGGTCAATTCTCAGTCAAAACCTAACTCAAACATTATTCGAACATTTCAAACGGCGCACTATGGATCCAAATCGAGTCCTAAATGGTCAAAAATACAAAGACATGAGATATCACAAGAATTGTCGATCCATCAAATGATATTCTCCGATAAGTATGGGACAAGGTAGGAATAAAAAACGGAGCCAAATAAACCCCTTAAAATCAACTATAGTACCCAGCTAAAAATACTAATTTTCCAACTTTGAAAGGATCGAATTTGGACCGCCAAAGATTTGATTTCTATCCATTGTGCGGCGGACCGAAGAATATCGCGGATTCGATATGGCGCGCGATTCGTTTAGTGACTGCTTAAAGGATAGGGAGACTTTTCGCGTTGCCGCTCCGCAATATATCGAACGAAAGGAATCCACCGAAAAGCAGTACGCGATCATTACGCGCGGAAATCTGACAACGCACGTTTGCGACCAAGCCGAAAATTGTCGATTTTTATGCAGGAAGTTTATGGCCAAAATCGATACAAAACCATAACAAAAACATGCAGTACTTACTGCATGTTAAAAAGCGACCGCTCTGATTTAGATAGACCGAAATAATAAACCCGAGTCATCGAAAAGACAAAACTGCAGTTAATTGAATGAGAAGGAAAGTCGAGATAGTAAAGTGAGATGAAATGGGGAACAGTATCAGGGAAGGGGATTATATGATCTCCTCGGATGAATGACTCGGTGCAAAACACAATGCGACGTGGCAACGCGTCAAAACTCTCATTTTATATGCGGTTAGAGACACACCAAAATCATTACTGCTTTTGCAGATAATTCAATTTAGGTTGATTTCGAGAGGAATCAAGTTTAGGAAAAAAAAAAAGTAAAAAAATAGCGCCCTGCCATAATGCGGCTATGTAGGGGTGGGATGAGTGGTAAAGTAACAAACATACCCGAGACCGGACCGAGAGATGGAAAGAAAGAGGAGGGCAAAAGAAAAAAAAATGATGAAATGAAAAACAAAATAAAAAAATAAAATGTTGAGAAAAACAGGGTCTGAAAATGAATAACAGAACCGGGGGCAGGGATGAGTTGTAAGAAAGTAACATATTTACCGCTTACATCCATTGTTGTCAGACTGAACCCACCATTTTTAAAAAAAAAAAAAAATCGATAGAAATATAAATAAATGCAAAACTGCAAGACGCGAAATTAATATGAATGAATGCGTTGCGAAATTAATGTGCATTAATAATCCGTTGCGAAATTCACTGATTCAAGATTATGCTTTTACGTCGAACATATCGGCAAATTATTATCGATAAGAATAGAACATAGAATTAAAGGGCCGAAAATCACTGTTGCCAAATTGCACTAGCCGCTATACTATGCAAAGAGTAACAAAAATGCTGACTACTATTGCCTTAAAAATAAAAATTTAAAAAAAATTCGTGCTGATCAGTCTAAATCAATATCTTTATCAACATACACCAAGACTCATGATGCACGGGTTGGTAAGTGATCGAACGCCGCAAACAATTTTCCAATTTTCGTTTTTAAAGTAGGTAATAAACGGAGAATTTTGTTTGTTCTCAAGGGGTTTTATGGAGGTAAACAAGATACATAACAATAATTTTGCTGATGTATTCGATGTATAAGTGCAATCTTAAGTGCAAGATGAGTTTTTGGGCCCCAAAAATACATTATTGCTTTTAAAGGGGAATTCCGCGTAGTGACGTCACTGCGCACACAATTTTTTACAGCTTAACACGAGTGTACCCCCAAAAACCCGGGACACTTTTCAAAAAAACCAAATATGCACTATTGTTCTCAGCTCATCAAGTAAGTACTTTCATTTTCTTTTTTAAAAAAAAAAAAAAAAAAAAAAAAACACCCAATTTCAGACCCTTGCAACTATGCCTCTTTCCCGGGGCTATTTTCTGTTAAAAACATGCAACTTTTGAGGTTTCTGGGGGGAGGGAGAACGCGTTCCAATTCTACCCCTCAGTTGGGCTAACCAAATCTTGGGTTCACCAAGAAAAATTTTGTTTAGTTAGGCATAAAAAACCCTCTCGTTAGCTTTACTATAAAGTCTCTTGCTAGGTCATTTTTCTAGAGCTCGTGTCAGAAGTGTAGGCGCACCTAAACCATAATCTTTGGCAAATAATCATTTTTGTTCGTTTAAATCAAAAAAAAACTTGCGCACAACTTAATTGCTTTGCTTTTAAAGTGTTCCTTGCTCCTTATTGAAAGTGAACGCTCTAACTCATTTTCTTTCTTTTTCATTGAGTAGGTAATATCATAAATAATGTTGAAAAATTTCCCCAAGAATAACGGTCTAGGTGCACCTACACTTCTGAAACTACCTCTAGAGCTCGTTTCAGAAGTGTTGGCGCACCAAAACCATAATCTTTGGCGAATTTTCAACTTTGATTCCTTCAAATCAAAACCAAACTTTCCTCTGACTCTATTATATGGCTTTGAAAGTGTTCCTCATAGAAAAAAGAACGCTAAATTTTCATTTTCATTCATTTAATCGAGTAATATCAACTTTAGAGTGGCAGCGGGCGGGTCCCCCTTGTGCCACACAGGGTAGAAGGAATCCCGGGAAAAAGCGGAATTTGGACGGCAGATTCCAAGGTTTGAGGTTAAATTTTGTAGGTCGTTCGGAATTTGGCGGGAATTTGGACGGCAGATTTCAAAGGTTTGAGGTTAATTTTTGCGGGTCGTTTCCCGCGGCGATGCCCGAGTTTGTTTACGAAACGACCGGAAACAACCTACAAAATTTAACCTCAAAATCGATTTTTACGGCAAGATGGCAGCGCCCTAGGTGACAACAATGAACCAGCGGAACGTTCCTTCATGTGCCACTCTGTAATATCAGGAATAATGTTGATAAATTCCAAAGATTATCGGTCTAGGTGCGCCTACACTTCTGAAACTACCTCTACCAGAGGATTTGTCAGCGCCACCAAAGCGTTTTCTCTGTTTTTTTTTTTTTGTTTGTTTTTTTTTTCGTTTTTTTTTTTTTTCTTTTTCTGTGGGGGGGTAGAAGAGGGGGATTTTTTCAAGTTTGGCAAGGGGGGATTCTCTGGCATAGCAGCGTATAGGTCTCCCTTTTCAACCCTAAAAACGGAGACGTAAGGGGGGCGAGGCGCGGAATTCGGAATAATGCTTAACGGCACTTCAATTCAATCTAAGTCTAATTCAAAATTCATGGCTTGGCCTCTATGATATATGACCGGACCTTTGCATTATGGGCCCCTTTTGGGGAGTTCCTCGAGCTGCTGATGCTGCCGCTTGCGCCCGTGGCCGTGGCCGCCGCGAGTCCCGCTCTGTACTCACTGCGACTCGACACTCGACTGAAAATATCATGTGTTTAAATTTCAACTCATCGGCCCCCCCCTTCCCCCTTCCCCTCCGCCATGCCTCACACCCCTCCTCCCCCACTAGATTCTCCCTTTGGGTTTCTCGCGACCCTGAATCTTTCGTCAATTTTTTTTTGTCCGCTTTTCATGTCCTCGTTTTACTTTTTTATTGTTGTTCTTGTTGCAGCGTTTATTCCTTTTTCAGTGGTTTTTGAATGTGAGTCCTTTAAGAGTTTGGTTCCAAACTTAACCCATATATGCCCATTGGGTCGTTAACGACCCACTTAATATGGTTTTTTTCGGACCAAATTACAGTAAAATTTTTGGCTAATTAAACTCAAAAATCAAATTTTTGATCATTCAGCACCCATAATTTAGCTGGACCAGAAAATTTCTAAATTTTTAAATTTTAAAATTTTTTTTAAATCTAAGGTGGTGTTTTTTGAGAAAAAAACCAAAAAACCCAACATGTTCAAAAAAGTTGGGCATATATGGGTTAATTGTTAGTCGCATGATAGCAGATTTTACCATGACTTTCAAAAGAAGTACCCTGGTCGAAATTATTACTGTTAAATTTCTCCTTCATATTCAATGAAACTTTCGATTTTTCAAGGCGTACTTTAAAAAGGTCGTTTTGGGTTTGTCCTTAAACACTTGAAAATCGCAAAAATTTTTTAAAGATTGCCAAGATTTCAAAAAGTAAAAATGTCGACCAAGGAACTTTCTTTTGAAGGGCCATAGTTGGTACAATGCACTCTGCACAGTGGCGTAATCTTATTGGGACACGGTCATTTTGCCCCTCAAATATTTCGGAAAAGCTTCGATTTGCACCCCAAAAATTTTGATAAAAAGGGGGAACTTGCAAGTACTTGTACCTAGTAACTTTTATCAGATTTCTGGCCATTTCTAGTTGCCCATTTTTCTCCTCATGTCGAAGATTGAAAGTTTTAAGCGCAAAGCAATACTCTCTCGGAAAAATCGGAATTTTATTTTTTTAGTTTCAGCCTCACACTGCTACCTTCGCCAGTTTTTATTTTTTCTAAAGCCCCACAGAAAAAAAAAAAAAAAAAAAAACTGGTAGAATTTACCATCTGCATATCTGATTTTGGAGTCTGCTGTCAAGTATGGTAAATTTCACCAGATTATGGTGAAATGTACCAACATTTTACCTTAATCTATCACAAGGTACGTTGAATTTACCATATTTTGGTGAAATTTACTATAGCAGTCTTTTTTTCCGTGCATAATCCTAAAGGTCCTCTGACGCATGGGGCACGTGCTCTCAATGGGGCTATTGCACACTTTTGCTATAAGCGATTGAATAGTCGATTATGGCGTAAAAACCTCTAAAAATAACGATGGCGGCACTAAAAACTTCCAAAATCCACTCCTAAACTCAATAAACGCAGTTATTTGCGGGAGCGTAATGGTGGCCGAAGGCACTAACAATGGGAGATTCCCATCTAACAATTCTGAAACTCCATCAAGAAGTGACCAATAAGAGACTACTTTCATTTGACACCGGTGTCACTTGGTGTTGCGGTACCATTCATCGGATGTGGATCATCACTCTGATGACTAATTACTCTGTGAATCATCCTTGTCAGCATAGAAAGAGTGACGAAATTAAGGTAGGAATCTCCCATTGTTAGTGCCTTCGGCCACCATTACGCTCGCGCAAATAACTGCGTTTATTGAGTTTAGGAGTGGATTTTGGAAGTTGTTAGTGCCGCCATCGTTATTTTTAGAGGTTTTTACGCCATAATCGACTATTCAATCGCTTATAGCAAAAGTGTGCAATAGCCCCATTCCCTCCCTTCCATTTAGATTCGACCTTGCCAACATTACCCTCAACACCGCGAACTCACCGTAAAAAAAAAAAAAAAAAAAAAAAAAAAAAAAAAAAAAAAAAAAAAAAACTAAGTCAGAACTTGGACCCTGTTTCGCGGGATTTTTGGACATCGATTGATCGGCAACCCAAACGCAACGCTCAGCGGTGATCAAGAGTCTCGGTGCGCGCGGTTTCGCTTTTTGGAAAGAGATGCGACTCATGCCCATACCGGATGCGATTCTCGTTTGGACTCTAAAAGAGGGTCATAATCGAATTACCGATTCATATTCTCTCCCTCCACCCTCTCTCTCCTTCTCGTCTCATGCCTGTTCCGACGCCCCCACAATCCACCCGCACATACCCCTTGACCCGGGCAATCTATACTTTTCATTTGGCCCTTTGGATTGATTCTGACATCATTAAAGTCAATACCAATCACACATTTAGCCTTTGATGCTTTCATTATTGATCCTTCGTCTAAAGCTGTCTGCCATGACATACCACAACGCTAATTGAGGAGATAACCGGCGATGGGTCTATGGAAACATCAAGTGTGCTCTTTCGACGGAATCTTAATGTGACGGCATAAGACTCATTCCTAGAAATGAGCGCACTCGACATTTTTTCAACATGATGATCAATGAAAATATATCAAGTAAGTATAAGCTCCTTCGACGCAATGTTAATGTGATAGCATGAGGCCGATTTCTAGAAATTAGCGCACTTGATGTTTTTTCAACATTATCCATGAAAACATCAAGTGCGCTCCTCCGACGGAATCTTAATGTGACGGTATAAGGCTGATCTCTAAAAATGAGGGCACTTTATGTTTTTTAACATATCCTATGAAAAACATCAAGTGTACTAGCTAGAGCTGGGGAAAGAAAAGAATGGACAACTGTTAAATACTGATGAGTTCCCAATCATCATCACTCAACACCTTTCAGCCTGCATTTCAAATATAATGTTTGATGACTGTTGAGCTCACCAGACTTTGACATTTGTTTATTCTTTTTTTTCCCCCAGCTCTACTCCGACAGACTCTTAGTGTGACAGAGCGTATAATACTGATTTCTAGAGATGAGCGCACTTGATGTTTTTTCAACATAGCCCATGAAAAAATATAAAGTGCGCTCCTCCGACGGAATGTTAATATGACAGCATATAAGACTGCTTTTTAGAAATGAGCGTACTAATAATGGGTCTGTCGCAAGCTTTTGCTACAGCGTTATGAAAGGTTAATTATTATTCAAAATCACTTTAAAATAACATTGAGAGCACCAGAAAGTTCCAAATGCACTCACAAACTCAATGAATGTATTAAGCAAAATTACAAAATGGCGATCGTATGAGCAGGTGACAACGAAGAAGTCTTGTCTAATTGCAACTTTCTATGTTGAGAAAAGTGACTCGTTATCAATGAGCTGTAAGTATGGTAATGAGATCGTCTATAAAAGTGACCGAAAATCAGTTTCTTCGTCAATGCATCATGTACACATATAAACTTTCAAGACCGATTTCAATCACTGCGAACACGTTTTAATGGCACTGGAAAGTTTTAAACTAAGCTTAATAGCTTCAGTTGTTTGACGTGTGTGTTTTTTTTTTCTGTGTAATTCTTTTAAATATAAGCTTAAAAGGTTATAAATGCTGATTTTGTATGATTTTTTTTTCATTGATTTTTGGCCACGTTGCGTTGCCAGTGGCGAAGCGTGCTTTTTGGCAACATGGCATTTGGTCCTGTGAACCCATAGAGAAGATCGAATTATTTGGTCATCGCCGATTCATCGGTCGTTCGATATTTTTCGTGGGTTTCAACGAACCAAATGCAACGTTGCCGGATTGCACGCTGCGCCACTGACTTTTGTTCGATCTCAGACCATAGTACGCCGCTCAAGCAAATGCATCCTACGAATACAATGAGCAGTTGCCAAAAGTTACAAAGGCTTGAGGTAAGAATAAAATTGTACCGGAAATGTGATAATCAAGCGAAAGTGTCAAGAAGGCGCACTTACCTACACCGGAAACGATGATCAGCTGTTCAATCATTTTGGCTTCTCTATGATTTGAGTAGGTTCTCTGATTTTGTCTCTCTTTTTTGATCTTTTGTGTTTCGTGTACTGTCGACAGTTGTCGCGCTGAAACAATGGTGAAACAGCGAGGCCCGGATCTCGCAGTTACCTCTATATGGGAGCTTAATTTTCGTTGTTCTGTCACCTAAGATTTGATTAATGAATCTGTAGTATCGTAGGGGGTCTTGCGTGGTTATGAAAATGAATAACACCTAAGGTTGCCGAGTTGCTCCTTCACCGCAAACCACCGTATCAGGCTCACTATAAACAAATGTAATGTCTGGAAGGGAAAATTGTATAAGTATATTATATGTAGGTATATAGCCACAATCCTGCTAAAAGTGTTCAGTGCAGCTACGTGAGCTACTTGACAAAATCTCCATACGAAGCATAGATAAAAATCCGTAAAATATCACGCCCCCCAAAAAAATAGTGGTAAAATTAACTATTGAATAGATAATTAAAAGTATGGTCAAAACATATGGTCAAGTAAAGTGATTGGTTTTACCGATTAAAATAGTTTCACAAACTCCGTGCTGCTTTAAAATTAACTGAATTCAATGGTAAAACCAATCATTTACATGTTGTGACCTTGCTTTAAACTATTAAATAGTTAACGTTGCCAATTTTTTTCAGTGTGGATATCCATGAAAATTTTTATTTTTTATAATGGGGCTCTTGCAAACTTTTGCTGAAAGCAAATGAAGAGTCAAATCTTATGTAAAGACCAGCGAAAATCACGAAAATCACACCAAGTAAGTCTAAAAGTCAGTAATAAACTCATATAACTGCTATAACGGCAAGATGATAATGGCGGTTCGACGCAGGTATCTTGGGAGATTCCTGTCTATTGTGTCACTTTCTCTGTGGAAACACAGAGATATGTCTCAATGGGTCTGTTGCAAACTTTTGCTACAACGATTAAGAGAGTGTAATCTAATGTAAAATCGCCTGAAAAGTCCATTGGTGGTATCAGAAAGTCATAAAATGCAATAATCAACTCACAAGAGGCGTTTAATGAAATCCAAGATGGCGGTAAAATATCGAGCAACCTGTATGCATGCACCACGAACATCCAAGGATAGCCAACCTCACAATATCCATCACAACCAATCACAACGTAAACAAACACAGAACCTCTACCTCCAGTGAGGTTGTCAAAGTTGGCCATCCTTGGATGTTCACGGTGCATGCATACAGATTGCTCGATATTTTACCGCCATCTTGGATTTCATTAAACGCCTCTTGTGAGTTGATTATTGCATTTTATGACTTTCTGATACCACCAATGGACTTTTCAGGCGATTTACATTAGATTACACACTCTTAATCGTTGTAGCAAAAGTTTGCAACAGACCCATTTAGATAGGAATCTCCCATGGTACCTGCGTCTCTTCGCCATTACCTAAGCCCGATTCTGAGTGTGAATTTCGTGATTTTTTAGTGCACTCATCGTCATTTGTACAGGTTTTTATGCAAGAATCAACTCTTCGATCCCCTCTATAGCAAAAGTTTGCAAGAGCCTCATTCCATTGATTACAATAATATTGGATGGATATTCATCAATCCATCCAATACCTTCTCCAACTTCTCCTCCCCCCCTCCTCCTCCCCCTCCTCCTCCCCCTTCTTTTTCTCCTCCTTCTCCTTCTCTATCTTCCTTTTCGTTTTTAATAGAAATTTGGCGATTGGATGGACGTCAGACAAACACGCCCGGCGAAAAGAAAACTAAATGTTGCAAAACAAGAGGAGTCGGCCAGTCTAGTATCAACGATGCTCTCGTTGTCAAAAGAAAGTGCCGACTGGGTCGCTCAATTAGGTGAGGGACCATGACCGAAGAACGTAAATATCGACGGCTTCTTGCGCAGAAAGGAACCAACTACATAGGGAATCAATATAGCTGTTACTTCCTATCTGCATGAATCCGTCTATGGGATCATATCGATGCACATTGGATCGAAACGACGATCTTTCAGGACATGAAAAGTTTCAATCGCCCCCCCCTGCAGTGTTTTTCAACACTTGCACTTTCGTTTAAAAACCAATTTCCACTGGATTAATTTCAACTTTTGAGTTTGGGTTAAAAAAAAAGTTAGGCAAACAACCAAATCTGATCGCCCATTCTGTTACACTTTCAGATAGCGACTCTTCAAAGAGTGGATAGGTATATAGACACTGAATATTAATACAACTATCCAGGTGAGAAAATTTAGCTTGTTTCCAATAAGTATACTGTATATGTGTCAGTTTCTTTATAGTGCAAATCCTTCCAGAAGAAACAGTTATATCAATTAGTTATCGGCTAACTCTATCGATTTCTGTGTCCAGATAGCCACTCTAAAACACTTGCTTTTTCGTTTATAACCAACTTCAAATATATTTGTCAGACTTTAGAAAAAAAAAAAAAAAAAAAAAAAAAAAAAAAAAAAATTAAAAAATTTGAGGCAAACAAACCGAGCCTGATGTGATTAAAAAAAAAAAAAAAAAAAAAAAAAAGTCCATAAGAGATTTCCATCATTTCCATACCTTCGTAAAGTCTCAATAACACGAATCAAGCCCCACAAAGTCTCTCTATCGCTATCATAGCTCGTTGGGTATAATAGCAACAACACGAACAAGAAATCTAGTTTTGGCCACCTTTGCGGGCTGCTTACTCCACCGTGCACCGGCGCAATTTCTTTCACCGGCGCGCGCGCACCGTGCGGGACGATACTCAACAGTTAACACTCTTGAGCCAATTATGTACCGGTGCTCTAACGTTTTCTTTTCTCCTCCACCACTGTCGTACCGCGCCACGCCATTCATTCAAGCGTGGCCGCGTAAATAGACGGAGTAGGAAATTGTTGAATGAAAAAGACTATGACGCTACACATCAGACGCGAGACCGCGCGCGCGCGGCCACCAAGCCACGCGCGGCGACATCAGAGTCGTCAAAATACCTATCGATGAACGTCGAATCTCTTTCACCATCAAAATAAAAATAAATAAATAAGTAACGAAAATCGCTCCCCGCTGAGAGGACGAGCCTATTGCCGCGTTGCCATATTTTCTGTTGTTTTTATTGATGGGTCCTCGAGGGGAGGGGCTTAAAACGTTCACCGGCGAACAATAGATTGTTGAATTGTGGAACGAATAAACAAAATAGACCAATCAACTGCGATTGAATTAACCTGTGCTTTAAGTTTACGGTTCATTGTTCAATGAATAGATTTACATTAAAAATATCGAACTATTGGGAGGCTGCGATGAACGGTGAAAACTCTCGAATTTTACATTTTGAATGGGGTTAAATTTACAAAATTCAAAATGCCTTGGTGTAAATTGGGGGTTGGGGGTAAAGATACTGCAGCTGACCAGTTACTTTTACGTTAAACGGATGGTAAAAACTGTATACAAAAGTGATGTCATTGGTCGATAATTGTAAGACTTAACAGCTGCTATTTATAATGCTGAAAATTAGGGTCGGTTCCAAGACGATACAAAAGTAATTGGGAGTTTTCACCAGGTTAATGCACCGAAATAAATATACTTCGCGTGTACAGAACGATAGATATTCCGAGCGGCTATATCCGATTCGCGGTTTCTGTAGACACGCGCAGGTTGCATTTCTGACCGGAAGCAGTCCGACAGTTTCTTTTTCAATCAATTTCTAACAGCAATTACTCGCGAAGATTGAACGCAATTTTCTCTGACTGTCTCTTTTTCTTATCGAAGTCAATAGCCGCATTAAGAAGAAAAGTTGGTTCTTTTTTCAACCAAAAAAGCGAAAACGGAACAAAATAAAAAAAGAAAAACTATTTTTTGTGATTTAATGGTGAAATATTAGCAAAATTGAGTTCAATTTCTTTTCTTTAAATACGTTAATTATTATATTCTAGTATAAGAAGAGGTGACACACCTACTCAAAAATTGTGACCGAACTTACATTTGCTGGTATACTTATCTTGGTATTAAAATGTCCGAAAACATCACAATAAAAAATAACTTTTTTTTTTAAACCAAAATGTTAAAATGCAATGCATTTTGGACCAAATTCACTTCTCCGAAACTACGATACCTTGAAAAACCAAAGGCATCATTATTTACAGCTCACTGAGTAATTTCATTTGCTTACTAAAAATGCACAAATTCACACCCTAACTTATGCCCCATCAGTGGCGGTTTGTGAATGTGGCAACAACTGATTCTCCTCCATTTAAACCTACATAAAATAATCGATCTTCCAGAAGATTCACTGAATCCTTGAGAAATCGACACTTTTGCCTGAGTTCAAAGGGCAAAAAGGCATGGTTGCCAAACAGCAAAAGCCACCACTGTGCACTGGAGAAAAAAATAATTCGTAAATTCTAGTAATATTATAAGAAGCACAACGATTTGTTAACCACGGAGAGTCTAGTACTTTCACCAGAAAATTCTGGTGTTACTATCAAAATATGATCACAGTGCCAGAATTTCCTCAATATTTTCAAAAACTATGGTACAAACATTGGAAATTCTGGTGAAAGTACCATCCCTCACCTTGATTCACATATCGCTGTGCTTCTGGTATTTTTGCTATTTCTTTTTTTTTAGAGCGCCCCACTTTTTTGTGTTGCTAAAATCCGGGCTTTAAGGCCACCACCTGTGTGGCATCATAATTGCTGGGAAAATCATCGTGTCCATTCGAATATTTGGCAGCACTGTATATGCAGACATCCATCATGCAGTGAACCGCGAAGTCCTTCCACGCCGCTAGAATCTGCTGAGAGGAGCAGCATCATCAGTAGAGGCGCGAAAAAGATTTCATTCGGCGTGTTCTCGAAATCTTCGCGCGCGTTATCGAGTTCTCCTGGTCCTCGTGGGTCGCCCGCGCCAATCGTGGAAAAAGAGACCGCGCAGGTGCACAAGTGGATTAAGTGGTGGATTAACCTTGCGCAGTTCATCGCTAGTGTGTTTTCATTCAATCTCTCAAGTTTTCCCTGAATTAAGGGAAAAAATAATTGTGTTTTCAATATCTCACGGAGGGAGAGGAGATCCAGGACAGTTATGGAGGAGGCTGCTCCAATTTCGTGGCACTGGGATCACGAGGAAAAATCCAAAGGAACTATTTCCTCAGGTAGGTAACACGTTAAGTTTTTCATAATTTAAAGAGGTGTTTGGTATAAGGGTGTATAAAACAAGAGATATACTCCACAGAAAAAAAAAATGAAATTGCAAACTGAAAATGTGAAAACCCGTGAATGCACTTTATACTGCAAAAATTGCATTTTATGAAATGTTCGTTTTTCAAAAATATAACGCTGATTTAGCAATATGTTTTGCTTTATTAGCAGTATTTTCTGCAACTTTCGCAACACAAATACAATTTTTGTAATGTAAACTTTAAGTGTTCCTGTTTTATAGTAGATATTTTTGTGGAATTTTTACATAGTATTTTTTTCTGTGTACTGATTAAAATTCGGGTTTTACAGAATTTAATACGAGGTAAGGATGCATCAAATAAATGTGGATTTTTCATTCAGCTGAGAAATCAACGGCGCTGATTGATGACTCAATGAAAAAATAGATCGAGTCCAATTCATCAGATTTTCACAATAACTACCACTTTAAAATATTTGATGTTGGTCATGCGCAGTAGTAGTAGAATACTCCCTGTTCTAAACATCCAAATGCCAAAAAAACTCTTAATTTGTTAAAAAATTCGAACAAGCTAGAATATCCAAAATATAAGGGGCGCCGTCTGTGCTATAAAAAAGTCACAAATACTGGTGTACTTTAAGGGCTGTTGCGGCTATGTCTTCTTTCTCCGCAACGTAACAAATGTTGATCTCCTTGTAGCTCCTTCTAAGGATATTATCAAGCTTTCTTTCTCAACGTAGATGATCAGACGAGAAAAGTTTGCAAAATTTTAAAATTTCAAACTTTTGAGTGATTTTAAAGATTAGAATTCTTGCGTCGTTCCATAGTTTTTAAGGCATAAAAATCTTAACAAATATACACATAATGCCAAGAAATCAAAATTGAGATTTTGATAATATAAAAACCACAAATGTTCATCTTTTGAAAACTAGATTTTAAAGAAATTGGTGGCATTTTTTGTGAGTAAGAAAAAAACTTCCAGTCTGTCATTGAAGGGCAGCAAGAAGATTTTAACTAGCCCAAGTTTTTAAAGATGAAAATCTAGATAAATCCCGAGAAATAGGTACGTAAGTGTCAAAAAAAGCAATTATTTTAAAACGAAATTATAAAAACTGCAAAGGAAAATATATATCCTTGTATAATACGAATGTATTCCCTTAAAAAATAAAATTTGTGAAATGGCTTTTAATTCAAGGCTAACAATAAGTATCAGAATTCAGAAAAATTTGGTCTTAAACGGTCCTCAGAATATTGGGATGAAATATAATTTATATAAAAAAATTATTTCTACAGTAAAATGATAAAAAAATCCGAAAACTACTGTGCTCCTATGAAATTTTTACATAAATAAAGTATAAATGGAATTTTCAATCTATTCAGTCCCTTGATTTTTCCTCGATTCAAAAATGAATGCGTATTCCCCTTATATTTAGGAGGGAATGAGATCCAGAAGAAAAATCGAGAAAGCTCCAACGACTGTCTGTTCGTGCCCAGACTTTTCGAAATTTTAAAATCATACAAGCATCATTCAAATCATATACAGTTTAAAAACGTGGGAAATGGCTGAAAAACTTTAAATTAATTTTCTGGCAAAATTTTTAAGAGGTGCAAAAATATCCTATATAAAATGGCTGTAAAAAGTAGGCTTGAGTTTCTTAAAATTCGGCTCTTAGAAAATGTGAAAGTTACGGAGTGGGCACATAATAAATGAGATATTAATAAATAAAATGTTGCATTTTCGCAATATGCTCCTTCATTTTTTTGATTAGGCAAAATGGTTGTTGTCATGTAAGACGACCAAAGCTGTATTATATTGCTTGCAATCTTCTATTTCACAGGAAATATAAATACAAGAAAATTCATAAATAATCGAGAAAAATGGTAGTGTATGATGAAAGGTGTAGTGTATGTACGTAATGTGTATTTTCAATTTATACGCAGGGGGGGCAAGATAAGTTAGTATCATCTTGATGGAATTTTCAACAAAAAGCAGTGTCCACTGTCCAGTTTAGCCATACATTTTTAATAAATGCATTCGTTTTATTTTTATTTTTTCAATTTCTATTTGAATATAATGGGTCTGTTGCAAACTTTCTCTACAGCGCAATAGAGTGATCAATCTCATGCAAAATCGCGGGAAAAGTTCATTATTGGTGACAGCAGAAAGTCATAAAATGCAATAACAAACTCACAAGAGGCATTTAACTGAAATCCAAGATGGCGGTAAAATATCGAGCGACCTGTATGCAAGCACCATGAACATGCAAGACGGCCAACCTCACAACATCGATCACAACCAATCACAACGCAAACAAACTCATAACCTCCGATGCTGTGATGTTGTTAACGTTGGCCATCATGGATGTTCACGGTGCGTGCACACAGGTTGCTCGATATTTTACCGCCATCTTGGGTCTCAGTTAAACGCTTCTTGTGAGTTTAATACTGCGCATTTTATGACTTTCTGATACCACCAATGGACTTTTCAAGTGATTTTACTTAGAATTTAACACACTCTACATTGCTGTAGCAAAAGTTTGCAACAGACCCATTCAATTAATTTTGCATAGGGTCTGAGGAGTACGGCCCAGAACAAAAACTCAATGTAAACATTGAGTCCCATTAGAAATTTTGAGTACAGGCTCATCGATCATCAGCCACTTATTTAAAGCCGTGTTTCATTTTCGCTCATATCATCAGCGTTGACCACACAGACTGACCTTTCAATTTCGACTCTTTGTTTCCTCATTGGGTTTAAAGGGACAAAATGCAACGTTTCCGGAAAGCGCGTCGTGCCCGCCGGTGCGGTGCGACTGATGCATATACGATCATAAACAAAGTGGGAGCGTCATTAACTATCAACATTACATAGATTCATTAATCAAAAATTGCTTCTCGCTCGAGGATGCGTAAACTATGCGTGAGTGTGAGGTACGCACGCGTAGGCCCGGACACGTGTGATGCATGGGTAGAGCCGTGGATCAACGGATCATTCGGGCTCATCATGGATATTTTCAGGTGAAAATATATAGTCATTATAGTCAAAGCTAAAACGAGGAATAATGTTGGGTTGGGTGATCGTCTTTAGCAGCTCATCGAGTGTTATCTGACAACATTACATCGTGCATAAGAACATAAGGGCAGGGTCTTTTGCAACACCAGAACTGTCTGGTGAAATTGTACTAACTGGAAATTCCTCGGTTGACATTTCCTTGTGCTCCTGGTATTATTATTAGAATTTATGAATTATTTTTTTATCAAATAAATGCAGTTTATCTAAAGTCATTTTTATGGAAGTGATGCAGTGGCGAGGCGTGCGATTTGGCAACGTTTCTTCTGCCCATTTAAACACATTAGAAAGGTCGAAATGCCTGGTCATCGGCGATGACTAAAGCATTCGACTTTTTTGGTGACTTTAAATGGAAAACATACATTGATGCCAAATGTCACGCCTCGCCACTGAAGTGATGCCTGGAACAGTGAGGTAAAATTCACATATTGATCGATATACTGACACTAGCGGATCCAGGAATTCGTTTTTTCTCTCTCTCTCTCTCTCTCTTTCCCCCTTCGAATGCATGTGTTAGAGAATAGGACAGAGCAGGGGCAGTCACGTGATTTTCGTCCCCCTCTTCAATCCTTTTCTAACCCATGCGTTCTTATGGGGAAAAGAAAGAGAAGGACGATTTTTTGGATCCGCCAATGTAGACTGATCGAAAGTACACTGATTAATTTGTGGCTAGATTCTTTTGCATAGTTGCGGTTTTAAATAATTGATATACCTATCTTTCTTTCATACGTGTACTGTTATTTGTAACATTATGAAACCAACGAGAAAAATCTTGAATCAAGATAAATTACAGTAAAAACCCCTTAAAGCAAAAACCTGGTGCCTAAAATACACTGCTGGTCAGCTATTTTCAAGAAAACAAGAAAAGCCCGGTTTTGTGCAAAAATTTAGGTTTTTGTTAAATCTCTTTAATCTCTTGCTTTTATTTTTTTTGATTCACCCGCAGTCGAGATCCTTTCGAAGGACACTTCTCTCTGAATTTGATCTCCATAAGGAGGAGCCACCGCAACATAATTTTGTGCACATTCCTATCGCGCATGATACTATGTGTAAGACGCGTGAAAAGACGTGATGATGGAATGGTCGCGGGCCAAGGCGTGATAACTAGGCCAATGCCCTCTGGGTATTTCGTGTTTACGTTTTAACCTAGGTGCTACTACAGATTTGTGACAAAATATTGAACGCATGGGCAGATCCAAGAAGCTGTCTCTCTCTCTCTTGGGCCGTTTAAATGCACGTGTTAGAAAAGGATAGAAGTAGGAACGAGAGTCACTTGACTATCCCTAGTCTGTCCTTTTCTATAAAACATATGTTCAAATGGGCGAAGAGAGAGAAAGACATAGCCCTAGGTCCACAGGTAATGGAGCTCTTGCAAACTTTTGCTATAGAGGATTGAATAGTTGATTCTTGCATAAAAACCAGTAATGACAATGAGTACACTAAAAAATCACAAAATTCACTCTCAGAATCGGGCTTAATGGCGGAAAGACGCAGGTATCATGGGAGATTCCTATCTAAATTGAGACGTATCTCTGTGTTTCCGTGGAGAGAGTGACACAATAGACAGGAATCAATCTCCCATGATACCTGCGTTGAGCCTCCATAGCGATCTTGCCCTTATAGCAAGTATGTGAGTTTATTACTGAATTTTAGATTTTCTTAGTGTGGTTTTCGTGATTTCCGCTGGTCTTCACAGCAGATTGGAATATTTTTTTGCCTATAGCAAAAGTTTGCAAGAGCGATATTGAAGTATTCATCTAGATTCTTGACATCCCTCACATACGCAAGCTCTATTTATATATACGTAAATTTTTACGAGAAATGACAAAATTATCTTACCAAATTAAGAGTTTCCCTATGGACTTAAATCCAAAACAATCAGCTGTTTTTCATTAAAATTTTTTTGCAAATCAATAATAATAACCCTCACCCCATAAAGGTTTGTTCTTTCTCATACTTCATCTAAAAAGGTTAAACAAGAAAATATTCAACAACAAAATTAAAATGCGGTCAAGTGAACTGACTGGTTTTGCCTTTAGAGTTTATATTTTTTTAAAGTTTAATAATGAGTTCATAAAGGAATTGCTAATTTTCATACATCCCTGACATCATTGGACGAAATGGACAATCCCTTCATTCGAAAGTGGAAAAAATAATTTGTGGGTAGGCTGTATACAGTGTACTTACATCGAAAAAGTTTACAATGGAGATTTAATTATAGACAGAAAGTGGTTTAGAAAAAATTTGGTTCGGAAAAAAAATCTTGGAATCACATTTTGACCCTTTAAATAGCTATTTTTATGAGGTAAAGTTGCATGATATAAATTTTTTTTTGCTCGTTTCAGAAGAGAAAGAGCTAATCATACAAAGAGTGAAAGAGAAGGTGCGGAAAATTCTGACCGAAGGGGCCGATCACCAGATAAACTTGAAGCAAACTGGACGACTACCGCCATGGTACGACTCAAAAAGTTTCACCAAGTATGAAGTCATATCAATTCGTGCATGATTCTACGTTACACCACGTCGTTTATGCCATGGCATAGTAAAATTGAAGCATTTTAAATTTAAAGTTTTTAATATCAAAATTTTACCAACGCGTTGTTAGTGGTAATGTCAAAGATGCGGATAATGTCAATGGGGTTTAAGGTCAGGAGATCTACAGCTAAAATGACTACTTTTTTAAGACTACAGTAAACAAATAAACATATCTACGATAAAATGTCAACTGTAAAAAAGGGCTATAGCTACTTTGAAAATTTCTATTTAAATAATAACCTACATATATTTTATCTCCCAACAAGGTTATAGATTAAAGAGGTATGCTCATCTGACTTCGCGCCACGAAATCAGTAGCGCGCAGTTCAAAATCCAGATCCAAGATGGCCGGAAAATGCAGAAAACATTGTATACTCTTTCCAGAAAACATCAGGCTCCCTCTCCAGAAAAGCAGAAAATAGCCGGATGTTTTCTGGAAAGAGTGTACAATGTTTTCTGCTTTTTCCGACCATCTTGGATCTGGATTTTGAACTGTGCGCTACTGATTTCGTGGCGCGAAGTCAGATGAGCATACTTCTTTAATCTATAAACTTGATCTCCGAATACTTTTTTCTACCTTTTTAACTGTCTCCAAAATATGAGAAAATGCCCATCAAAAAATGTCTACTTTGAAGCAGAATTTCAAAGTATAAAAATAAATTGTCATATTTTACCTCAGCCTGTAATTGATGCAGATCGGTTTATAAATTATCATCTGACTCTTCTCCCTCATATCATAAGATGCTGGATAAACTTTCAATTGGTGACTAATGGCAAGCAAGTACCTATGTCTTGACATCGGCATTTTGTTTATAATCAGCAATATCTTCTTATGGCCCTTTTAACTTGAGCTACATTCAATATTCATCGCGTAAGATTTCTTTAAGGGATATTTTGAATCCTGTTTTGGCCGACACTGGTTCTAACCTCCTCTTTCCCGCCTCTCTGTCCTGTAAAAAGAATTAGGCATTTTTTTGCGGTGGACATTTTTCCTTTCTTTTTGAGACAGTTAAAGAGGTAGACAAAAATATTCAGAGACGAAATAAATGTAGACTTTAAATTTAAATAGACATTTTTGTCGTAGCCCTTATTTACAGGAGACATGTTAAACGTAAGTAGTCATTTTAACGTAGACATTATTGAAGGTGCCTTAAAAAGTTAGAAATTCTGTCTGTAGACAATTTCATGGTAGACCTACTGACTGTGAATCTGTCACCAATGATGTCGACAAAAATACCGGGCTCTTGAGCAAAAGATATATTTAAAATTTAATTTTTGAAACACACTAATCGGACGATTTCAACACTAACCACATCAATGGTCGACTGTGGCCGGAGCTTTTTGGAAAGTGTCCAGCATAAAAATGCTTTCATAAAACATCACTCGGATAGTTTTGCTTTCCGAAAAGTAAATTTGGATAAATTTGAAAACTCAAAATAATTAAAGTTGTCACTTTACTCTGCAAAAATGATCACATTGGAAATCATGAAGAAGAACGTGAGAAGTTTCATTTCTAACATTCGCCGTTGTTGATAAAATATTTAAAAAAAAAATTGTAGACTGTAAAAAGCGACAAGAAATTTACAAATTGTTGAAATTTAAAAAAAATGATATTACGAGATTTAATTTAAACGCTTAAAATTCAAACAACAAAAGAGCAATCGATTTTAAAAGAAAAAGGTTATTTAGATGATTTCAGATACTTTGGGTGAATCCTGATGCTGGTTGGTTGCTGAATAATAAAATTCTGCATCCAAAATAAAACTATAAACAGGGCTTAGTTATAAATCTCTATCCCCACAATTCTTTTATGAAATTGCTCATTTTGGAATTCACCCTTTTCAAACATAAGCTCGCCATAAAGAAGCCACCAGTGAATTGTATATTTAATTTCTTTTTCTTTTCCAGAGGTCAGGAATTTTTTCATCAAAATTATTTCACCATGTTCGTGTCCAAATTGACCGGACTTCTTGTGCTCCTTGCAAACCCACACCTCGTGAGAGTGTTGAAAATGACAGGAAAGTCCTCCAATAAATTGACTGCTTTCAAAAGGTACATGGGCACTATCCGACACATGCTGATTTGGTACGAGGGTGGTCTTGATGACTCCAACTCAAGGTAACAACCTCAAATTCTGCTCAAAGGCTCCTTAATCTAATGCTTAATATAGCTCAGCCAAAGTCAGCCTTTTGCGGGGAAAAACCAAAGTTATGACGTAATGGGCCTATTTAAATTTAAACGTTCACTCCAGCTATAGAGATGGTTTCTTTTCTCAGCGGCATGTATGCTGCATTGCTGCAGGTATATTTACCCTAAACTCTGAATGGATACCTATACTCTACCTGAAGTTCCTTTAATGCGCCTGCGTTGCAAACTTTTGCTACAGCTATGTAAAATCACTTGCTAAAAAACATCGGTAGTACCAATGGAATGGTAGTCTGCAATGGACTCAGAAACTCGATAATTATACGTTTAACAAAATTCCAAGATGGCTGTCAATTGACCAGGTAAAATTTGGGGGAGTCCCGTCTAATCGCAACTTTCAATGCATAAAAAAAATTAATCATAGAAAAAGCTGCACTGCTGCAATCACGAATTAGCGTTAAGGATCTAGGAGTGCCTTCAAAAAAATGGATCGGCCACACCAATGATCGCGTGCACGAATAGTTACCTAAACAAAAGTCGAATATATTCTATGCGTGAGAGAGTTTGTGATTCCATTCGAGCTCTCGCTAGGTCTCTTTAATGGAAATCGAAAATTGATCGACTTAAAGGAAGTTCAAGAGAGCACCATAATATTGACTTGGACGAACATAACCTCTGGTGATGTTTCCGACATTAATATTTGTATAGACGGCAAAGAGTAAACAAGAGTCGCAATTGAATGGAAGGCCTGCGACGCAGGCCCTGCTTGGTCAACGCAGATAAGGGATCGGAACGCGGGCTGGCCTCTAATTGGCTGTTGAGCGGGGTGCAAAAATGTCTTTGGGTATAGGGAAATTAACACGGAGTTTTCATTCCGGGACGTTTATTTCGAAACCCAAGCAAAATGGCCTCTAAACAATTAATGCGAGTCGATTTAGCAGAATTTTCCGAACAGATTGATAGGTCATAAGTGCCACTTTATCGCAAATTCGAGAAGACTGCCTCAGTTGAAAAGTACGCACAATAGTGTGTTTACTTGCTTGGCGTGTGTTTGAGCAGTGTTTGAGTAACTCACTATTGTGCGTACTTTTCAACTGAGGCAGTCTTCTCGAATTTGCAATAAAGTGGCACTTATGACATATCAATCTGTTTGAAAAATTCTGCTAAATCGACTCGCATTAATTGTTTAGAGGCCGTTTTGCTTGGGTTTTGAGATAAACGTCCCGGACTGAAAACTCCGTGTTAATTTCCCTAAACCCAAAGACATTTTTGCACCACGCTCAACAGCCAATCAGAGGCCAGCCCGCGTTCCGATCCCTTATCTGCGTTGACCACGCAGCTGCGCAGGCCTTCCATTCAATTGTGACTCTTGTTTACTCTTAGATAGACGGCAACGTCAACAGAGCTCTGGGCTCAAAAAATGTTCAAGACCGTATAGCTGGAGTCTTGATCAGTCAGAAGTGCAGATTCTCAGCTTTGGGTCGAAAAAAATAAAGGGCCGGTCCCTAACATTTTTTTAGCCTTGTAATGTTCCTCCACTAACCGTAGTAATTTTCTGGAGAGTTCTAAAGCTTGAATAAATTGATTTATAAAAAAATTTCTTCAATGTTTTTTTCTTGTTTTCTTTCTAGCGCGCGTAAATCGTTGATGAGAGTTCGGGGTTTTCACCACGCCGCGAGCTCTAAGGCAAGTTCCATTGGGTACGGACATATTTCTCAGCGAGATTTGGCGCTCACTCAGTTTGGTTTCATGGGTTTTGGACTTCTAAAATTCGAAAAACTTGGTCTATCAGGAACACCAGAGCAGATTGAGGGATTCATACATTTCTGGAGGACTATTGGTTTCTTACTGGGAGTTACCGATGAGTAAGTTTATCTTCACTGTTGATCGTTCTGAAGCATATCAATGGGTCTGTTACACACTTTTTCTACAGCGATATACTCTAGTGTAAAATCGCGTAAAAATCACATTGAAAGCATCAAACAGTCATGTAATCAAAAGACGTTTGAACGAAAGCCTAAGATGACGGGCAAAGGGGTGAGCCAGCCTTGCATGCATCAACCACGAGCAGCAAAGATGGCCGACGACGGCATTCGACAAAGTAGGTACCTACTTTCCCTGCGTTTTCGTTTCAAGATTCCGGAAAATCGACAAAGAACGTAATTAAACACCAAAGTAATCACAAACAATAAAGAGAAAGTCAAAATTTACCAGATAAAAACACGCAGAATGACAGAACATGTAATTACTAGAAGGAAGTAAGAAGTTTGTTTACATTCTAACCAACATTGTAAATTGCTGTTGTCAGCCATCTTTTGGTGTTCGTGGTACATGCATATGCAGGGTTGATTCGCCCCTTCGCCCGCCATTTTAGGCTTTCCTTAAAATGCCTTTTGCGGGTTCATGAGTGGATTTTGTGACTGTTTGATGTTTCCAATTAGATTTTTACGCGATTTTACTCTAGAATCGACCATCCATATCACTGTAGCAAAAGTGTGCAACAGACCCATTCTAGAGCCGTCACACTATTGTTATGCATCACATTAGCCGTCCTTAGCCTCGACCG
>VMOF01000369.1:38153692-38173286 GCA_011764245.1 Trialeurodes vaporariorum | reverse complement strand
GTTTGTTACGCCTTTTCTATTTATGTATCAATCAATAGGGGTTGTACCTCGGAATTTTTCAGATGGCCCTCCTTGGGGGCCAAAAACGTCTAAAAGTTTTGGGAGCTTCAAAACCAAAATTTGACTAAATGTTTGTCATAATCAAATTTTTTTCTGAAAAGGGCTTACTTATTAGAGTATTTTGTGTCCTTGATTTTTAAATTCCGACTCTTCAAAGAGGAGTAATGATTTTTTGAAAATTAGTCCAAATCGAACTTTGACCTTCGATGTATCAAAAACGAAAACCGATATTGAACTTCGATTCGCACCAAAAGTCTGATAATTTCACCCTCTTTTCGATTAATAAATAAAATATGGGGGTCCCTGTTTGAAGTATTGAATTTAGGGACGTGGTATCCGCCCTGCGGGCCCCCTGGAGATGGCCCCGAAATCGGAAACCCCCTATAAAGATGTCCCCCTCAAGCATTTGAACACGTGTTTCAGTGTTTTTCAAAATCCGGAGCCGTTCTCGAGATATTTGGCCTAGCTTCTTTTTTAATTGACACCCTATATGCTATGAAACTTAATGAAAAGCGGTATTACAAGAATAACAACGCAGTCAAAGCAGCTTACACTGATTGACTGCATGTTATCTTTGTATCGCTGGACTGCGATACAAAATCTGCTGATTTTTTTTTTTTTTTTTTTTTTTTTTTTTTTTTTTTTAAGATATAATGAGTCCATTGGCGTAGCGCGCAATGGTGGCTACGTCGCAGTTCGTCCATTTAAAGCCATAAAAAAATATCGAAACATTGGGTGTGTTCGGTGAACACTTTCGAATTCGACCTTTTTTATGAGTTTGAAGGGACGAACAGCAACGTTGCCAAATTAGCTAGGCGCTATACGCCACCCACTGATAATGACATATTTCAATTCACCGATGATTCCACCAATTCATCAAAATATTAGTTCAGTTAAGTTTTTGACTATTGCACAAGAATACTCACATCTGTAATCATTTCTCAATCGGAAGAATCTCCGCCACTAAATCAACAAGATATCCCTAAATTAGGAAAAGTCGCAGGTACGACTCCACCGGCTGAGAGAAGATTACCTACAGATGTGAGTATTTTTATGCATCATAGTGATAAGCTGGACTGATCAGTGAAATAGTTTCGTCAACCACTGAAATCATTAGTGAATTGAAAAATGTCATAAAATAAACTCAACGCAGCGAAACAGTGAAAGCTTTGATCAACAATGAGGCTCTTGCAAACTTTTGCTATAAGCAAATAAATAGTCCAATCTCATGTAAAGACCAGCAAAAATCACGAAAATCACACTAAGTAAGTCTAAAATTCAGTTAAAACCTCATATAACTGCTTAGGTGGTAATGGCGGTTCGACGCAGGTATCTATCATGGGAGATTCCTGTCTATTATGTTACTTTCTCTACGGAAACGCAGAGGATGTCTCAATTTAGATAAGAATCTCCCATGGTACCTGCGTCTCTCCGCGCCATTAAGCCCGATTCTGAGAGTGAATAATCTCGTGATTGTTTAGTGTAGGTATACTCATCGTCATTTTTACAGGTTTTTATGCAAGAATCATCTCTTCGATCCCCTGTAGCAAAAGTTTGCAAGAGCCCCATTTTCTCACCTGGATAGCTGTATTAGAATGATGTGTCCAGATAGCCGCAACACACCTATTCTGACTGTAAACGACGAAGAAATGATGAGCTCTATACCACATTGGTTGGTAGCGGTAAAGAAGCTGGTGTTTTCATGAAATCCGTGCGAAAGTCAAGTCTAATTTTTTTCTAAAACAGCCCATCCAACGCTGTCCAGAAGATCCCATATTCAATGGCGAGGCGTGAAATTTGGCAACTATGCATTTTCTCCATTTAAATTCACCAAAAAGGTTGAAAGCTTCAGTTACCAGGCATTTCGACCTTTTTAATGAGTTTAAGTGGGAAAAAATAACGTTGCCAAATCGCACGCCTCGCCACTGCCCATATATGTATTACTGTCCACTAAGCTGCGGCCGGAGAGACGCCGCGCCACGATGCGATGTGGAGCGAATTAATGGGTCTGGTGCAAACTTTTGCTACAACGATTAAGAGTGTCTAATCTAATGTAAAATCCCCTGAAAAGTCCATTGGTGGCATTAGAAAGTCATCAAATGCAATAATAAAGAGGCATAAATAATGCAAGAGGCGTTTAATGAAATCCAAGATGGCAGATAAATATCGAGCAATTTGTATGCATGCACCGTGAACATCCAAGGATGACAGGATGGCCAACTTTGACAACCTCACTGGAGGTAGAGGTTATGTGTTTGTTTACGTTGTGATTGGTTGTGAGCGATATTGTGAGGTTGGATATCCTTGGATGTTTGTGGTGCACGAAGTCGCTTCCTGTAGAAACCGTCCCTCTTCAAACGATTAGGCTCACTTCGTGGTGCATGCATACACTCGATATTTATCCGCCATCTTGGATTTCATTAAACTCCTCTTGTGAGTTTATTATTGCATTTTATGACTTTCTGATGCCACCAATGGACTTTTCAGGCGATTTTACATTAGATTATACACTCTTAATCGTTGTAGCAAAAGTTTGCAACAGACCCATTGGAGAGACCGGACAAGGTATTGCAACTTGCAATGCGTGCGTATATCATTGCGTATTGTTGCATATACGCAACGTAGACGTTTGAAAGTGGCTTCCTTGGTTTTATCGTTTAATTTCCATTGCGAACCATCATATTATAGTTTCACTGAAAAATAAAAATGGTAATTTAGGATTTAACATGTAGAAAAAGTGTCCGACATGTACTAAATGCTGATTTTACATTATAAAAATGCTGATTCGACATTAGAAAATGTTACATCAGCATTTTCCAATGTTAAATCAGCATTTTCAAATGTTGAATCAGCATTTTCATAATGTGAAATCAGCACTTAGTACATGTCGGACACTTTTTCTACATGTTAAATGCTAAAATACCATTTTTATTTTTTCAGTGATTGTTTTTTGACCGTAAAAACATTCAAATTTGCGTTTTTAGTCGTGTATATTCCATGTCCGACTCCTCACATTGCCTCGCTCCAGTGTACGCCACCTGACGTCGAGTGACTTTGAGAAAATTCGAGTGATGCCTGCGACAGATGCTGTTTGTGAAATTTCAACTGCAGTCAACCTGTCTGCTGTCTGGCTGGAACTTTAATGAGCACTTTAACAGCTTATGAAACTATAATTACCCGTCTATGCCTTGCGTGAGTTACACACGTGCGAATATATCATCGCTAGAATTTAATCACATATTTTCGAGACCCAATCTGAATTTTCTGAGTTTCCTTGACGAATGATTGTGAACGCTCGGCTAGACTAATGTGTTAAACGTTGACTTTTTCTCTCTATACATACAGCGATGATGACATATGGTGCTGAGGCGTACGTGCAATAGGGCTCTTGCAAACTTTTGCTATAGGAGATTGAAGAATTGATTCTTGCATAAAAACCAGTAAAAATGACGATGTACACACATAAACGAAATTCACTCTCAGAATTGGGCTTAATGGTGGAGAGACGCAAGGTATCATGGGAGATTCCTCTCTAAATTGAGACATATCTCTGTGTTTCCGTAGAAAAAGTGACCTACAGGAATCTTCCATGATATCTGCGTCGCACCGTTTTACCATATTGCCATTAAAGTAGTTATGTAGGTTTATTACTGAATTTTAGACTTTCTCAGTGTGATTTTCGTGATTTCCGCTGGTCTTCACATAAGATTGGACTATTTAAGTATTTGCTCACAGCAAAAGTTTGCAAGAGCCCCATTAGGCATCATTGTATTTTTTCAGTTGTCTATTTAAACCCATGTTAAAGGTCGAATTCGAGATTGTTCACTGTTCAACGAACACTCAGTAGTTCGATTTTTTTAATGGGTATAAATGGAGAAAGTGCAACATCGCCACATTGCACGCTATGTCACTGATACGGTGGTTTGTAAAATGAGCTGCGGAACTTGTGTTTTTGTCTCCTCTTCAGTGATGCGTGATGACGCCTGAAATTTCGCAACAATGGAATTTTTCCATTGATACTCATGTAAAATGTCGATTTCAGGGTCGTTCGACGCTCTGAAATATGATATTTGGAGCGTCGCTGGAAGCCATTTTGGGATATTTTCTGTTGAAAAAAAGCCAAATTCCGAGGCTTATAAGAGGGGGGTGGCTGCCCTTCTGCCAATTTCCTTGGACCTGCTATAGCAAACCATCGATATTCTTGAAAAGTGATGCCATTTTTTGGAAAGTTATCCAATTTTTCCCTTTTGACTTAATATAAAAAGTTGCGGTATTTTATAATGGATAATCTGGCAATACTGCTTTTAAATCGATTCAAATGGTTAAGGAATTCTGCGGGCCGATTATTTATTTCATCGATAAACCGATCGTAAAAAGCCATTCACAAATATAGCCTTTAAATAACGGGCACTTTAACGGGCACTTTGGTTGAAAAAAAAAAAAAAAAACCATTTCAAGAGGTAATATAGGTGCGATCGAGCAAAAAATTTGGGAATATAAGCAAATAAAAATATACTTAATTCTATTATTTGGGATAGTTTAGGTTTGGTTCAATTAATTTTGATAAAAACTAGCACATGCAATCTGTGACTAGTCTCCTAGAAAAAAATACCCCTTACAGTTACAGTGTATAGCCCTCAAGAGCATTTAAAAAATCAAAACAGGGGATGCGACCTGAAAAAAAAAGAATGAAAGTGAGGAATTAATCTTAAAACTTGAAGTCAATCATTAATGGGATGGATTTTGATTGAACTTTGTGCACACATCATCCTGCCAATATACTAAAATATTTTTCTAATACATAGTCACCATAAACAACCTTTAAGCCTATTTCAAGGGATAATATCGGTGCGATTGAGAAAAATTCTTTGAAACTAAACAATTATAAACACAAACATAATAATCATTGGAATAAGAAATTCAAGTTTGACTCAATTAAGTTTGGTGAAAATTGCAACAAAAAGTTTGTAACCAGCCCAGGCAGGAATTTCCTTTCAATCTATAACTACAATATACAACTCTTAAATCTAAGGCTGTTTAAAGACAAAGGTTCGCTTCACACCAAAAAAATAGAATATTCAAGGAAAATTAAACTTATAAAGAAAATTCGATAAAAAATGGCTGAATGAATTTTGTTGAAATTTTGCTTACACAATCTACAACCTAGTTACATCTTTGGAGGGGATTAATCTACTAAACTAAAAAATTATTTTGAAGATCCACAGTTTGAAAGAAGGAACCAAATATTGTACTCAATGGAGGGAATGCAAGAATCAGTACATTTCGACCACCTATATAAACTAAGGGAAAAAAGGAACTCCCACAAATAGAACAAAGAGCAAATACAATGAATGCAGCTCAAAGAATATAAAAACATATAACATATTGAAACATATATAACATGAACATATAAACATATATAACATATATGAAACATATTGGAAAACATATATACATATTGAAATCTGGAATTACACTAAATCCTGTTATAAGCAACATCAGAATAGAAACTAAGGGTCTCAATTAGCCTTCAAATTACAAAATAGGCAACTATTCCTACAGCTTCTCTACAAAATTGCAAACTCTTCGGATTGAAGGCAGAATTGTGTCCAGAGGAAAAAATATTTGAAATTTGAGGGGGTCTGGGCGTGTCCCTCAGAATTCTAAAGGGGGGTCTGGGGGTTTCCCCCAGAATTCTAAAGGAGGGTCTGAGGGTCTCCCCCAGCATTTTACAGGGGGTCTGGGGGCCACCCTCAGAATTCTTTAGGGGGGTTAGGGGGTCTCCCACAGAATTCTCTAGGGGGCTAGGGGGTCTCCTCCAGAAATCTAAAGGGGGGTCTGGGGGTCTTCTCTCTAGATAAAAATAGTGCGAGAAAGTGTTCGTAGGGTACTCCCTACAGTTTATTTACTTTCTCACTCAAACAAGGTTAGAAAAATTGAGACAAAAATTGCGATGGCGCAGAGCTTTTTCAGGTGTTTGGTTTTGATACTTGGCCTCTCACGACTAAATGAATCATGAGTTTTACAAAGTAATGGCTTCTCATCATGCCTAATACTATCAAAAATAACACCCTTCCATCACTTTTCCATACTTTTTAACCCTCTCAAATTTACAGGGATTGATGCAAAAGAAATTCTATGATGTATGTCCGTCTGTCAGTTGTCAGCCTGACAGTCAGTCAGTCAGTCTATCAGTTCGTATACCAACATATCTTCGAACCATTGATCTCTATGCATTCAAATTTTGCACAGATGTTGCTTTCTATTCCCCAGAGGGCGTGGCAGCATTGTTCAGACAGAAATCAATCTTTCAAAAAAGATAATATCAAAATTGTTTTGTCAATCCAAGTTATAACATAAAATGTAATAAATTAAAAAAAATATGACTTGACATACCAACAAAGGCACGCTTCTCCAACGTGTTGGGACCTGGTAACTTGATTTAAATTCGAAAGGTCACAGCGTTCAATCAAAACTTGCCTCTAAACTTTTCAAGAATTGCCCAAAGCTCATGAAAGGTTGGTTTTTAGAAAAAAACAACTGCGAAAAAAAAAATGTACACCCAATAGATTTAAAAGTCAAAACACACTCCCTCCATTTGCTTTTTTGAGATACGAGTACTCAACCCCTAAATGACCCCAAGGGGTCGGTTTGGGGGGCTGTTGTTAATTCATCGGGGTTGATATTCGTTACACGTTTTTTCACCCAATTTTAAGTACCTGCCGTAGTTCAACTACAATACAAGTAAGCTATAGGTGGTCAGAAACACCCTGTAGAGAACATAACGCCCGCCTAATTTGATCAATTGGTACGCAAGCTGTTTTGATACATACTTGATCCTAAAAAACAAGTAGCTGTGAGGAGTATATATTTAAGCTCACAAATTTTTATATTCCAAAATTTTCTGATAAAGGAATAAATATTAATGGAATAATCAATTAATTAATAACAAACTTTGATGTAAGTAGAAAATACAAACCGACCGTAATGAAAATTAGTCATACAAAACCGTTTGACTGTAAACCGGAAGCACCCTGCCCATCAATTATTGCTTAAGGTCGCGTGCATCCATTCTTGACACGCGCGCGCAGTAGCGTCATTTGGGGAGGGCAGGGGGGGCAGCCCCCCGTGCTTTCGGCATACCTCGAAATTTTGACCCCCCCCCCCAAAAAAAGGTTGTAAATTAGTTGTAGTCGTCCATTTAATTCAGAGCACTCGTACTGAAATTCAAAAATTAAGAAGTGACGAAACTTATGATAATGTACTAGAAGATGCTCACAAATTTGCTGCAACCAACGATATTGAATGGGTATCGAGCAGGAAGAGAAAAAGGATGCCATCTAAGAAGCTATCTGGCAGCATAGTAATGTCATCCATGGGACAAGCAGATGCAGCTCAAACTAAACAGCTCTATTTTGATGTTTTGGATAACATTTTGAGTGAATTCGATCGCCGATTTTCTGAAAATTATGATTTGATGGCATCCTCAAAGGGTTTTGACATTGCGGATGAGGCGTTCTTGAACTCAGACAGTCTTCAGCCGCTTATCACTAAGTACAGCGCATTACTGGATGAAGATCGTTTAACCCTGCAGCTTCCGTTAGCGAAAAATCATCTCCGCAATAGTTTCGACAAAGGAACAGTGCTGGATTTCCTTCCTGCTCTTTCGAAGCTGTCCATTTCATACTCTGAAGTCATCAAACTGCTCAAAATTTTCGCCACCATTCCATTCTCAACTGCCTCGAATGAACTATTCTTTTCAGTTCTTGGACGCGTGAAAAATCACGTGTCACGTCAATGACAGACTCTAGGCTTGTATCATTGATGTTCATGGCAACAGAACGGGAGGAATTGGCTAAAATACCGTTTGACAAATTAATCGAAAACTTTGGAGCAATGAAAGAGCGGCGCTATCCACTCTTACATTAGACATGTATGTGAGTCCCCAGTTTTTTGAATTTTTTTAATCTGAAAAGAAAAAAAAAAAAAAAAAAAAAAAAAAAAAAAAAAAAAAAAAAAAAAAAAAAAAGGTCATCAGATTTCAGATTTTTGTCCCCCCCCTGGCAAAAGCTGAAATGACACCACTGCGCGCGCGTGTTTTGAAGGCTACTTGTGTTTTCTATTTTTTTTTTATTGCAAAGTGACATACAATTTCGCTTTGTGAGGTGGAGAAAGCTTAAAATCACGTCTGAGAGCAGGCAAATTTGCAAAATTTTCCGGGAGAACTCTCCCTCCCCCCACGCTGGACATGCCCCTTCAAGATCACCCTTTTAAGTTTCTAAACATTGCCCCCTCCAAAAAAATTTTCTAGTCCATCGAGGGTCGCAATAATTCTAGAGCCGTCACACTATTGTTATGCATCACATTAGCCGTCCTTAGCCTCGACCGTTGGTTGGTTCGTCTCCCAGTCTATAGTATAAATATGCAAAACCGCGTGGCATCTTGTCATTTGCGGGCCTCTACTTCACTAATTCACCCTGCGGATATGTGAATGTCTTTCTTTTGGAAGGAGAGAGAGATAGTTCAACCTAGGTCTAGCCAACCGGCCAACTGTGCTGAGTCGGTACTCATTGATCGCACTGATCACTTGCCTCTGCTGAGCCCGCCCCTTTCGCCCATCAGAAAGTGGAACGAATGAAATGAAATTATCTGGACATGATTTTACGAATACAAGTAAAAATAATTATGAACATCTAATACCTAAATTTAGATAACAAATACTTAAGTGACATCATTCATGATTAAAAATGAGACTAATTATATGGTTTTTGCAATAGGGTGTCAACAGTAAAAGTTAAAAGAGAGAGAACGACAAATTTTCTTGTCCAAAAACATGTATCTTTGATCTTGAGTGCGACGCGACGCTGCGCCGGTGCGCCGGTGCACTTGACGGCAGTGGTGACGCTTTTTCAACCTCTTCTATCGACTACAACTAGAGCCCCTTTGCAGTAAGTTGATCCATAAATAATGAAATAAACTTAAAAAAGACTGCAAATCAATAACTCAGTCACGAAAACCAAACAACTAAACATTAGACCACATACTAAGCAATAGAATCCCAAGCTCAGATCGACCATTGTGAAAACTCTTCGACTTTCTGACCCCTGAAATTTACAAAATGGGGGTTTGCACCATGTTGGGTACAGCGTACGTCGCGAGAAGACTTCTAAATCGATATATTTCTTGTATTCTCCCATTTCAATCTCTCGGAGTATTACATCATTAACTTTGTTCGCAAAGAATGAATACTTCGGAAATTTGAAGAAGAGCGGATAATTTAGGATGCACTCTTGAACTACATGGTACTGATCCCCATTTGACGAAGACAGCAATGAATTCTTCGTGTTTTGGTCTGCATGAAAAGGAAACGTTAGCGGAAAAGCGTCAATTCGAAAAACCTTTCTTAAACTTTCAAGATACAATTTTCCAGACTCGTCCAGTGAGAATTCTTGTTCTCCAAAAATTCGCCACTTGCCTAAAGTGTCATCGTAATAAACACTGTCTTCAATTGGCTCAAATCCCGAAATTTCTTGGAAATTTTTATAAAAGTGCGTTAAACTGTCTGTCATTTTTTCGCGTATAGATCTATGAATCTTCGAATCACTTTTAAACATTTCCCGATCCATCATCAAGTCAACGGACTGAATGCGGAGATCTGCTTCACTGAGCTCTTTGATTGTATTGATTTCTGCATATCGCACTCTTTCGCTCATTAAAGTTACCATCATACTCTGGAACACGGTTGCTAAGATCATGGTAGAACAAACGAGTGTAATGAAAATGATTTTACAACTAACCAGCCGATCGTACAGCAACCTCGGTTGACCCATGCATAAGAAATAACGAACGATGCTCATAAAGATCGACAGATTCTCATAAGCAATTTGCTCATTCTGGGTCAGAAAATTCTGAAATGGCAATCCGAGTATCACCCCTAGAAAGAGGCGATATACCAAAACGGATATTATACTCACTAGTAGAGTCAAAATCCATACTATGGAAGAAAAACTTCTAAACGGAACCATATACTGTGGTACGAATCCTTTTCGGGGAACGATGAAGCATATCGAACTAGTTTCTATGGCTGGTGAGAATATGTGATTGGCAGGGTCCACATTTCTCACTTCTTGACCAGTAACAATCAAATCGATACCAAATTTTTGGCCGAGAGAGTGACCACGAGCAAATACTTCTCTGGTGTTACTGGAAAATTTTAAATTACCTTCATACTTCTTCGCAAAATCTCGGACAATGTTCCAGAAAAAATAGTTAGCCCCATATCTTAAGGAGCTCAAAGGAAATAGACTCATGAATCTAGGTTCATGAACAGCTACAGAAAATATTTTATTGTTCATTGTGGACCATGAGAAGTCAAAATATTTCCCACTCCAGTAAGTGTACTCGATGATCTTTTCAAAAAAAGGATCGTATCTGTAACAAAATCTTCCATGAAGGCAAATGACGGTTCTGAATCCGTGAAAAATCCTCCACATAAATTTTAACAATTTCTTATAATTGCATTTTTTACCTTCACTCGTCGAAGGAACCAGCGCATTCCAAAACTTAGTCATGGGACTTTTATTCTCAAAAACTTGCAAGCTTGGATTGAAAGGATCATTCTCACGTTCTGACACAACGAATATCAAATAATTCACACCGTTAAAAATTCTATCGTTGAACAAACTGCTGGTCCTCTTGAACCATTCATCGGACAATATCGGGTGCGGTTTGAGTTTTCTGTCGCTTATTTGCTCATCTTTATCATATGAATTGTTTCGATACTTTACACTTAAGACCGGACGACTTACATTAGATTGAGAATTCATGCTCCAGTCTTGAAACGATGGGAAATGGTGATTATTACATGTTGGAAAAAATTTATCACGCTGGACATGTTTGTATCCTCCTTCTTTTTTTGTCGCGTAGTCCAAAATCAAATCCAATATTTCTTGGCAATCGTTTAGAACGAAAATAATATTTTTTTCATGGTTGCTGGTCACGTACTCGTTGAAACAGTTCCAATGATATATCAGTATCGTTGGTATTGAATTTTCGTTTAGCTGCTGCGTTAACCATGCCGTCGGAAAATTTTCGTCTAGATCAACGACGTGAAAGAAATGCGAATTTGAAATTTTTTTTGTCTCCCTGCATATTTTAGCAATGAATTCCTGATTTGTAATCAGAGATTTATTTTTTCCTCGAGATTTTGAAACACTATTAATAACCAACAAAGTAATGAGAAGTCGGCTGGCCCTAAACATTTCTGTTGGATGCAAATTCTTTGATGAAATTAAATACAAAAAGTAACCTCTACTTTGCACAACTTCTTTCTGAAATCATCTGCGCACCGAAGTGTTGATGGCTATCATTGGTAGGTATTTTAATAAACCTCCAGGTTGGACGTTTTCCAAAAGAGTCATTTCTTGCGATCAATAAGTTGTTAATCTTGTTATTCGACTAAAAAAATCATGAACATTAATTATGAATCCTCCAGGAAAATTCTAAAATACGAATTTCCTTGTCGCTGAAATATTTATGAAAACTAACGAGTTTTTGTCTAAAGGTCTTACCTTAATGTGACCCCTAACACTTGAAAAGTTCCAAGCAAACCCGTTGTTTGGAAACGATTTACGACAGAGGAAAGCAGAGCTGCCTTTAGCAGTTTTGCGTAGAAATATCCCCATTTTATAATTCAATCGGCGACAAAGGACATGGCACACACCTTATGGGAAAACGGTCTCGGTTTGGAATGCTGTTCATTTTTACTTCCTGATGAAAAGTCTCCCAGGTCTGAAGTGATACTTTAACTAGTTTTTGCGATACGGGTGGGGAGTCCTAAATTCTACGATTCTGAGAACATGTAATTTTGCTCCGCATTTCACATTCTTTTTTACACATTTTTGAACATAACTTTTTTTTATTTGAATAATTGAGACGCAGATTGAGGCATTTTGTTACTCTAACTTTTGCGCATCTTTGAATGCCCAGATATTTGAATATCATTTGGCGGGGGGGGGGATTCACAGCTTCCGCTTAACTGCAGTGATGACATTCTCTGGAATCACGATTTTCCGCATTGAGGAGCCCAACCATTTATTACGTCATTTAGTTAAATGTTTCATAATGCAATACACATACCACTAAGCGTCTAAAATTGTCATTATTGATGGTCGGGAGGAAGGAATTGGGCTATATTTTATTTCAAGTAAACGAATTGCAACATATGCTTACCGTGATGTTGAGAATAACTTTTTAACCAAGCAAGCCTCTCTATCATAGTATAGGCCTCTTATTCCACTCGATTTTCGGTACTGAGCAAGTTGTCTATTTAGAAGGGAGACAAAATGTAGTGAGCTCTGAGGGGGAGGGGGCGGCACCGCGTCATGCGTCATTACAGCTTGTTTCTTTGTTTTTGATCAATTTTTGGAATACCTGCCTTTCTTCCTGATTGAGATATCCGAGTGCGAATCACGGTACTTGCCTCCTCCAACTCTTTTGTACATCATTTTGTCTCTACGATCAACCCTACATGTGGCGAAAAAGTGTCGAGGAGGGGGCCCGGGCGGGCGCTGTTTAGTCCCTCCACGCATCTTCTCGAGTTATATTTTTTAAAATTCTCTCGACAAACTTTTTCTTACCTGTCTTCATGGCAAAAACAGGTTGCATTTTGCGCATTTTGTTCCTTCGGTCTGGTTTTTGACTTGCGCTGTTGTACAATGTATTTACTAGTTAGCATTTTGGAGTATGGAAATTCTGTGTTTTAAGTGGTTGTTTTGGAACTATTTGACACCACTTCGTTTCTCAGCTATTTTGTAGCCAATCAAATTCCACTATATTCGTCCGGCGGACCGATATTTCGTCGAAAGTATCACCCTTTTATACTGATTTTCAAGCGCGTTTCATAGTCGGTTTTTGATGTTTTTCACAAAGCGCATACCTATTTCAAGTTCTATACTTTTAATTCCTGCTTATGTTTTGGTTCAGTAGGGCTGTATTTGAGAATTCCAATCGTTTTTACATAGCTGTAAATTTCCCGCTCGTACCACGTTTTGTACAGGATGTATGGGAGGGAAGACTTTCTCCGGTTTTACTACGCGTATTACTAAGACATTGACAGAATGCCTCCAACCGCTATATTGAGGTTATGGTCACTCGGGCTCTCCGACTCTCCGTAACCCATAAGCAGATGTAGGTACGCAGAATACGCGTGACTATAACCTCAAACCTAGCGGTTGGAGGTATGGAAAAAGCCATAGTATTGATCAGAGCCACGATTTCGTGAAGGTGTAAACTGTAAACATCGTTGACGTTTGTCATTCCCTACAAGCGCGTATCAACGCATTTCAGGATTCTTTTTCCGCTTGAGTTTTAAGGAACATTAATAAATGCCTTATAAAGCTCGAAACATGCGTAAGAAAGGAAACTTAAAATGTACCGTAAGCGGCTACGTGGCTAAGTTCAAATAACTTTTAACCTAAGGTGTAATGAACCTATTTATCCTTCCGAGTTGAACATTTAAGATGACATTTAGGTCACTTCTACTCAGAATTTTCCGCCCAACAACGTGGTGAAGTTATTTTTCTCATATTCCATCGTTTTCTGCTTAAAAAATGCATTAAAACCCCCGAAATGTCATTACCGTATGTTATATCCCCAAGGTTGGTAGTCATGTTAGACAGTGGACTATAGCCGCTGTCAGGTTGCCGCCCCTAGCGGGCAGATCTGTATTATGTAATAAAAGGAATAAGTGCTAATCATCGAGCTCGTGTTGTATAATTCTCTCGTATAATTCACCCCTTTCTAAATATCTAGTCATCTCTCTTTTACCATCATAACAATTGGCGACGAGGTAAATCATTAATCGCAATGTATCGCTCAATTTTAGCTCGTAACTCGTGATTCTTTTTTCGTATCGTGTCGGTTCCGTCGGTTTCACGGTCTCGTAACCTCGTTATCATGTCGCTCAACACGTGTATTGCGTCGTATATTCAACTCGTGCCTTCATCATGATCACTTATCCTGTTCGTCTGAAACCCAATTTGGCTGCTGAACCTTTTCAATCATCAAAATCCGGCTGAAGAAATCATCTCAACATGGATGCTGCACAATTTCAACAATTTCTCGCCACATTCCAGAACTCCATGCAACAAGCCTTCGCTGCTCAAACCAACGCACCGGCTCCGGTAATTCTCAACTTCGAGTCATTCAACCGCTCTAGTGAGTCTTTTTCTCAATATCGAGAAAGATTTGATAATTTTGCATTGCTTAAGGGTATCAGTACAAATTTGTGTCTTCTCAAACAAACCTTTCTTAACTGTGTAGGTTCCGAGATATATGAGCTAATCAAAACCACAATCGCACCGAAAACCATTGATGAAACATCTTACGCTGAAATCGTTTCTTCACTTGAAACTTTGTTAAGCCCTAAACCCAACGTACTGTTAGAGCAACATAGATTCCTCACTCGTATCCAAACTGAATCTGAATCAATCAGCGATTATGTAACCGCATTAAGAAAATTTGCATCTAACTGCAAATTTGAATGTTCTTGCAATAAATCTGTCTCTAATTTATTTTTAAGAGCTCAATTTATTAGAGGACTTCGTAACTCAGCCATAAGAGAGAAACTCCTAACGGAAGAAATTGATGATTTTCCCAAGCTCGTTGATAAGGCCTTGCTTATTGAATCGTCATACTTAAGTAACAAAGAAATCAAAAATTCTAACCTCGAATCTAATGGTGCTAACATTAACTTAATCTCTAAATCTTCTCGTAGATTCGCTTCATCTGGCAACTTTAACCAAAATTCTCGTGAACGCTCAAGACCTAAATCTTCTTCCTACCGCAGTGTGTCTCGTAATCGTCAACATTCCAGACATAATTCCAGTCACCGCAACCAAAGCCGATCTCGCCCAAAAATTAATTTGCATGAACTTGGCATCTCTAATCTATGCACCAAATGTGGGCACAACAACCACAAAAGGGATGAGTGCTGGTCCAAGCCTCATACGCTGAAGTGTCAAGCATGTAATCGAACGGGTCACGTTTCCAAGGTATGCATCACCACCTTGAGCCGCCAAAAGCGCAATAAAGTCCAAAACCTTAGCGAGGATGAAAATTTGTATGCTGATTTTAATTCTGGAGTTGATGATGTTCTCCGACTAACAAGTAAGGTCACCGTAAACTTATTTTCTAATTATGCTAGTCACCCTGATGATGATGCCCGAAAATATTTTATAACTGTTTTTATTAATGAAACCCCTGTAAAGTTTGAAGTGGATTCTGGCTGCGGGTACACTCTCTTACCTCAATCAGAATATGTAAAACTCAACCTACCTGGCAAACTTGAGCCTTGCTTGAAACAATTTAGAACTTACGATGATGGACTTGTTATTCCGCTAGGCATCAAAACTGTTAACGTTCGTTATAATAACAAAAGCATAAATCACACCGTATACGTAGTCCCCTCCAATTTTTCTGCCCTTATAGGTAGAGCTTGGATCAGAGGGCTACAAATTAATTTGTCTGAATTAGATAATCATCATTCAACTCCTATAGTGTCCGAAGAAATCAATTTTATTAAACCCATGTCCGTTGATGAACTAACCCAAAAATTTCCAAGCATTTTTGAACAACGCGTTGGAAAAATACCAAACGTGAAATGCACTCTTCAATTGAGAGAAAAAGCGAAACCAAGATACTTCAAACCCAGGGACATTCCTATTGCAACACGTGATTCAATTGAAAAAGAACTTAATGATCTACAAAGAGACAGCATCATCACACCTATAGATAAAAGTGATTGGGGCTCACCCCTTGTTCCAGTCCCCAAACCTGATGGAAAAACACGCATTTGTATCGACTAAAAAGAAACAGTCAACCCCCAACTTTGTTCAAACCATTATCCGATCCCAAAAATCGATGAAATCTTAAATAAACTTAGAAACTCCAAGTATTTTTGCAAGCTAGACCTGTTTAAGGCCTACCTCCATGTTGAAATGGATGAACCCAGCAAAGAAATCCAAACAATTTCTACCCATAAAGGGACATTTACATTTAACAGACTTGGCCTAGGTATCAAAACTGCTCCCAGCCAATTCCACCACATAATTGATAAAATTCTTCGAGGTCTTAAAGGGGTCGATAGCTATTTCGATGATATCATAGTTCATGGAAAAACACTGCAAGAATGCCAAGAAAATCTGCTGGCTTGTTTAAAACGTCTCGACGAAAATGATCTGCATCTTAACGTCCACAAATGCCTGTTCTTTAAAACTAGAATTAAATATTTAGGTTTCATTATTGAAAATCAAAAAATCATTAAAGACCCAGCGAAGACTAAAGCAATAGTGGAGGCACGCCAGCCAAAATCAGCGCTGGAGGTAAAACAATTTTTAGGAATTATTACCTACTATTCCAGATTTATCCCTCATGTCTCTTCCATTACGCATCCTATCAGACAACTGTTAAGGAACAACGTGCCATTTCATTGGAGTGCCAAATGTCAATCAGCATTTCTTAAACTCAAGTCGATTATTGCCAGTGATCTAGTCCTAACTGCCTTTGATCCCGATCTTCCAGTATCCCTTGCGTGTGATGTCAGCCCTACCGGCTTAGGTGTAGTGCTCTCGCACATTATCGATAACGTAGAAAAACCAATCTCTTTTGCCTCAAGATCCTTAACGCCCGCAGAGCAGCACTATAGCCAAATTGATCGCGAGGCCCTAGCCATAGTGTTTGGAGTCGACAAATTCTTCATGTACCTATATGGTCGAAAATTCACCCTCTTCACCGACAACAAAGCGCTAACGAGAATCTTCCATGAACATACGAAACTACCTCGAATGACAGCATCCCGCTTACTTCGCTACGCCGCGTACCTCTCGATGTTTGATTATGTTGTAAAACACCGCGGAAGTGAATTCCATGCCAACGCTGATTTCTTGTCTCGCTTCTCCCTGCCGGACCAAATGTCTACCTCAACTCAACCCCTTTTGGATCGTGAACTTGCTGCTTGCCAGGACATTTGCATCAATCAAATTTCAACAATCAATGTCACCAGTGAATTAATTGCAAAAGAAACAACCGAAGACCCGGAAACAGCAGGTATTCTCTCCAAACTCCGGCAAGACTGTGAACATGAAGACTACCTTGAATATACTCTTCGAGGCGACATTATTTTCAAAGGTAATCGTGTTTTTATCCCCACTAAACTTAGACCATTTATCCTCAAGGAACTGCATGAAACACATTTAGGCATAACAAAAACGAAGCAATTAGCAAGAAAATATTGTTATTGGCCTAAAATCGATTCTGATATCGAAAAATTGATCCGCTCTTGTGAAGCTTGCATCTTGGCTCAAAAATCCCCAAACAAAGCGCCCACTCATAAATGGGAAACCCCAATAAATAATTTTGATAGAGTCCACATAGACTACGCTGGCCCTCGGCAAGGATCTCATTTCCTCATAGCCGTAGACGCAAAATCCAAATGGCCAGAAATTAAAGTGCAAATTCAGCGCCTACCACTAAAAGCACAATTGATTTACTTGAAGAAATTTTCACTACCCATGGTTACCCTCTTTTTCTTGTCTCGGACAACGCAAAAATTTTCTCTAACCCAGAATTTGAACAGTATTGCAAAGATAGAGGCATTTTCCAACAATTTATTGCACCTGGACACCCATCTACTAATGGACTGGCCGAAAGGTACGTCCAAATCCTCAAATCAAAATTAAATAAAATGGAAAACGATCCAGGTTCTGTTAAAGCTAAAGTAAAACGTATCTTGTTTCAATTCAGAGCAACTCCTCTGGTAAATAACCAAAGTCCAGCAGAACTGTACCTGCAGCGCAAGTTCAGAATCCGACTGGATGCAATCCGACCAGTTACACCGCCTCCGAACCCTATTCAAACTCATTCAATCCGCTCCTTTGCTGTTGATCAACGAGTGCTTGCAAGAGTTTATTCTGGTAACAAACCTGGTTGGCAACGTGGGACGGTCAAAAGGAAATTCGGACGCCTTCATTACTTTGTACACTTGGATTCTGGACATCGCTTCAAACGCCATATAGATCAACTCCGTTCTCTTCAAGATAATTCTGCTCCGCCCACTCACCCAAATGCAATCAACGTCAAGCAAGAAGCAAACCTACCAAAGAAGCAAGTAACCTTTGCAAGCAATCCAACTTCTTTTGAATATTCCAAGTGCCCTTTGCCGCTAGCAACCGACTTACCAGTACACACAGCCGAACGACCACTACCTGCAATTAGCAGACTTCCATCGACATCAAGAGCCAGTGCTCCAGTTGAGCCTTCTACTACTCCTCCACTGAGGAGACCATTAACTTCTGTCCACAATCCGCGTGAGCAAACAACTCCTAAAAGAAAATATGTGCAGCGGAATCCCAGATCGCTCAACGCTCAATTCTCAGACAGAGCCACAAGAACTCGGAAACCTCCTAGTTACCTAGAGGACTATGAAGTCAATTAGTGTGTAAGTTTAACATTTCCTTGTTTTTTTTTTAAGTGTGGGAGAACATATCCCATAAAACAACATATCCCATTAAAACTATTCTAGTCAAATCAATCATCCTTTGTAAATAATTTTCGAGTCTTGTCAGTTCATCAATCATAATTCAACTAGTATTTTGTCAAAGTTCATTAACTGCAAAAGCTCCTTTAAGTGTGGGAGACTGTTATATCCCCAAGGTTGGTAATCATGTTAGACAGTGGACTATAGCCGCTGTCAGGTTGCCGCCCCTAGCGGGCAGATCTGTATTATGTAATAAAAGGAATAAGTGCTAATCATCGAGCTCGTGTTGTATAATTCTCTCGTATAATTCACCCCTTTCTAAATATCTAGTCATCTCTCTTTTACCATCATAACACCGTAGATTGTAATTTTTTGAGGTCACTGAAATCGTCGTCCGATTCTGATGCTATTTGAGGCAATGAAAAGTGTTTCAGCATTTTTTAAGTCTATGTACCTACAATGAAAAAAAGGTTTTACTAAGTTTTGACCGAAAGTTTGGCGTACCAAGAATATTACGTCGCTACGAAGAAATGTAATGGGTTTTGCGCTAATTATCGCCGACTATGTTTTCGTTGCTTATCCGTAGAGCGCAGTTCGTTCGCCGTTCTTAACTTTCGTGTGACGTCATCAAACTATAGGTCAGTTGCACTGTCACCAGAATCGACTTTTGATGCTTGATTCTTACAGATTATGCTGAGAAAATATCAATGAGTTTTGTTCCATCGAAATCCGTACAGAAATAAGCGAGATACAGGGTGACCCAGAGCATCCGTATCAGACATTTTTCTCGAAAACTACTGAACCAAATGATTTGAAACAAAAAAGTCCGATAGGGAATGGACCCCAAATTTTTCATTTTTGATATTTTCAAAAGCCCCCGACTGCTCCTTGGGGCGTATTCGGGGGGGGGGGGGGGGGGGGGAGGGTTCAAACACGTTTTTCAAGTTTTCTCGAAAAAACCTCCAATAAAAGTATAAAAATTATAGATTTTAATATTGA
>VMOF01000369.1:37366142-37486944 GCA_011764245.1 Trialeurodes vaporariorum | reverse complement strand
TTTTGCAAAAATAACAAAACTACACCACCGACTAATATTTTTATACGTGACAGTCGCTGACCCAACTTTCTATGCATGTTTATACTTACCTTCAATTTTATAAGATTCAACACGTGATACCTATATCAGATACTTTCAGCTATCATACATTAAGCTAACTTTGGTCCTTTTCTCAGAATGCTTAGCACTGACAATGAGAGAATTTTTTTTTTTTTTTTTTTTTTTTTTTTTTTTTTTTTTTTTTTTTTTTTTTTTTATCCAAGGTGTATTTCGTTTGTGCTAAAGAAACTGCACAGTGAAATATTGTCCAAGGGGAAATTCCTTTAACCCAACCCTGGTAAACATTTTAACACCATAGCGCCATGCTGCTGGCGCTATGACTGATGGTGCTAATGGTGCTATGTTGCTAGTGCTTTATGACTGATGGTGCTCGGCTCCATGGTGCTATGTTGCTGGCACCATGACTGATTGTGCTCGGATCCATGGTGCTCATGGTGCTATGTTGCTATGGCGCCAAGACTGATGGTGTAATAGAATAAATTACCTAACCTCCAGGCGCCACAAAAGCTCAATAATGAGCACAATGATGATGCTCATGGTGCGAATTGGAATGGTGCTGGGACCATCGATTTCATGCGGTGCTAGCACCACGAGTGTCATCATAATGCTATGTTGCTAAAATTTTTACCAGGGAAGTCAAATGTCGGCTGCTACAAAAAAAAAGATTCCTTGGTGTGACAGTGATTCTCCTTCATGAAACAAAACTTTACTTCGCTCAAGAAAAACGGTCACAAGTAAGCGTGTTTCCTTGTTTTTAAAGAAGGGATTTCTCTCATGCATTCAGTAAATACAAGATTTTCCTCAATTCCACAGTCGATTTTTTGATTTTTGGCCACTTTTTGACGATATCTCAGACCAAAGTGCCACGGTGCGCCGCATTCCGCATTCTTCCATCCCCCCACCCCCTACCCATCCTGGATCCACAACTTCACCCCCTCTAACCTTAAAGTATCGTATTTCATCAACCCCGTTGACGAAGAAGAACCAGCAACCGAGGAAACGCGACGCGACAGTGCGGCGCGCGGCCGGCGCATCGAGGATTATTAAAAAGTCGTCTCCGGTCCTATATACGTAAAGCTCATTCACTAAACTTCTGTACGCTCGGCTTTTAAATTGATCCGCTTACTCTCCCCTCCCCTCCCCCTTCTCCTGTCTTAATTACCCGTTAATATGTCATTGATTATGTGTTTTTGTTTTCTTTTTCCGTCTTCATGATGAACAAACAAAAGGATTTCAAATCAAAACGAGTGGTCGACTTAGATACGATTGTAAATGCTTGATGACATTGGCCTAAATCGTTGTTTTTATAGGCAAATACTTTTGGGAAAGTGGGAAAATGAAGGATGGGAAGGAGAAATTGCCTTCGTAGTCAAATAGCTCGTTATAATTTTGGTCGATTTGTGTAGGATTCAGGAACGTTAAGTTCGTCCTATTTACAATGGTCTGTGGTCTGTTGCAAACTTTTGCCACAACGATTAAGAGTGTTTAATCTAATGTAAAATCTCCTGAAAAGTCCATAGGTGGCATCAGAAAGTTATACAATGCAATAAAAAACTCACAAGACGCGTTTAATGAAATCAAAAATGGCGGATAAATATCGAGCAATTTGTATGCATGCACCACGAACATCCAAGGATAGCCAACCTCACAATATTGCTCACAACCAATCACAACGTAAACAAACACATGACGTCTACCCCCAGTGAGGTTGTCAAAGTTGGCCATCCTTGGATGTTCACCGTGCATACATACAGATTGCTCGATATTTATCCGCCATATTGGATGCCACCAATGGACTTTTGTGCGCCTCTTGTGCGAGTTTATTTTTGCATTTTATGGCTTTCTGATGCCACCAATGGACTTGTTTTTGGCGATTTTACATTATAGATTGAACACTCTTAATCGTTGTAGCAAAAGTTTGCAACAGATCCATTGCCCAATAATGTAACAAGGCCGCATACACTTAATCATTTTGCTCATCTTGTCTTTTCGGCCAAAATATTATTAAATGTCCATAATGCATTTTATTCCAATTCATAAGAGGACCATAAGTAGCAGCAGTTTTTCCAATATTTTATTGATTGTGCTTGGAGATGTTCAGCCAATTTTTAGTAGTCCGTATTTCGTAAAGATTTGGCAAAAAACGATAGGACTTGTCTTCAAAAATTAAAACGATAATTTAATCTTGTGTCATGAACTCCAAATCTTAGCTGAGCAAATCAAATGGTCAAAACAAATTTTACTGTGACAATTTTTAACAGGGGAAAAAAAGTGTCGCAATATTTTGGTTGACATACAGGTAATTTTCAAAACTGGAACTTAGTGAAAACAGCAGACTTAGTTTTTTGTTGATTTTGGAATACGTTCAAAGTACTGCCATCTATGCTCTTGGCCCCTTATGGACCAAGCCCGAATATACTCGGTTTTCTCCTCTAGTCTATTTCACATTGTTCCAGTATCACGATTCCGAATAAACACGATTCTCGATGTAGTATAAAAAGATGAGATTTCGTCTGGCGCCTTCGATCCGTCGTATATGCAATTCCAACTCCACCGAGTACGAACAGTTAACTACCTTCCCTATACAAACGGAAAAGTTACGTTCATGTGAACTAACCAGCTGGTCTTTAAAGGGATATGCTACGAAAAGTCATTCATTTTAAGGAAAGCTGCAACTATAGTATAGATAAGACTCACCCATTGTGATTTCTTCATATTATATAACCAACATCTGGAAGGTTCGTCAATTTTGAAATGTTTTTAGGCTCCCAACGTTATTTTCAAGTGATTTTAAACCAGATTCGACCCTCTGTATTTCCGAAGCAAAAGTTTGAAACAGACCTATTGTTCTATGTGTGCTGAAAGTTAGGGATCCAATTTGAGTCGTTGGCGTCATTCAAAGCTATGTCTTGGGTCTTTCCTTGTCAAAACCAATTTAAAGTTTTCACCGAGAAAGAAAAAAAAAAAACAACACATTTCCTAAATTCAAATATTATTATCAAAACCGCAATTATAAATTGCATGTTAACCAAGGCATTTCCAGTACTTTCGTCATAAAATCCCGGCATTTCTATGAAAATCTGACCATAGTACCACAATTCACTCGGTTGGCATATTGTTGTGCTTCTGGTAATATTTTTTTTTTCTCTCCAGCGTAGAGAGGGATTAATCCTTGTTAATCCTTCCCAGACCTCCAAGTCTGCCTGGGCTACTTTTAATCAGACATGGCTTTCCAAGAAGTCACCGAGCTCCTGTAGGAGTTTATTAGAGAACCTAATCCTTTAAATGACGTTTGGAGCTCGTGTATAATTACGCTACCTGTGTTGTCTGTTAATAAAAGTTCATCTCTCCATTTATTTTCGCTTGCTCCCTATTTAATACAATCTAGTGACGTGTTCAGAGGTATACGTAAATATGAACCGAGCTGCCAATATTTTTATAATACGGCGCGAGCACTGAGGAATTTCAGAGACATACATGGTGCAATATTCTTGTATGCGCGTCGCAAATTCCGAATGCTACGGTATAAAGATAAGCGGAAAAGATAAAGGTATAGGGGAAGAGATTGTGAGCCGAGGCTGGGTGGGTGGGGCTCGGGGTAGCGCAGAGCAAGTTAATAAAGTTTATTGTTCATTCAACAAATTTATCCCTTTTCAAGAAATTATTACAACCCTAATAACTAGCTTTTCAAATTATTGAATAGGCATCAGATCCGCTCGGGGAAGCGTTCCCCCCTCGTGACGAGGGAGCCTAAGTACATCAACGAGATGAGAAGTGAGGGGAAGGGGAGGGGGAGGGGGAGGGGGTTAGAAAAATAAATGGGAGGAATTGTCAGTTCGAACGAGTGAATAATAAGGCAAAATGTAAACAGAGCTGCCGTTTTGTGAATGTATTTAATGGCGTTTTGAAATTCACCGATGATTATTCCATCGCGGTTGAGAAAAGATTACTCAGTTCATGGCTGTACCTAATGCTCGATACTCTGATTTGCAAATCAGAGTGGTGATATTACATGTAATCTTTTCTCAATAGATGGAATCGCCGTTAAATTATATTAAAATATCCGCAAGTTTTTTTTAGAGTCAGTGATTCCACAGGCTGAGAAAAGATTGCAGATCAGAGCGTTTTCGTGATTGAATAGTCATACACTGAACTAATCTTTTTTGACTGAATTTTTCTTTAATCTTTTCCGAATAATCTTTTCTCAATCGGTGGAATGGGTCTGTTGCAGACTTTTGCTACAGCGATAAAAAGTGTTTACTCCAATGTAAAATCGCCTGAAAAGTCCATTGGAGGCATCATAAAGTCAATAAATACAATATTAAACTCACAAGAGACGTTTATTGAAATCCAAGATGGCGGCAAAATATCGAGGAATCTGAATGTATGCACCGTGATCATCCAAGGATTGCCAACTTTGATAACCTCACTGCAGGTAGAGGTTATGTGTTTATTTACGTTGTGATTGGTTGTGATGGATATTGTGAGGTTGGCTATCCTTGGATGTTCGTGGTGCATGCATACAGATTGCTCGATTTTTTGCCGCCATCTTGGATTTCATTAAACGCATTTTGTGAGTTTATTGTTGCATTTCATTGCTTTCTGATGCCATCATTGGACTTTTCAGGCGATTTTACATTAGATTGCACACTCTATAGCGCTGTAGCAAAAGTTTGCAACAGACCCATTATCGTTGAATTGTTGAAAAATGACATTAAATGTACGGAAAACGGCAGCTCTGAATGTATAAAATAGTTTGAGAAACGTAGACAGCGCGCTTTGGCAATACTGGAGTTGGGGCAGGAATTGAGAGAAAGTAAGGGGGTATTTTGGGGGGGGGAGCGCTCAAGCAGTGAAAGTAATCAAACATCAAGAGGGAGGGGAAAATGCTCGTGATATAAAAAAGGAAAAAGAATGTAATGACGAGTTTAGTGGTATAAAGATATAATATTGTCGTCGTTGTCATGGCGACCGACCGAGGGTTGTTTGAAGCCATCGTCGCTTGAGCCAATGGCGGTAGACTCGAAGGGATCGATCGAACCAATGAGGAAGCCCGGAGTGAGGGTTGTTATCTCGTAATATGGAGGGCTTGGTTGGAAACGAACCCCTTATGCCACCTCCCCTTTTCTGTCGCTCCGGAGCCAAAATCAATCGGCTTACATTTATCTTGGGCTTGAACATAAATGGACGTTTTACATGTTCAAAGTTTAGCTATTAGTCTATCATCCTTCCCCGTATTCTTCGGCAAGAATCATCCCTCCCCGCGACCCTCCCACCACCACCCCCCGTTTTTACGATTGTCCGTTTTGTGTTCCGCGCTCCTGGAATGGATCGGTTGAACGGTGATTGGTTCGTTCGTTGTTTTTAAAATATTCATTTTTATAACCCTTTGATTGATGATTGCTTCTTTCTTCCTGTTTATATTTTTTTTTGTTTTTTACCGAAGAATCATCGAGGCGGCGCGTTTCAATTGTGGGACACAAAAAGTGGTTTTGTTACTTTCTGCAAACATCAAAATAATATTAAATAATACATTATTTTTATTCACATTCGATTTTTTTGTTTTTTGTTTTTTGTTTGTTTTTTTAAAGTAATTTTTTTTTCTAAATCTCAATCTGTACCAAAAGTATTCCAATAACAAAAAAAAAAAAAAAACAAAAAAACAAAAAAACAAAAAAACAAAAAACGAAACAAAACAGACAACCGATTTTCATACTTTCAAATTTTAGTGTGATGTTTGAAAATAAATAACAAAAAAAAAAAAAAAAAAAAACAGACAACCGATTTTCATACTTCCGAATTTCAGTGCGATGTTTAAAAATTAATATTTGCTATAAAAACATTTCAAATTAAAGGAATAATTTTCACACTGTCGCGAGTTTTTTCTCTTCTTAACAAACGCTTGTTTGTTTGAAAGTTATTTTGGATATTTCTCCTACAGATTTCATAAGAAGTTTTGAAACCTGAAAAATGGGGAAGAAGATATTCAAAAAATCCGTGCGCAAACAACCATGAAATTTCATAAATGGAAGTGAAAAAAATACTTTTTTGCTCTCAAATTACTAATCATTGTGATATCAAATCTTCAGTGCAATACATTTTTGGACGGTTAAAAAATCGGTTATTTTGTGAAAGTGTTCTTTAACAAAGGAAGAAAATAATAGTGATCGTAATTTGTACATTTTTAAAATAAAATTCCGAGTGATACATTTTTGCTGCAATGCATGGTTTCATCTTAGATTGAGTGTATTGTAATTTTGTTTATTTTTGGTAAACTATGGAGGGTTTACATTTCGACAAAATACCCGAGATTCACAAATCTTCTGCAAGTCATCAAACGTCATCTTTTTTAATCAAGGACATTCTTTGCAGATCGAAAGCTGCCACAACTCAAAATAGCTCTAAACAGGTATGTGTAGAGCGTGATCTGTGTGTTAGTTTTGCTACAAAAACACTGAGAAAAATTTCATATTGCCGTAATTGGATGTCTTGTTAATACTTACTCTACCGGCATTCCTGTTATTTTAACGATAAAGAAATTCCTGCGAGTTGATCATTTACTTTATCGTTAAACTGATCGTTAAAACTGTCTACAATTGATGCTATTGGTCGAAAATTGTAAAACTTGGCTGTTGCTATGGCAACCATTGTTAAGAGTCTCGTTTTATAAAGGCTATTCATGAGTAACCTTTAAGAAACGGACACTATAACGATGGTTACCATAGCAACGGCTTAGTTTTAAAATATTCGACCAATAAATAATCACTCATTCACTCATGCACAGTCTTAACGATCGGTTTAACGATGAAGTAAATGATCGGCCCGCAGTTACATATTTTAACAGTCAAGTAGCAGGAATTCCTGTTGAAATAACATACATTTCTTTTGAAGTAACAGGAATTCCTGTTGAAATAACAGAAATTCCTGTTGAAACAGGAACTCCGGCTAAGTAGGTATTCAAGAGACGTCCGGTTGAATTTACGGGAACATTTTTCTCAATGAAGTAGGATTCACTATCTATATTTGTCGTTGGTTATTTTGTAAATTTACTAAACAGCAAGACAGAGTAAACTTTAAAAATGTTGAACTTCCTTAGCTCATGAAACAATAACTACATCCAAAGTAGAAATTTCAGCTTGAAAATTCTGTTGATTTGTACCATGTAGGCTTGGAACAATTTTAGAACTTTGGCTTTTAACCGTAGCGGCGGACGATGCGAGGACTCTGAGCCTCTGATGGTGAGATAAACCTTCCGATCGAGGAAAAGATGCTCCTGAATGTCACAAAATATTTGCTGTAATGAATCGGGTTTCAATAAGTTTTTAGTCGGTACACCCACACTATTGCGTGTTTGCACTGTAGTTGACTCGATATAGTCGAACAGTCCGTGTTATGACGGATGTTTGCAAAGTTCTGGAGTTCGCCTTCAAATAACGGAGGACGCTACACCAAGACCAGAAAACATGGTTGCTCCTTCTCATTGCTATCAATGAAAATTCTCTTTCTGGATATTCGGCGCGGAGATGGGTTACGAATTATTTGTATGGAGCTGAAAATGCGAAAGAAACATGTAAACATGCAATCTTTCTCCCTCTAAACGAGAATGTTTTCTACCTCTATAAAAGCTTTTATTTGCGTTACTGTGTAGCTACCTTGACGGTAAACCGGTGTTTGTGCATTGTTTAAAAAAAACAGTCAACGGTTAGCCAGCAATGCACTCATCGGACGCAATCAGCGGAAACTAATTTTCCGAATTCACTGACTTGCCTTGAATCTATAGACGGAGTTTCTCATCTTTAGATCAACATTCTACACAAAACAAGTTATCCTAGATTTCATTATTCTACGCCGAACAAGTTTTCTTAGATTTCATTATTCTTGCATATAGTTTGAATGGAATAACAAGGTTATTATACATCGTTACAGACGTTCGTATTTTTCTATAGAATTTTTCAGACATCATCCATTGAAATCGGTCACGAATTAAAATCGTAATCCATCGAGGCAGCTTCAGTCGTATGTTCAATGAGCTTGAGAGCCCATTTAATATTTAACTCTTTATTCTCACTTGTACCAATCGAACATACCTACCGTCGAAACAAATTCGATGGACTACGACTTTAATTTGCGACCGATTTCGGTGGTTGAATGATAATATAACACAAATCGTAACACAAATATCACGATACAAAAATTACAAATTATTCATGGCTTAAAAAATTCGTGAAAAAAACACGAAGTTGCCGATGCATGATATAATAACCTTTGTTATTAAATTCAAACTATGCGAGAATTAAGAAATTCAGACAATGTTGCAGCAACTTACAGAATGTAAGACTTACAGACTTACTTTCATGCCATGGAAGGGAAACTACCGAGATGCAAAGTCACTATTTTCCTGAGACTTTTTGAGATCGCAAAGTTTAAGAGACTTTATTGAGTACATGCATGAGTGGATTTCAGAATTTTTCATTACCACTATTGTTTTTGTTTCTTTTTTGCTGAATTTTACGGTATTGAATTTATGGTTCAATTCGCCCATAGAAAATGCTTGCAAGAACCTTACTTCTACACACAGAAAATAAAGAGAACATGCTTTGATGGTGGCGCTAGTGGGAGATACAATCAAAGATTTTGTACGCCTAACTAAAGAGATTTTTCGGCATTTGTGGATCCCAAAATTGCTTTTTGCAACGTTTACCATTTCAAATTTCATGGGCTTCCTCTCCCCCCACACTACAAATTTTCTGGATCTGCCCCTGTTTCACTCGAAAAAGATTTGACTGACTCAACTAAGTCCTTTTCTTGGTCATTTCTTTTCCAAAGGTTTTGTCAGCGCTACCAAAGTACGAGTACGTATGAGTTTCTGTTTTCCTGTGTAGGAAAAAGCTTTAAATGTTTTCGGACCTCTCTTAAGGAGACCGCCTCAAAAATGATTAAATTATTAATATTAATTAATCAATAAATTCATAAACTATCGCCTCTGAAATTATTGATAAAGGACTTTGTTATGGTCGACGAAGTTTGTTGAGTGCTAAAGTAGTTTGAAACCATAGAGATGCGATCTGCTAAAAGACTAGAATTTGCTGTCAGACGATTATTACACAATAATTAATTAAAGACAAGTATAGCTTTTGTTTTTTTAACGCTTTCAGTCTCTAACTTTTCCACAATTTTTTGAACATGGTCACTACGAGGAACGCCTTCATTTTGGGCTTAAAGTATGTAATAATGAGATAAATGCATGGGTCAGAATTTTGGTGTTGTGTAAGGTTCTTGGGCCTCTTTTGAAAAATGTGATGACATATAATTTCAGCGGTAAAAGAGGTTAGTTACACTGTAATAATCAACTCAAATAAATGAAAACAAATAAGTCAAGAGAGCAACCAAACCAAAATATTGTAAATTATGGGTTCTTAAAAAGAAAACAAACATTTATTGGAACTATAAAATGAGGCTGTGATATAGATTCTCGAGCTAACACGAAGAACGCGTTTTTTGCAAATAAAAAAGAAAGAAAGAAGAAAAGAAAAAAAACAAACAAACTGATGAATAAATAAAAAAACAGTTAAAACTATGAATAGTAACACGACAAATAAAAAGGACAAAACAGTATGATGATAAAATTATAATAATGAATAGCTGTTGTGCAGCCGAAAAAATTCCGTCAGCCAAAAGACTCTTTTTTAGGTGGAGTATAATGATTTTTACGTCTTAACGACGCGCGTAAAACCAGGTTTTCTCATCATAAGATACCTCTTTCTTACCCCTCCCGCAAGATTTTCTGTGTACTTTGACCCGCTGATTTCAAATTTGGCCTTAGTTTTTACTCAAACCCCACACTTTTTCCAGAATTTTGAATTTTTTACTAATTTGAAATCGACGTTCCAAAATCCTTAAGGTAGCGAAGATGAAGTGAAAATTAATTGTAGGCGTAGAATTATACTCAAACACTAAAAATTAGTAAAATTAACACTGATGGATGGTGAATGTCGCGGACACATTAATTATGTCGTTTTTGATGCTTACTTGAGCATAATGGACATTTTTCTGTTTTGTTTAATTATTACTGTGTTGTAAAATATTGAATAACAATTTGAAATAACATTTTGTATGTTTCAGCAGATTCCATCGGCAGTGAGCCGAGCAATCAGCAGGGCAGCCGAATGCTATCCCCTTATCCCGTCCGCGGCTGTTACAGCCGCTTACCTTTCATATCCTACGTCTTATTTGCATAAATCTGCTCCTTCGGAACCTTTCTTTTTTACATCTCAAGGTTCGTTTCCTTTCAAAATCTTGTAGTTAAATAAACTGTGGGGAACACCCCACAGACACTTTCTCAAATCAAAATTAATCTGAGGGTGGGGAGAACTCCAGTCCTCCTTATATTTTTTAAAAGGGAGACCTCCAGACCCTCTATAATATATACTGAAGGAGACCCCCCCCTCCCCCAAGGAACATATTACTCTTATAGAGTTAACTTTACAGTAGGCTGACTGCAGAATGTTTGTGCAAATTTTCATCAAAATTCAAACGGCACTATTTGAAATATTCCAATTTTTCCCTGTGTTTACCCATTTTCCCCCTATTGATTTTAATGGAAACCTCTTATTTTCCGCAACTTCGCTAACATTTTGAAAAAATAGAAAAAAAGTCCATTCGGGAAAAGGTAACCCGTAATCTTTGCTGATAAAACTCCAAATTACACTTGATTTTTTCTTTGCATAAATACGTCTTTATTTCTGAACCAATTTGGCCTGTATTTAGCTTAAAAAACCAAGCAAAAATTTACGCAGGTGCTGACAATCTGATTTTTCGTCTCTTATTCGTCTGTTCAGAGAAAACAGTCTATGGAGGAGAGGGGCAGTGATGCCAAGTCGGGCATGTCATTGAAAAGATCGACGAAGGATCACATCGACCCCCCCCCCCCCACCACAAGTTGAAAGCCGTAAAAAAAGGCTATTTTCGGAGCTAGCGACAAGTAACACCATCAATCGGATTAAAACTTCCGGGAGTTTGCCATAGAATCACCTTAACTACCCCCACTGTATTTAAGTGATCAAACATTTCTTAATAATAGTAGAGGTGACACTATAATTTTTTTTTTTTTTTTTTTTTTTTTTTAATAAATTTTTAAGATTTGCATTAATGTTACTTCAAGCGCCTTCAGCTAGAGATATAGGCAAAATGAACACAGCGCAAGAATATTTAACTATCCATTGAATATGAGTGACATAACGTCAATTTATTTTAGTCTGATTGTAAAAGGGTAGAGAAGGAACTTTTAACAACAAGACTCCCCTCCCTCCTCGGCGTGTCTCCTGACCAAGAAGTTCTATTTGGAATAAATTCTCGTATGGAGTGTCGAATTTATTCGATTTATTGAATGGGTGTTCTTCCGTCTTTACACCTATAGATTTAATTGTTTTTCTTTATTATTGAAGTTAATTTTCCAGGTTTACCGTTTGGGTCTTTGTTTACCGGAGGAGCGAGTGAGTTAGGAGCAAAGCATTGTCGAAGAAGAAAAGCAAGGACGGTGTTCTCGGATCATCAACTGACCGGCTTAGAAAAACGGTTCGAAGCTCAAAGATACCTGAGCACGCCGGAAAGAGTTGAACTAGCATCAGCGTTACATTTATCTGAGACTCAGGTGAGTCTGAGAATTTTAACTCCATAAAATTATATAGTCCTGATCCCCCTCGCAACTCCAACCGGATTCCATCTGAACTGGCATCACGAGAAAAAAAAGACTGGTAGAATTTACCATCTGCACAGCTGATTTTGAAGTCTGCTATCAAGTATGGTAAATTTTGCCATCATATGCGGTGGTGAATTAAGATAACCTGTAGGTGCATTTCACCACAAGGTACTTTGCATTTACCAGACTTGATAGCGGACTCCAAAATCTGTAATGCAGATGGTAAATTCTACCAGTCTTTTATTTCCTTGTGCATTTTATTGCCCCGCAATATAATCAAGCTTGGCGGGGAGGCTAATAATTCGTCATGAAGACTGAGAGCCAGTGGGGGTACAGTGGTCATGCAATTTTGCAACAACGAATCCTCTCCATTTAAACTTATGTAAAATAATCGATCTTCAGGAGATTCATTGAACCCCCAAGAAATCGATTCTATTGCATACGTTTGAATGACGGAATGCATGGTTGCCAAATTGCAGGAACCGCCACTGACTTGGGGGTGTGAGGGTCCCTTCATATCCAAAGAAGAGTTCTTACTCAAAAATTCTCAATCTTCAGTGGCAGATGACAGTTTTTTAGAGCATTTATAGAATGTTTCTGGATGAAGGGGAAAAAATCAAATTTTTTAGCATGAAAATATACTAAAAAGTTGGTTTAACATGATTTCTTGGTCTCATCCCTCCCCTGGTAAAAAGCCTCATAAAAATCATCAAAACAATCTCAGAATGAGATTTAGAACCTGATTTTACGTTGATCTCATGCTGAGCTCAAGATGACTTCTACTCATCATGAGATCATCATGATTTTAGGTTCCAAATCTCATGCTGAGACTGTTTTGATGATTTTTAATGATAATTTTTATCAGGGTCTAATTTGACCCATTGCGGTTGTAAATAATTTAAAACAGAAAGATGAACATACTTTGAATTATACTCTATCTTTGTTAACTTGAATGCATGTATTGCGGAGAAGGGCAGCAGTGCCCAAGGTTCATGTGTTCATGTGTTATGGGTTTGATTCAGAGGGACTGGTACTTGAATCGCGTCACAAGTATGTATCCCCATCCCAAAAACTTTTTTAAGGTCAAGCTGTCCTATTCCTTGCCATTCACACCCATTCGCATTTTAAACTCAAGGTTTCTGAAGTCAGTGCACACAGACAATAAATTCGTCCCGTTTGAAACCGTGTCATCATTTTAATAAAGCTGGTCGAACCCCGAATCAAGAAAGAGCTCAAAATAATGCATGTAGTGAACCCATATCACTGTGTTATCATTTTGATTTCAAATTCATTTGTTTGTTTGTTTTTGTTTTTTTCAGGTAAAAACTTGGTTTCAAAATAGGAGAATGAAACATAAAAAACAACTTAGGAAACTGAACGAGGACAAACAACATTCAAAATCGTCCGGCAATAAATTAAATTTAGATAATATTAACAGTTCTCTATCGAAATCAGGTAAGCATCAAAAATTTCACGAGAACTCATCAAAATTTGAACTTTCTTCCGATAAATGAAGGAAAATACTTATATTTTTCAAAATATGCGAATACATTATTTTATGAGATAGAGTGACTTTCACTAGGTATCCGGAATGGCTTATTGCTTTTGTTACGAGTTGTCTTAGCTTCAAATCAAAAATACCACTTTATGGTCGATACATAAAGATCAAGTTCATATTTTATTCAATGAGTATTATTTAAAAGTGCGTTAAAGGTAGGTGTTAGCAGACTTTTCGCAGAGAAACTAGCAAAAGCAAGAAAATTGGTGAAAGCACCCCTTTCACAAATGTAATTACGTTCCCACGTAACAAATGTTCTTTTAGTGTCAACATGATTTGAAGGCGCAGTAATACGAGGGTGAATTTTAAAGTAAGTTTACCTATTTTTTTTCTCAAAAACTATCAATGCTAGAAAAAAAAACAAACCCAGCATTAAAACATACGTACTTTCAGCTTTCTAACGAGCTTTAGTTTTTCAAATTTGGCCAACGCGTTGTGGAGATATCGTGAATTTTCCCCACCCGTCTCTCCTTCAAACGTGCCCACCTTTTCACGCGCTATAGAAAACTGCGAGTTTCGGCAGACGATACGCTTATCTCCGGATCAGACGTCTCAATAACACCTGAATGCATGTTTTTTACTACTTAAACTAATCTTCTACTGATAAAATGATCCAATTTGTATCGATCTTCAAACTTTTGGTCAGTACTGAAAGTGCAATCATCATGAATTGAAACTGGATTAATAGCTTGCGCCAAAACCTGGTTCAGGAGTATAGGGAAAGAATTTTACGACGGCTGTACATAGAAATTCTTGCACCGATATAAAAAATTCAAGAATCTAGCGGGTGACTATGTCAAAAAATGAGATGAGATGCCTCACAACAATGTTATAACTTGTTTCAATAAAATAATAGCTCTATTTCACTTTTTCAAAGTCTTAAACTCATATGTTTTCTGTGAGGCTAAAAAGGTGGGCACGTTTGAAGGAGAGACGGGTGTGGAAAATCCATGATATCTCAGCAACGCGTAATCCAAATTTGAAAAACTGCAGCTCGTTAAAAAGCTGAGAGTATGTACGTTTCAACTTTGGGTTTGTTTTCTTTCTAACATGAATAGTTCCCGAGAAAAAAAATAGGTAAACTTACTTTAAAATCCACCCTCGTAAAATAAGGAAACGACGAAGCACTTCTATACCTCACGGCTCACAGAGCGAAAAAAAAAGTGCCAATAGTAATCAGATGGCAATACAGCGTATGGTCCCCATAGGCGGGCCGTATCAGGGGCTAGGGGGGGCATATATCCCCCCACTTTTTTAGGGCGGAGGGGCTAAAAATCGGGAAAAAGTCATCACTTTTTAGCCCCCCCCCCACTTTTTTTGGTCACGGTCCGCCTGTGATGGGCACCATGAAAGTACCTACTGTAGAAAATTACAAGTATACGAAAGATTATATCACTTAAAAAATATAGATATTAATCGAGCTGTATCTATAACTATGAATATTTTTCTCTAACATCAACTTAGAAGGTTCAATGTACGATAATCATTGTTCGCTTTTGTGAAAACTGAAATCACACGTTTGGACGTGATAAATTAATGGCGGACTTTAAGTTTGCAGACTACTCGAGCGACGAGCACCTACTCATTGAGTTAGAACAAATAAAACTATCTTCCGGACTAAAAATTATTAGATGCGACATTTTTGACATTAGGTTGTGACTTTGTCTCATGCGAATCAAAGTGAACGGAGAAAAAGAAAGTGGCGTTGCTTGAAATTTGACAACGTGGCTTTACATCAATATGAACCCTTGTAAAATATCAATTTGAGGAAGAACAAAGTACCGTACCAACTGCAGGTCGATGTTTTTCAAGAGTTAAACAGACTAACTATAACATTACTGGATCAGTGGCGTATCGTGCAACTTGGCAACGTTGCAGTTCGTACTTTTATACTCATGAAAAAGATCGAACTATTGGGTGTTCGGTGAACACCTTTGTGTTCGACCTTTTATATAGGTTCAAATGGATACAGTACAACGTTGACGCATTGCACGCTTCTCCACTGTGCAGGATTGTACGCAATATCACTGGGAAAAGGGTGAATTTCCTTCTGAATTAATTGTAGTCGACCTGTGGTCTACCTGCTTTGAACGTCACCTCGCGATGTCCTTAGTTCTAAGTTCATGAGCTAAATAAATTAGCATACATAAGTTGTCTGTTATCAGTATTTGGATCGCATCAACGGATAAGCTATAGACGCATAAGCGTGGCACGAATATCAATTATAGCTAGCTAACAACAAATACATTAAAGACCACAGAGCTATAACTGCTCATTGATAATTTTTATATTAATAAGCGACTTGACGTGAGCTGAACGCCCTCTATATGAAAAGTTGCCAAGTGTATCGAAGAAAATTTGAGACATCTAGTTTTAAAGAAGAGAGGTCTCTAGTTTTTATTGGTTTCCATCAGGAAGTCTTAAAAGTTCTCATCACATTTTATTTATTTATTTATTTATTTTTTTTTGAAAGAGAACCAACGAGTCAACATTTATGAAGTTTTCAAAAGTATACTTTTCTACCGTATAGCGTCTGTAACAACTTTTGTGGACCGGGTCCAAGGGGGCTGGGTCAGATACGATCACAGGCCAATTTTTTGCGTAAAAGTTTCGTTTTAAATTAAGTTTTGGAACTTCGTGACATTCAAGGTACTAATTTAGCCGAAATTTATGTTAATTATCATGATTTTTGGAGAATGAATGTAGAAGGTACTAGGAATTTTATACGTGTATTAGGCTTGGTAGTCTCATTCGACTTTTATTTAAATAGAAACCGGCTCAATAAATGATTTATATTTGGAATGTCATAATGGCAAACAGAGAGGGAGAAAAAAAAAAAAACAAGAAATTAACAAAACCTTTTTCCAATTTGTAGCATTTGTTTTTAAGCGTGCCGTATATATACGGTACGTTTCTTGTTTTCATTTTCATATCTAATATATAGGTCCAATGCCTTGCTTATGGCAAAACCTTTGGCGGGAAGGTTTGGAAAATTAAAAACGTATTTTCTTAAAACTGGTTTCATTAATCGTTAATTTATTGCTGCAATCCAGGAGGTCTCGGCGTCTATTTTCTTAAAATTGTAAAAGTTTCGGTATTCCTGTTAATTTCAATAAGTTATTAAGCGTCAAACTCGAATTCCTTTAAACGAGAATTCCATACAGGTCCAGCAACCTAAGTCATTTGTGCCAACCTATGAGTCGAAATTCCAAGGCAGGAGGGGGGTGGAAACATCCTTCACAGAAACCCTCTTTGCCCCTCGCCTTTGGGCTCCACCGGTCTCAAGATTTCTTCACGGTGCATTAAGCGTTCGGGGTTTCGCATCGTAAAAGTGTCAAAATCTGTTTGACGAGGGTACATCGAAAAGAAGCGACGAGGTATTGATGAAGAGCGGGAGGGGTATAGAAAAGAGAGAGGCTCATTCATATCCTTAAGTAGACCTGTTTAGTGATGACGTCACGATCAGAATTGGTTCCAAACAATGCTCTATCTCGCTCACTCTCGTGGATTTACCAGACCCAAAATTTTTCGAACGCAAATTCATGCTATTTAAACCCAACAGTTTTCTCAAATTTTATTGCCCATTAGATTCCACTTGCCTTAAAGTATCTTTTCACTGTAACAAAATTTCCTAAAAGATCACAAGCGAATATACAATCACAGTTATACCGAAAGATGTTCTACGTTTTGTCCTTGTCTTACTCACGGTCTCTTATGGGTGAATCACCGCCATGACACTCAATCATTCTAACTTCTCTTCGTATCGAAGCTATTGTTCGAGGTATAACACATGCCGTGATGGTGCTGATGAGCCTATATCCTAGAATTTTGTGCTATTAAGAAACTGTGAGTGTTTCAAGGACAAAACATAGGACTTTCTTCGATATAACTGTGATTGTGCATTGATGCGCGATGTTTCAGAAAGTTTGTGTAGCGTTCTCATATTTTATCACTGAGAAAAAAGTGGGTGTTAAACTGTAAGAATAGAATCATAGATGTATTTCGCCTTATTTCAATCATAAGACCTATCGTTGCTATATAATCAGCGCGCTTGAATCTACACGAATTTCGATTGTCTCTATGGAATTTCGATTATTTCGATGGGAAATAAAGCGCGGGAATATATATCCAATCGGAATTTTTTTTGAAACAATCGGAAATTTTTATAAGGGACGTGGAACCCAATGGTGTGATAAACACAACTGGTGTAAAGAACGTGTTTTTACTAGCACTTGTATTTGAAAATTTGGACCGTGTTTCGTATGGGAAAACCCACGAGAGCGAGTGAGACGGAGCCTTTGTTTGGAACCAATTTTTTTCATGACGTCACACTAAACAGGTCTTTGCATCGGAAAAATTTGAAATTCTGGGGGGTCGGCAAATTGAAAGCCCCTCAATGAGCGTCGATGGAATCAAGGGATTTTTGAGGACATTTTTGGCGTTTTGTTGAAAAATAGGCGTTTAAAATCCAGAAAACAGGGAGCCAGAGGGGTAAAATTCGCATTAATTGCTCTAAAAAGTGAGAGGGGCTGTCACGTGTCTTCCACCCCTGGACAGCTTCCTCGCTGCGGCTATGGCATTGACTCTGGAATAACTTATTTACCTATCCTAAAAAGTTCGTTGCGTGTACAAAATTTTTCACTGGAACAGTGCCATAGAGTTTTGATTCTGATGTAAAATTGTCTGAAAATTACATTGGCGGCATCAAATAGTCATAAAATCCACTAATAAACCCAAAAAACGCATTTTAAAGAAAGCCAAAATGACAGTCGTAAAGCCGAACAATATGTGCACGCGCACGACGAACATCAGAGATAGGTGACCCATTTTCCCCTTTTTCGTTAAGGGGGGGGGGAGAAAATATCTCTACAGTCAAACTGTGATTTTAAAAATGTGCATGGTCAAGATGTTGTCTTTTGTGAAGGGGGCCGGGGGGGGGGAGCAAAATATCAAGAACAAGGTGTTTCAAAACTTAAGTGCCAAACTTATGGAGTGTATTTTTGGGGTCAACATACATATATATAAGACTTTATTTTCCTTCATGAGTATGTGCTGCAAATGTTTCTCTTCTGAGCTAGAGCCCTCCAAAGTTTTGAAAACAAAAAAACAAACACAAAAAAACAACGCCTTTGACTCATCTCCTTATAGATACATCTGATCTAAATTTATTTTTTTCATAATTTCTCACCAAACAAGCTCAATTGGACAGCACTTGTCACAAAAGAACCTAGTGACATTTTTGATAAAATTGAGTTATTGATTGATAGAGCTAGCAATACTGAATCTCGAAGCAACAAGTGCTTCTTCTATAATAACAACTATTTCCCGTCAAAATTCCAGGTAAAAGTGAGCTGGTGAGCCTCATTGATGTCATTGTCCATATGATGAAATAAAATGAGAACTTGGTTCCTTTGGCTGATTAGGTTAAACCTTAATCCGAGTCACGTAAGGAACCAACTCCGACTTGGTTCCTTTTATAGAATTGGGAACAGACTTAAGTCCGGATTAACGGATTTTAAAATAATCAACAGTGTAAACCAACTCTGCCGTTTGGTTTCTCTTAGAGTTTCGTTTTTCGTGATTATGCCAAAAAAAAGAAGAAAGGAACCAAGTCACTTTAAACGCTAAAAATTAAGTACCTGTCCTACATAGTAAATTCCACTTTTCCGGTGTTGAAATGCAAAAACACAACACGGTAGTTGAATGAAATCAAAACGTAAGTAATTCCAAGTTTTTTGTTTAAATGCTAGCTCTTCAACTTTGGACTCAATTTTCTCGAGATCAGCTCCATGTTGAATGCTGTCTAATTATTATCATTGCTAGCAAAAGCATTAAAGCTGTTCAGACTTTAGTGGCACGCTTTTCCAACACCTGCGTGTTGGAATTTTCCCTGCTTGTTTTTTTTAAATTCTCAAATCCCCGAAAAATAGCCATAAATATATAAAGAAAAAAAACTGGTGATATACGATGAAAAAATGGTCTTTAAATGTGTAATAAGATAGACTCAATAAAGTTATTTTTTATATTTTTAATTGTTTAAGAAGATTAAGCCTCAATAAGATGAATAACTTTTTGGGGTCTCTTCAAACCCCTCTGATGAGTACCATACATTGGTAAAATAGAGTGAGCTCATATAAGGGTTAAATACAGAATTTTATTGTTTTTAAAATTTCCACAAAGTTGTAACCATTGGTTTTTGGTTAAAAATTAAAATAAGGAACGACATTTAAATGTCAGTGGGGTTAGGCAGTTAGTCCCATTTTGATTGCTTGATGCCTGCCTGAGCATTTCTCTTTTTGTCATTGATTGTGAGTCGCCAGGTTGTTAAAACGACTTCCATCCTTAGAGCATGCAATTAGGCATGCACCCAGTGCATATGGAATTGCGTTCTCTAAAAAATGAAGGCGCTTTATTAATAGTGCAGTTCATGGGAATAATATGAGAATATAATGAATAATGCAAATAATTTTAGTTAATTATTCATTATTCAAAAAATGTTTTTTGCGTATCACTGATGACTTTGTTATTCGTCCTATCCCAAAGTGAGGCAGAATGGACGGTTTGTTTGCCTCCTTACTATTCATTTGCGGCTCGTGCAGTTTGGCAACCATGCTAATCTCCCATTTAAATCTATGCAAAAGTATCGACATCTGGGGGTGCAATTGCACCTCCTGAAGATAGATTATTTTACATAAGTTTAAGTGGAGAGAATACGTTGTTGCCAGATTGCACGCGGCGCCACTGTTACTAATAACATTGAATAAAAAATTATGATTAATTTAGAGAAGACTGTCCATTTTAACAAAAGTGCAAGTGCAAAGTAGCAATCTAGATACAGAATTCTAATACAACTATCCATCAGGTGAGAAAATTTTGCTTGTTTCTATCATATGTAAGTTTCTTTTATCGAGTAAATCCTTACAAAAGAAACAATTGATTCAGAAAATGGATTTGTCACAACATTTGATTTAAGGTTAAAATTAAGAAGGCAAATAAACTGAGGCCGTGAAAAAATGTCCATAACAGATTTCCATCATGGGTGCCGAAACCGCGGTGTCTTCAACATTCTTCCCACACAAAGCCCCTCTATAGTTCCAGCTCATTGAATCAAACTTCTTAAATCCTTCTTAACCCATAAATGCTCAAAATTATTTGGAATTTTTAGGTGTTTTTCTCAAAAAACACAATTTGAAAACTGAAAACACGAAAAAATTAAAGACACAGAAATTGTTTGGGGCAGCTAAATTTTACGAGCTAAAAACTTTCAAAATTGGTTTTTTAATAAAATTGGTCCTAATTGACTGACATATTTGGTCCAAAAAGAACACAATAAGTGGGTCGCTAACGTCGACCCACTGGGCATGTATGGGTTTTAAATCGATGAATGTTTATTTTCACTACTGACAGTGACAGTGATGAGTGGAACAGTGACACGTTTTGACCGAATTTTTATGAATGAATATCGCCGTGCATTAGCACGTTTGCACCCTACACCACGATTCCAAAGAAAAACTGATAATTTTGATGAGCGGTCCGGCAGCAAGCACTGAGACTGAGAGGTGATAATTGCCGACCTAACTGTCGAGTGAAAATGTTGGATGGTCACTAACGCGCCATTCACAAACACAGTCGTTCTTCAATTCCCCCTCCTTCTCCCCCCCAATCCTGTCGCATATACACTAAGTACTTTTTAATAAGTACTCTTCAGTTGAGATAATCTGCGTATGCCCATAAACTAGCTAAATCAGAAACTTGACATTTCTAATGGGTATTTTACTATAACTATAAACTAGGTACTCAATTTCTTTTAGATAAAGAAAAAAAAAGAAGAAAAAAATGGAAATACAAATCATTATCGATTTTCGTGACCAGGCCACCAAAAGTCAGTAAGTCTTGATCTTGGTGGATTGGATTTCTAGCCAGTAACTAACCCAATGCGAAAACCGAAAACGCATAAAAGGGTGTCTCCACCTGCGAATATAAAAGCGCGAATAAACTGATTGAGCCAATGAGCTGCCTTGAAGTCGATAGGTCGAGTCCGATGTATCGACACCGAAGAAGCCTATTGGCTCAAGCGGTCAATTCGCGCATTTAAATTCGCAGGTGGAGACACCCATTAAACACGGGTCATTGAAACGGTCATTGTGGGTTCGATTAACCAATCGATACTTTTGCATGAGTTCAAATGAAAGTAAAACTATATGCGATCATTCACGAGCCGCCATTTTGCTGGAAAAGTATGATGTAATAAAGTATATTCTTTTATTTTCAAAATAATGATAATTGTGGAAAGGAAATCTTTCTTTTTTTAAGGGAAATGCGTGAGCATGACCGCGTAACCACAGCTTTCTGTTAGGAGCGCGAGGGGCCGTTTTGATACCGGACAAACTACAATGGTCTGTTAATCACGTCCATAATTGTTCACTGTTTGATAGCCTCAAAGTACATAATTCAATTTTAACGCGAGCCATTAAGAACTAGCCATGCTCTTTGAGCAAAATACCTACTCGCCTCATGAATATTTGCCAAGACGCCAGAGATAACTTTGAGCTTAATTCTGTGAGAGGGCTGGGGGCTGGTTGCGATCTATTTAAACTAGACACTATACGAGATAGCGGAAGTCAATCATTCTCATTGGTTTTAAACGGCGTCACGTGACAAGTTTAAAGTCGTTTGAGTCGTTCATTTCAAAAAAATGACTCCTCCGTCCATCGAATCACTCGAAATCTGCCACGTGACGCCATTTAAACCAATGGGATTGGTCGATTCTCTCTATGTCGTCTTGTCTGGTCCAAAAGATCAGAATCAGCCCCCTGGTAGATCTGTTTACCCGAAGCCGACTTTTTGCACTGCAGGTTTAGTGAGAGTGGCACCATTGGGGTAGGAGGGGGCAGGGGGGAAATCCCCCCAAGGATTTCAAGGATTTTCAATGCGGCCAAAAAGCAATTTTCAACCAACAACTATCCAAATTTGAGGAGATTATTTTTTTTTAAAGATGCACGGTAAAAAAAAAGAAAACAAAAAAGGTCATCCAAATTTTTAGAAGGCCTTGCCCCCCCCCCAAGGAAAATCTAAAATGGCGCCCCTGTATAGTGGCTTAGTTTAGATAGAATATAACTAACTTGAAATGCACGCCTTGCCATAGCTATTTCCGCACATTATCCCGCGAAAAGAGTAAAAAATTCGAGGATTAGAGATGTATTCCTGACTTTCAATGGAAGCTTTAGGCATTAGCAATAGTCAAATTTTTTTCCAGTCCTACCTTTTGATTTTTTAGTTCCATTTTATTTATTTTTTTTCTTCGATTAATTCCCTGTCTTATCCCCGATTATTCACGATCGTGCGTTTCCAAAAATCTCAAGGAACGCTTTCCAACCCTTTGAGGTAAGTTAATTACCGTTTGCATAAAGCGAGCACAGCATAATCTAATGGAATCAGGAATCTGTGTAAGAGGAGTTTGAAGAAGGGAGTACCAGATAGGGATGGCATGACGGTGGTCGGGGGAGGGGCGGGGCATGCTGACATCGGTGAACTCTGAAAAGACGTCAAAGTTGTTGATGACGTAACTAAGTTCATAGTTAAATAAAATCATCGTCAACGTAAGGGGGTGGGGGAGGGGGGTTTGCCAGATGAGGAAGTGGTTCTAAATTGGTTGCCAGGTTCCTTGCCTTGTCTTTTGTTGTATCTTGGAGCGGGAGTTTCGAGCGACTAGATGCGGCAGGACTTCTTGTCTTGTCTTGTAGTCATCGCTTTCCTTAAGGTGCATCAAAGTTTTCTTCTTTCGTAGTTGGGAGTAGAGTGGATACCCGGTATCACGCAAGGACGTTTTTAGAAAGTTAACACTTGTATGAACGCTCAGAGGGGTTTCGAATAGACAGAGAAAGGGTTGAATGGTGATAATTTTTTGAAGACGATGAATTTATAGAGGTATTATTTCGTAAATGTTTTGTTTGTTTTTTGTGGGATTTCCTAATTATCAAGATATTATATACATAATAAACATAAATTATATAAAATATAAAATATATAAACATACATTTTTTACTGGGATGGGGGGGGGGGGTTTCGCACAGACCCCAATTCAAAGCATACGTTTCACCCAGTCTCATATTGTAAAGCCTCTGTATACTCATTCAATATTCTGATTTCAATACCTTAGGAGTAATTTTATAGCCGAAAACTTGACTTAAAAATAATCAATACAATTTTAATTAAAGGGATTTTTTTTTTCAAAAGCAGTAAAAACGCAAGAAATATTCTTCTAAAAAACCTTACCCTTAAAATCGATCTTGTACGCCCATTTCTTTCTCAAGGTTTTGACTATTTTTCTTATCATATCTACTTCAAAGTAGGCACCACCAGAAGAAGTTTGCAGAATCCGACCTTTTTCTTGGGTTTTAATGGACAAAATAGAACATTGCAAAATCGAAAGCTTCGACACAGCATCTCCGTAGCCATAGCTCTTCGGGGATTTGATACTCCCTCTCGGGGTGGCTCATGAAATATGACAACAAGGGTTCTCTCCATTTAAACCTAAATAAAACAATCGTTTTTCTGCAGGAGGTTCAATTACACCTCCAAGAAACCGATACTTGTGTACGGGTTTAAATGACAATAAAGCATGGTTGCCAAAATGCACGAACCGCCGCAAAGTGCTCTCTGGACTCGAAACACATATTTTACATAAACATCATTACTGGCAGAAATTGACAGTTTCACTATGGATAGTGGATAAGGTCGGAATTAAAGAGCGCGAATGTTCAAAATTCCTCAATGAAATTCCGCTAGAGATGACGAAGCCGGGGACAGATCGTGAGAGCATAGCGCCATTGTGGTACCCGTTATTTCAGGTTACATACCGACATAACATTCTAGAATCAATAATAGAGCTCAAGTATATAATTTGCTTGATGGGAATTTGATCGTCTTACACCGCACCTCACATTAATTTATGTAAAGCATTCTGAAAATGTATGATCTTCTCGTTGCAATTTTACAATCCTACTTGATTGACCGATATCTTTGATTTATTATTCTATTTAGGAGCATTTGTTTTGAAATTGTTTATTCTGATACGTAGATTCAACCAATTTTAATTCTCTGTATAGACTGTATATTGACAAGATGGCAACGAGAGTCAGAATTCCGTTAAACATGCAAAGTGATTTAATGATTTTATTTTCATACAAAAAACAACTACTATCGTAGATAATAGTATATCGTTACTACCAGTAGCGTACGCAGGAGTTTGTCTTTCTCTCTCTTGCCTCACTAGAACACTTGTGTTAGAAAAGGACAAGAACAGGGGCTAAAACGTGACTTCAGCCCCTATTTCTTTCCTTTTCCGGCACATACATTCATACGGGAGAAGAAAAAGACAGACAAATCCCTGCGTACGCTACTGGTTACTACTATCGATACAGTAGTATACTATATATACTATTTACGATATACTATATAGATTCGTTGCAGATAAAACACTTCATTTACAACGAATATGATTGCTCCAGTAAACGTTATAATGACTACCTCCTTCTCCCTATTGATTTGTTTTGTTTCGATTGAGTTAAAAGAAAGGTCACTGTGCTCTTCCCTCAGTTTTGTTTTATTAGAAAGTAAATCGCACCTCACCTATGTATAATTACACGTAGTTTTCCACCGCAACTTGGCTTAAGGTGTTTCCAGACCACAGAAATGTTTGCCATTTTTGTCGCCGTATCAACTGATAAGCTAATGTGTAAAATAATACTTTTTTATTCGTCAAATGTTTTGAACGTCTTGAACTGTTTCATTCGTCAATTCGTTCAAAACTTCAATTTAGTTTTTCCTTCCGAACAATTTTTTTTCAGGAACTATATAACTTATTATCTTATTTGGTCCTACATGTTTTGCTTGATTCCAAACACACATATTTCATTTATATTTCCTTTCCATCTGTTTGACAGAGCGACCTGTGGACTTTTCGTCGAAGAATTATCCTTACGCTGGATCAGGATACCAGAATCAATCGCAATCAGGTTATATGGACGTCGACCGGGAGAGGAGCAAAGGCAATCACTCTTGGGCTGGTTCGGGCGAGGACGTTGACGTCGACGGAGATAAACGAGGCTCAGGCTCGGACGTCGATGAGGACGACGAAGAACTAATCGATATCGTCGGGGAGAGCCCCTTTCGGGGGCGCCAATGAGAACTAAATATAGAGAGAGAGAGAAAGACGTAGCTCTATGTGTAAATAATTCAGAATACAAATATAAGAAACTAATGCGCACGTTGTTAGTACTATGACTTACAAAAGAAAGTCCTCTTATCAGAAATTATTCTTTATAATTTTTTCTTTTATTTTCTTTAGATTTTTAGATTTTTTTTAGGCAATTTTTCAAGTGGCAGCTCTATGAAACTCTTAAATACCTGAAAACCGTAAAATATTTCAAAACACATGGAAAGTAATGGATTTGTAAAATCAGGAAATTGAAGCGAATGCTAATATTACTCTAGTTATTTTTGGTCAAAGCTACTAAACTTACGGCTCTTTTTACGAATTGATTTGTAAAGTTTGCTCAAGTGTTATCAATTTTTCGATTTGAATCGCAAATTTTACAATCCAAAACATTGTGACTTTTGCAATTAGTTTAGGTGTCACGCCACGACAAAATGTGTTGGATTGTAAAAATTTACGATTTAAATTGAAAAAAATTACAATACAAAGTGAAAAATTAATTAAACTTGAGCAAAATTTACAGTTCAAATCGTAAAATTATCCATATATTCAGTAGGTTTGACCAAAAATAACCATTTGACTGGTTTCACCAAACATTACTTATACTCCAGATATGGCACTAGCTAAAATCTTGTTGAGCGCCTTCATTGCTAAAACACATACACTGGTCCACGGTTTCTTTATGTTTCGGCTAGCGAGAGATGTGCGGGTGGGGTGACCCACGACCCCCACATCTCTCGCTTGCCGAAACGTAAAAAAACCGCGGGCCAGTGTATGTGTTTTAGCTCGATTTTAGAAATGAAGGCGCTCAACAAAATTTAACTTTGGCAAGATAGCTAGTGGCTAGTGCCATATCTGGAGTATAAGTAATCTTTGGGTTTCACAAAACTAAATTGCTTTACAGTCATTTCATTTTTTTCCGAGCAGCCAAGGAATAAAAAAAAATAAGATTACTATCAGGATACTTTCTTTTGAAAGCCATAGTACAAATGAACGGTTCGGACTGAGATTGCAAGATTGAGGTGAAAAAGCCGTACGCTTTACATTGACTTAAATGGGGACGATACGGCTTTTTACCCTCGATCTGGCAACACTGGAGTTGAACACTCATCACTAAAATATGCTTTAGTGCTTGATTTGCATTGAGTGGAGCCCCTCTATACATATAGTATGAGAGTTGCGCCGCGGCCGTATCGAAATCTACTTCTGATTGGCTCTTAGACGCAGGCTCTCACGGTATATCCCCAAGAGGCAAAATGCAAATGGCGGAAAGTTCTGTTCAATTTTATCACTCGCTCATTTTGCACATTTACAATACCGTGACTGCGGTAACTATTATCACAGAATAATGCAATCAGAACGGAAACTCCCATAATAGCCAATGGAAGCAATAAGTTCGGAATTTAACGGCACCAATAGGCAACGCTGTGGTCCTATATCCCAACATGGCGGACGTGTGTGATTTGTGTTAAAACTCATTTATTTCTGTAAATTCTGGAAAGAAATCATTAAGTTTCCGGCCTCACTTTTATTCTTTTGGCATTTTAGAATGAAAATTTCGCGGATCATGTCCTATATTTTTTTTTTCGCGCGCGAATCCAGATGTGAATATCCTATATCCCAACATGGCTGACGCGAAATGAATTTGCTTCAAAATCCGACAGAGTTTCCGTTCTGATTGTATTATTCTCTGCTATTATTGTTGATTTTCCCTCGGCTCAAATGTTATTCTGGATGATTATGTTTTACGGGTAACCTATTTGAGATAGCGGCAACAGCGCCATCCGTCATTTGCATTTTCCCTCTTAAGCGCTCCATGATCCGTTCCTTCTTCTTCATGGGCGGATCCAGCAATTTGGCAACCATGAACGCGTCTCATTTGAACGTATAGGAAACAATCGATTCTTGAGGGGGCCATTCCCCTTTTAATAATCGATTGTTTCGCATGCATTCAAATTATAAGCGTCCACAGTTGCCAAATTTCTGGATCCGCGGCTTATGTCATTTTTGTTGAAGAAGAACTTGGCATGGCGCAACTCTGGGGACTCTATAATAGAGAAGTTCATGGTTTTGTTGGGGGGGGGGGGTGCTACAGCGTTGCGTACAAACAGTTGCATTAGTCCTGCGTCCTGTGGCGACGCACAGGAGTCTAAGATCGTCTAAAGGTGGCTGCAAGAAATCAGTGAAAAAAGACATAAAAAAATCAACATTTTTAACCTTTCTAAGCGTAATGGGGCTCTTGCAATTAAACTTTTGCTACATGGGATTGTAGAGATGATTCTTGTATAAAAACCTGTAAAAATGACCATGATTACACTAAAAAATCATGAAATTCACTCTCAGAATCGAGCTTAATAGCGGAGAGACGCAGGTATCATGGGAGATTCCTATCTAAATTGAGACATATCTCTGTGTTGTAGAGAGAGTGACATAATAGACAGGAATCTCCCATGATACCTGCGTCGAACCGCCATTACGATCTTGCCATTTGTGTAGTTATGTAGGTTTATTACTGAATTTTAGACTTTCTCAGTGTGATTTTCGTGATTTTCGCTGGTTTTTACATCAGAATTCAGAATGGACTATTCATTTGCTCACCAGCAAAAGTTTGCAAGAGCCCCATTTAAAACTTTCTATTGACATGTTCAGATATAAGTTACTTTGCTTTAAGTGCTTTCTACCTTTGGCTCTCTAAGGGCCAGGTTAGTTCAAAAGAAAGCCACTCTTCCGTTAATGTAGGGAAGGTAGTTAACTGTTCGTACTCAGGGGAGTTGGAATTGCATATACGATACATTGAAGGCGCCCGAAGAAACCTTATCTTGTATTTGTTTTAATCGATAATCGCGTTTATCCGGAATGAAGACTGAACAAACGTGAAATAGACTAGAGGAGAAAAACGAGTATAAACATATACTTGAGCCTGGCCGACAAGTGATCAAAATTGATATTGAAACTTTGAAAGTGATAGATTGATAAGCATGAGAGTAAATTTCTTTCCAGATTTTGTGTCAATTTTTGACGATCTCAGACTATAGTCTTACCTACACCGCTCAAGCAGTTTAACTTTCTGATTTTTGACCACTTTTTAACGATCTCAGATTATAGTGCAAGGATTCAACGTAACCTGCGTCACACCATATACTATCAGTCAAAAAAGTCCCTGCACTTGTTTTTCGCAACCGAATCGGAAAATTCCAGCAAGATGTACCTGACTCGGTTCAAAGCCGGATGGGTCATAAAAAAATGGGTACACCTGCCTCTTGCAAAGAGCTTTTTTACTTTTTATTTCTCGTGTACCATTGTCTCTTTGGAACGCCTTCAAAATCGACCAATATACTTCACTGTAACACAAAGTGTCTTCAAGGCGTTAGAATAGATTAGATTCATCCAAGAGTATATCTTTTGTGAGGTTTAAATAAGGTATTTAATGACTGTTTGAATCTATGTCTTGGCAAACGACATATTTTTTTCCCCGACTACTTAAAAAGTAGTGATGACGGTGATTCGTGTGTGCTATGTTACGAAATATGTAAATCCACCTGGTCCACAGACCACATGTATCGTGATTCCATACTATTACTTTTTTCCTCCGATTATTTTTATTTTATTTTTAGTTTTAATAGTTTTATTCCCATGATCTCAATTCAAGTAACCTCTAAAACCATGAAGTACATGGTGCATATGAGAATTCCTAGTGTTGACAGAGTTTTTCAAAAATCGTCAGTGTTTTAACGAAGAGGCGTAGCTTAATTCCGATTAAACGTTTTAAAATCTCCTGATACAGATTATTTCTTTAGTGGTGAACTGAAAAACCAATCTTTACGAAATGTTGTAAGATTTTCCAGGTTGCATGCAAAATCAGGGAGAAAAAATAATTATTTAAAAAGAAAAAGAAAGAAAAAAAAACCAGTTTTGCTTTTCCTTTACAAATGAAACAGTAATGCGAGATTTTGAAACAGAAAACTTTGTATTGACTATTGAGTTACGCCTCTTTTGTAAAAATACCGACGAAATGATATTCATACCCGAAAGAATACATTACGAATCTGGTAGATCGTTAGTTTTCAAGCGAGCTACTCAACACACGAAGTGACACTATACTACTTTGACATGGAGTGTAGGAGAAATCACCCCCCCCCCCCTCCCCAGCAGAGGTAAATCCTCCGAATTTTGTGAGACAGTTAGTAGTTCCTCGATTGTTGTTTCCGTCACAGTAGACCCTCATGGCAGTGGCGGTTCGTGCTATTTGGCAACAATGTTATCCGTACATTTGATTGTATGTAAAACAATCGATTCGAAAATGAAGCAGCGCTTCACCAGCAATCGATTGTTTTTCATAGATTCAAATGGAGCGGAGACACTGTTGCCAAGTAGCTCGAGCCGCCACTGCCTCATGGCAAAATTTATCTGCGCATCTAAGTACACGAAAAATCTATCTACCATCATTGAAATACACAGCAGTAGGCAGGCTAGATTTAATCTGAATTTCTTTCGTTGTAATTATTTGTGAATAAATCAATAAATTGTCTGTTAAAGAAGTAATCATTAAAATTCTAAATATAAATATTGATTTAATTCATATGCCCTTATATATGAGGTTTGTTCTTTCGGGGAAATCAATATATCAAATAAAAAGGCAGTTACACACTGTCTTATGATCGGAAATCAATGAGCAGAATTCATTCGATTCCAGACTCTTAACTAATTACAGTTGTATCACCTTTTTGAAAAATTATTATTAATTTTGTTTCGTTTCTATTCGTTTTATTTTGTCTATAATCTTTCTCTATTTCACAGTGCATAAATTCTGTATTTATAAAAAGCTCTGGATTACCATGGCGGTTTCAGGTATCATTTCGATGAGGTCAAATTTTCAAAAACTTCTCGGGAGAATGCCCCGGAACCCTTCTCAAGCCAAGAGTAGAGGTTATTCCAACTGCCAGAGGTATACTCAAAAAAGAAGGGCTCTGGGGGCTCAGGACCTCCGATTTTTAGGGATGGATGGGATAAAGAGAACATTTAATATAAAGCCAAATTCTGATCAGTTCAAACCAAACTACTAATTACTTTCCGAACTAGCCTCATATACCGAATATATTAGACTCAGAACACACTTTCTCTTCACTCACTCAAAAACTTCTTACATAAACACGATAATCATAACACTATGTGTTATAAAAATTATCGTGAATATATGTTTATTAAAAATTAAAAAAAACATTACTGGCCCTTCTGTAAAGGTAAGGATTTTTCAATAAAAACAAAACAAAAAACAAAAAAAACAAACAAAAAAACAAAAAAAAAAACAAACAAAAAAACAAAAAACAAAAAACAAAACAAAACAAATAAAGAAAAAAAAGAACGAAAAAACATTAAAATAGTTGCATCTTTAAGGCACCTAGTAGGCGTTTTATACGTATGTGACATCATGAAATACATAAATCTCTATTGAGACGACTAAGAATAAGACGGCCAATGTTGGACTGCCCTTTTTGAATTGATGGGAATAATTATCTTCTTATCAAGAGCAAATAGCCTCCCGAAGACCGGGGCATCTTCTATACAGTATACACGTCTGATTATATTAAACTATCACCAGACGGTCTATCATTTATGCGGCATTTATGAATCGCCGAAGCTGCCCATGAGCAATACCATAGATAGAATTGAAGTCCCTGTAAGTGGAAGATTCTGCAGGCTGATTCCGCGGACGAGACGAGACGAGACTAGAGTCCCTATATATGAAAGAGTCAAGACACGTGAACAGAAGTGAGGAAGAAGAAGGTGTCTGAGGAGCTTGGAGGCGAGCCTCTTGTTTACATTTTTATCCAACGATCTTCCCGCCAAAGATTACTTATACATGTATTCGTGTGTGAGTAATCTTTGTTAGGTCAACATAACCTCCAATACCCGTTGGCTTCACTACCTGTTTTAAAAGTAATGCGTGAATTTTATTCTGTTCTCCTGAACACATTTTCATCAATTTTTAATTCAAATTTCATCAGTACAAGCTGGAAATGCCGAAAGTTTCCTCAAAGCTGGGCAGCAGACCAGCAGTGAAGATGGTTCCATGAAGATGTAAACAAGAGGCGCGCCTCCATGCTTCATAGACCCCTTCTAAAGGAAGAAGGGCCTTCTTCTTCTTCACTTTTCAGCAGCCAATCAGAGATGGAACCTCGTATGGCGAGACTCTTTCATATATAGGGACTCTAGGCGAGACGAGATAGTGGGAATCGATCAATCCCATTGGTTTAAACGGCATCACGTGACCATGTAAACATGACTCACAATCAAAGTCGTTGATCTAAAAAGAACTATATACTCTGAGTCGTACTTACATAGTCACGTGACGCCGTTTAAACCAATGGGATTAATCGACTCCCGCTATCTCTTCTCATTTCGTCCAAAAGAGCACAATTTTTTTTTTTTTTTACAAAATGTCCATTTAAATTCCATTGAATTCCATGTTAAATTAAGTGGTGCAACATGTTGCCCACATCCTCTGACGAAAGGATTAAATGGACTTTGCAATTTTAGAAAATAAACAGCGCATACCCTACTCCTCCCCCACCCTAAGTAAATGACCTAGATCTGTTAATCTGGCAACATGAAACGGAACGCAGACAGCTCCGCTGAATCGGCGCTATTTGTGAATTAACTTTTTATCTCGAATATTATATAATTGCTGAGATAATCCATGCAGAATTCGATGTTTACATATTACTAATCTAACTCGGCGGCACCAGGCTTCTTTCGAGTACTGTTGGCACAATACGATCAGTTTTTGAGACCCCGAATTCTCAACAAGTAGAATTATTGTTTGGAAGTATGCATACTTCAACGATCGAGTAAACTTCAAAAATTACTCACAAGGGGAAGGCAAAGGTGGGCCCGCTCCAAATGGAACGGGACTTGCGCAAAAACATAGTCCTTGGGGTCCTAATGAAGGGACTTACAGCACTTTTTGTGAATGGGCCCCTGAATTTGCAAAATTTTGATTTTAAAATGAGCCCCAGGGACGGCAGATCGTTATGTAGCCGAGAATCAGTCGGTCGCTCTCATCCGAAGTCGCGGCGCAACGACAGCGTAGTGGACTCCAGTTTGCATGATCCCGAGTTCGATTCCTACTGGCGGCGCTTATTTTTTCACGACAGATGTGCTCATCTTTCTTTGCTATGTTTTTATATTTCTTTCTTGTTGCTTGTTTGCTGTTTGGTTTTGTTTTGGTTTTGTTTCGTTTTTGTTTTTTAATACTGGTTGAATCGAATTATTCCACATCTTTTCGTGCTGTATACGCAGTTACTTCACTGTGCTTGTATGTAAAAGTTAAGAAAATAGTAGAAAATCAAAAAGACGAATGGAAATTGATCAACGAAACTTTTTTTTCGTCTGTTTTTTCAAGTGCTGTTGTTTTTCTTTTCCAATATTTTCTTAACTTTTATATACAAGCACAGTGTAGTAATACCTGATGCATGCAGGATGAAAAGAGGTGGAATAATTCGATTCAAACGGTCTGAAAAACAAAACAAAACAAAACGCAAAACATATCTAAAATACAAACAAGCAACAAGAAAGAAATATAAAAACATGGGAAAGAAATATGAGCACAACTGTCGTGAACAAATTAGCGCCGCCAGCAGGAATCGAACTCGGGATTATGCAAACCGGAGTCCAGTACGCTGTCGTTGCGCCACGACTTCTGTTGAGAGCCAAAGCCTCATTCTCGGCTACATAACGATCCGCCGTCCCTGGGGCTCATTTTAAAATCAAAATTTTGCAAATTCAGGGGCCCATTCACAAAAAGTGCTGTAAGTCCCTTCATAAGGACCCCAAGGACTATGTTTTCGCGCAAGTCCCGTTCCATTTGGAGCGGGCCCACCTTTGCCTTCCCCTTGTCAGACTCTACTAATCTAGACGCAGCATCAGGAAAATGAGCCATGGAGCGCCTTCAACGCCAACTTAAGCAACACATATTACGCTGACCTATTTATTCCTCGCAGTTGTTCCACGAAATCACCAGTTTCACTGAAAAGCCGCATTTCCTCACGTGGGAGAGGTTTTACGGTGAATCGTATTGAATTCAAAGCAACTCTGGAAAATCCCGAACTTACTTCGATTACTTCAAAATGAGTTACCACGTTTAAGATTTTGATTTTCACACCACAAATTGATATTTTTAATATAGTTGCAGCAAATGCTAGGATATGGGTCCACCATTAAGATCAAACAATGCTCAATGGAGCAGTTTCAATGGTCTGAAGCTTGGTCTTTTTTTTTAAAAAAAAAAAAAATAATAAAGTACCTAATGAGCTGAGAACAAAGATGCCTTTTGTTTTCTCTTAAGTTTTGCGGTTTTAGAGATACGCTCGTGTGAAGTTGCAAAAAATTGTGTGCGTTGTGACGTCACAATGCGCGGACTTTCCGCATTTAAAAGACAGTTTTTTTGGGGTCAAAATCGCGGTTAGCAGAGATTTCGTCCAATGCAAAAATGTCCAATTTTTTTCAGTCCAACTTTCTGTTTTGCCCAATGTAAGAATACGTCCAAAAATGATTTGTCCAAATTTAAAAATGTCCAGAGTTTACTTTCGTCCAACAGAAAAATTGGCCAAAAACATTATGTCCAAAAATGAGAAGATGCGCGCTCTACGCATGTGGGCGACAAGCTCTACGCATTCAAAGAGTTTGTTGTTTATTGTAAGAGTGATGGTGATAAAGATAAAGGCGGTGCCTTAGCATTGTTTTACCACGCTGCGACAAAATACTGTCGGTGACGGTCAGTTTTTGATGCTAAACTCTTGAATTCTTAGAAAGAAAAATTACTTTTTATTTGATATACACATAGGATTTAGTGAAAGGATACTTTGGACGCATGTAGCGTACGTGGACGAGCGAAAGGAAACCGAAAAAAGTATAAATAGAATCCAATACTCAGAGTTAAATAAAACAAAATTGACCAAAAAAAGGATGAAAATTTGACACTTAAGTTTGACAATAGGGGGTTATTTAAACATACGTTGCTGCAAAGGGGAAAAATTCGGTTGTTTACGTGAGAGCTCGTCATAATTAATCTCTGATGAAAATAGATATCTTTATTTCTTCATTACTGAGCAGGTATGCTCAATCTACAAACAAAACATTCAATCTGACGATAGGATAGTTAAATGGTCTCTTTTGATAGGAAAATTGAGATTGTTCATTTTTTCCAATTAGTAAATTTGTGTTCCGTTGATTCGTTGATTTCCACGAATGTTTCAAAATATTGGACGGAATTGAAAAATTGTCCATTCCTTCGATTCAAAATGGACTAATTAAAATGTGGGTAAGTTGTACGTAGGACAAATTAGCGCTTTGGACGAAATAATAATGGACAATTTAAATTGGACTAATTTACGTAGGACGATCTTTTTTGGACAAAAAGTGTATTAGACGAATTAAGATTGGACGGGATCTCTTGGAACCCAAAATCGCATCACCGAGCTATGAAATATGAAACCTTGTTAGAAATCAACAAGTGCATCTGCCCCATATTGTAAACACACACTTCAAGTTGCTTACTGTGATGGGGTTATTGCGATCCCCCGAGAAAAAAAATGTCCCCCCCCCCTCTCCTTAGTCAACATTTTGAGTTCGTTCATTCCACCCTCTCTTATCTCATATCCCTTCCCTATTTACCATCTTTAGTCCTCTTTTATCGGTACAGTTTCACTTCAGAGATCATGCAGAGTCAGAGGCAGAAAACGTATCTAATTATAAACACCTTTAATAATGTGTTTGCGTGGACATGACTTTGTTTTGCTCCGTTGATTCCGAGAGCACTTTAGCACCTCCTTTTGCATTGGAACTGTGTCATTTGGTTAAAACTGGAGACAAAATTGTTTCCGATACTTTGCCTCTTTTTCTCTCTCTTTTTTTATTTATTCCTTTGTCTGTGTACCTATTTTACAATAATTCATCAATTTTACTTGATCAAATTGCGCCTCCCGCAGTTGCTGCTTCCCTACCCCTTATAGTTACGTCACTGTCTCTGTCACTGCACACCTCTAAAGTAATGACATCACTATTTGTCTATTAAGACGAGACAGGTTAAATTCGAGTATTTAAAACTTCAATATGAAGTATCGATGTGTTTCTCACTGCAAGCCATAATAGAACCAAGCAGATGCGGCTCGTGGACCTTAGCACTGGTGAAGCGAAAAATAATGAGCACATGTTATACTAAGGGGTCTTGGAGGGTATGCCTTTCAGGAGAAAAGGGTGTCCAGGGATCCTTTCTTAGAAAATTTTGAATGAAATTAGGTTAATTCATGAAATTCTAGAGGCTTTAATGGTTTATCTATGTGATGGCTTATGCACACGTCCATCTGTTAAAATCACACGGAAAATAAAGACTGGTAGAATTTACCATCTGCGTAGCTAATTTTGGAGTCTTCTATCAAGTATGGTAAATTTTACTAGATTACGGTAAAATGTACCAACAACCTCAATTTTCCACACAGTACGTCGCATATACCATACTAAGGTGAAATTTACCATGCTTGCTATAGCGGACGCCAAAATCAGCTATGCAGATGGTAAATTCTATACCAATCTTTTTTTCCGTGCAGAATGATAGGTGTATTAAGAACTATCACAAGTTTATTTATTTCTTCATTACTTGCTTGTTTTTGGGTTCAATATAATAATCATCAAAATAAAATTTATTGAAACTGGGAGAGGTGAAAATATTTACTGCACGGAAAACAACTACGGTGAAAATAACCATACGGATACCTAATTTTGGCACCTTCTAGATGTTATGGTAATGTTAACCAGAAGTATACTATGTTTTGACTAGGTACAAGGTGATGTTACCTGATTGCATGTCGAATTTACTCGAGGTATCGGTAAATGTACCATACTTCTGGTCAAGTTTACCATAACATCTAGCAGGGGCCAAAATCAGGTATCCGTATGGTTATTTTCACTAATCTTTTTTTTTCCGTGTGTATAAGAAAAAATGGGAAAAAAAATTCGACTTTGAACTTTTGCGAATTTGATATATTTTCTGCCGCATTTTCATTTCTTTTCCTCTTCGAAACAGATGAGGCACCGCCTCACTTGCTTCATCCGACGAGCGAGCCGCCACTGGAATCAAGTTTTAAAAACATTTTTCATAAAGGGTGCAACTGGGCCCCTTTAACCGTTTTTTTAAGGTTTGTTTTGATTCAAGAGGAAAATGCAATTGAAACGCGAGCACAATCAACTTCGGCACGGTATGTTGCCGTCGTGATGATAAAGCGTTTCGGCTATTAACCCGGTAGTATTTAGTTTACTCTCGCGTTTAACATATTATTACAAGCGATAAAAATGTTGCAAAATAGGATTCATTCTTGACAGTAGTCTGTGATCAGTGTTTCCTCATTCGAAAGTGAAAGTACGTAGATGTTGATTAGTACTTTTCAATTTGATACATTATTTAATTCAAAAATATGATGCAAAACATAGAATTTACAAATAATTGTTCTTTAGTTTTAAATAAATTGATTGGAAAAATCCTTCTCGCTTATTGGCACTGTCAGCTGTTGAATGGGGTACCTGGACCTCCGAGTGAAAGTATCGTACTGGGAAAAACATCGGATGTAATTGCGTCATCAGGTCAGTCGCTCATTTCTTTAATCTTGACTTTGGACTTTATTAGGCGGTGGGGACCAACGAGATATAACTTTAGAGGGGTTTTCTGGAACGTAATTTTGAAGGTGCCATGGAAGTAGTCATGATAGAGATCTCTTATTGGCATTTTACCAGAGATGCCGTTTAGCGTATAATTAATGGAATGGGGCAGTTGCAAGGGTCTGAAATGTTGTGTTTTTTATGAAGAAACTGGAAGTACTTGATGGGCTGAGAACAAAGATGCCTTCGGTTTCTAATTAAGTCCCATTGTTTCGGAGATGAGATTTTGGCCCAAAATACATTGTTTTAGATGGAAATTCCGCGTAGTGACGTCACTACACCCACAAATTTTTGCAGCTTTACACGTGTGTATTTCCAAAACCAAGACACTTAGGAAAAAACCAAAGGCACAGTTGTTCTCAGCTTATCAAGTACTATCATTTTCTACATAAAAAACACAACATTTCAGACCATTGCAACTGCCCCATTGTTCAATTCACAGAAGATAGATTCCACCGGTTCAGTTCAGTATATGACTGTACTGTACGAAAATACTGTGATCTGTAATATTTTCTCAATCGTTGGAAACGCTGTTGATTTATCAAAATATCCGCAAGTTTTTTAAAAAGTCATCGACGACTTTACCGGTTGAGAAAAGATTACAGACGCAAGTATTTTCGTGAATTACATTCATATTTTCTCAACCAGTGGAATTATCGGTAAATTGAAACGTATATGTCATTAATTATACGCAAAACGGCAGCTCTGCATTTTACACAAGCTCGTTTTATACGATAAAGAAATTGATACGTGACAGAAACAAACAAAATTTTCTCACCTGGAGAGTTGTATCAGTATTTTGTACGTGTCCAGATTGCCACGCTAAAACACTTGCACTTTCGTTTAAAATCAATTTCCACTGAGTTTAATCACAATTGTTGTCTTGAGGTTAAAAAACGAGAGGTAAAAAAACTAGAATCAAATCGTGTCTGCTGTCTCTTTTTGGGATGTATAACATACGACATTGCCCCTTTATATATAGTTACAGCTCGTTGTTATACCCCCTGCAAAAATTAGTTCCGGTGAAGCTTATAGTGATTTCCCCATCCTGTTTTTCACATATTCAATAATATTAGTGTACGTACTTATAATTTTTTAATAAATTTATGGTTGACTTCTGCCCGCAAGAATTTGTTTGTTTACATTTGAGATTTTTCTTATATTTTCACTCTGATCATAAACAATTGAATCCAGGCTGACTAGTGGCTACTCTACGGCAACATTTTTTAAAGTATAGGAGGCTTAAGAAAGGCCAATCGAGTGAATCGCCTTTATTTCAACTGCGGATTGGGCTGTGAGTTGATTCAGCCCTTTGAACCAGTCGCGCATACTGACTGGCGCAAGCAGTATTGACCTACATACATGTATGGTGTACCTACTCACATACTATATTGTATTCATTATAAAGAAAAGCAATCTCTCCCAATCAGAATCTACATTTTTGAAAGTGTTCCGGCTATACCACCTCTTACTTTCTTACTCCCTTTAGTGCCTTTTGTACAGTGAATTAATTTCTTGATCAAAGAATGGAGCAGACAGGATAGGACAGATATAGCGCTTCACACGCATTGTGATTAATGACATTTTTGAATTCACCGATGATTCCACCGGTTGCGAGGAAAGATTACTCAGTGCAGTTCAGTGTATGGTTGTAATGCGCTAAAATACTCTGATCTGTAATCTTTTTTCAATCAGTGGAGTTGTCGATGACTTTAAAAAATTGCGATTTACATATTTTTATTTATTAATTGATCGGCGTTTCCACTGATTGAGAAAAGATCACAGATGAGAGTATTTTCGTTCATTACAGTCATACAGTGGTCTGAACTGTGTAATCTTTTCTCAATCAGTGGAATAATTAGCGGTAAATTGAAAAATGCCATTAATTATACGCAAAATGGCAGCACTGGAAAAATTATAAATAAGCCTCGCTCACTGCTTCGTTTTTCAGAATGATGGAGAAAAATACAAACAAATTACTCGTTAATAAACACCTTAATTATATTATAGGTGATTCCAACACACTTCTTCTATCGTGAATTTTTCCTCTCACTACTTTCCATCCTATACCTACTTCCCCGTGGCTAGCCCCAGACATAAACTCCATCTTGAATGACACTTCTGAAATGAGATATTTTCATAATAAGCATGCATTTGAGTTCTTAAATCAATAATAATTAGCTTTTCTAAAAATTGATAGTTCCAAAAATATGGAACAAAATGGAGAGAGTTGCAAGGGCCCGAAATCAAGCAAAGAATAAAGATGCTTTTGATTTTTTCTTAAAAGTCCCGGTTTTGAAGATACAATGGAGTGAAATGGGTCTGTTGCACACTTCGGCTACAGCATTTTAAAGTATCAATTCATATGTGCAAAGCCGAGAAAATAACAATGGAAGCATCACAAAACACTAAAATGCAGTATTAAACTCACAAATTGCGAAAAACACTAGACACTATTCACCCCTGTATCTTTCCACCACGTGCACGATATATCGCTAAATTAGCGCGGCACATTCAAATAATCACGGCCGACTGTCATCACAGCTGACTTCATAAACAAATAAACAGTAAACACTGACGGCATCTGTTCAAATTCTTACGTCTCAATATCCTCAATTCCTCACAAGAGGTTGTGAAAGGTACGGAGACCGATATTTGTGTCGAAAACTTATCAAAATGAAACAATAATACACAGGAGTTCCAAGCATGATTCCAAATATTCGATCATCATGCTTGGAACTCCTGTGTGTTATTGTTTCATTTTGATAAGTTCTCGACATAAATATCGGTCTCCGTACCTTTCACAACCTTTTGTGAGGAATTGAGGATATTGAAACGTAAGAATTCGAACAGATACCGTCAGTGTTTGCTGTTTATTTGTTTATGAAGTCAGCTGTGATGACAGTCGGCCGTGATTATTTGAATGTGCCGCGCTAATTTCGCGAAATATCGTGCACGTGGTGGAAAGATACAGGGGTGAATAGTGTCTAGTGTTTTTCGCAATTTGTGAGTTTAATACTGAATTTTAGTGTTTTGTGATGCTGCCATTGTCATTTTCTCGGCTTTTTACAGAGGAATTGATACTTTAAAACGCTGTAGCCGAAGTGTGCAACAGACCCTTTGGCAAAAAATGATGTGTGCTGTGACGCCATAACGTGGAATTCCCACCATTGAAAACCATGTATTTTCGGTCAAAATTAATCTCATCTCCGAACGACGAAACCTTTGTTATAAACCAAAGGCATCCTTGTTTTCAGTTCACCGAGAGTGCTTTAACTTACTCACTAGAAAACACCAAAATTTAAACCCTTGCAAGTTGCAACCACCTCATTTTGAAAGAAGATCATTTAGTTTTTTCCTTCTCTATTCATTTCCATTGAATTATGAAGATTTGAACCACTGATCCTTATTAAAGTATGTACATACAATTTTCTAAACATTCCTGATGTATCGAATTGGTTACTATCTATGATCTAAAATCCCAGTAAGCCTAAAAACCCCTATAAAATCACTAAAAGCCACTTGACATCTACAATTTTTGTCCAAAAAAGGTGGAACATGGCATGAAGGTACAGGACCGTTTTGAATGTCATGAAATCCTAAAATTTATAAAAAAAAATTAAAAAAATTAGAGTTTTAAGCATAATCAATAAAAAATGAATTAGCTTTTAGGGTCATTTTGGATCCCCTCCCCACCATCCCCCCTTAGACTCGTAAGGGTTTAAAAATATCTTAGCGCACTTATTACCAGGGCTGCCGTTTTGCGTATAATCAATGCTATTTTTCAACTCACCGATGATTCCACCGGTTGAGAAAAGATTACACAATTCAGTTTAGTGTATGACTGTAATGCACGAATAAACTCTGATCTGTAATCTTTCCTTAATCGGTGGAAACTCCGTTGATTAATTAAAATATCCGCAAGTTTTTTAAAGTCATCGACGACTCCACCGGTTGAGAAAAGATTACAGATGTGAGTATTTTAGTTGATTACAGTCATACACAAAACTGAACTGTGTAATCTTTTCTCAACCGGTGGAATCATCGGTGAATAGAAAAATAGCATTGATTATACGCAAAACGGCAGCCCTGCTTATTACAGCTTTCGTTCCACTTCCTCCTATTTTCTTTTTCCCCGCATTTTTCGACTTGGGGAAAAAGAATTTAGCTCCTTCGCCCCCCCCGTCCTTAGATACGCCTATATATATGGCTACGTTTCTAATTATAAAAATGATTATACTGTTGAACAGGTACTCTCAGAAAGGCACAGGATAGGTCCAAAGAACGTGGTTACGCTGTGTGGCATTGGATCTTGGTATTCTTACTTGTTTTCGTCGCAGGAGAGGGCCACGCAAAGGTTTGTGAAAATCAATGTTACCGCTAAACCTCGATGTGAATCGAGACCATTTCTCGAGCTCTTTCTTGCTATGGAATGGGGCTCTTGCAAACTTTTGCTGTGAGCAAATGAATAGTCCATTCTGATGTAAAAACCAGCAAAAATCACAAAAATCACACTAAGAAAGTCTAGAATCCAGCAATAAACTCACATGACTGCGCTGTAACGGCAAGATCGTAATGGCGGTTCAACGCAGGTATCATGGAAGATTCCTGTCTATTATGTCACTATCTCTTTGGAAACACTGAGGTATGTCTCAATTTAGACAGGAATCTCTCATGATTCCTGCGTCGAACCACCATTAAACTCGATTCTGAGAGTGAATTTCGCGATTTTTTAGTGCACTCATCGTCATTTTTACAGGTTTCTATGCAAGAATCAACTCTTCAATCCCGTGTGGCAAAAGTTCGCAAGAGCCCCATTGAATGAGAAGTAGATAATTCAAGAGCTTCCGATTTTCTTACTGAACGCTTCAACATAATCAGTCATAGGCAATTTTTTAAAATTTATTTGAAGAAATGAGAGTTGAAGTTTCGCCAAAGATTAACGGTTGAGTTCCACCTCCCATTTTTGATACGAGCTCTACCCGTTTGTGTTTTGTTTTTTGTGACGTGAGATCCTTCGGCTATATAGGAGTAAAGAGCAGTGGAAAACGTCTTGAAGCAAATTTTAGCGATCGAATATCATTCACCGTCGTATGATATTCGATGGATTTGCATTTTATTTTGATGATATTCGATTGTTTCGTTGGTCTCACCGGAGACCGTTGAATTCCAACAATTGGAAATTTCGAATTCACCTCCGGAGGTAGATTCGATTTTTGAATTGTTGCAACCGTTGTCAGAAATCTCATCTTCTATCCTTTTAGACTCCTTTCGCCACGATAATTTCGGAAATGACGAACTTTTTGAATAAAGTTTATTGTACAGACCATGCGTAGAAGTCATTTTCCTATGAGACAAACATAATTTTAGCTTCGAAAACGCTAGTTTTTTTTTGTTAAAAATGGTCATGTCATTCAGAGCTGATTTAGAGGTTATGTTATTGAATATTCTTATCCCAGTTTTCATTTTCACGAGAATATCACTCAGAAGTTCATTCTCGACTCTCATTGGCTAGCTTTTTCACCGATCAGCAGCATCAGTTAGCAATCAACAATTCTTGAAGTGAATGATATTCGATCGCTAAAATTTGCTTTTGATAGATTTTCGTTGATCCAGCGTAGGTGGGAGACGATGGGTTGACCTAGAGCAACGTCAGTCGCAGATGACAACAAGCCACTATGCCCCCTCCAAGAAAAGAAACTAGTCTGTCCCCCTTCATTTCCCCCGCCCACACCCCTTGCTGTGACCCCCACTCCTCACCGCCTTCACCTCCCCCCCCTCCTGACTCACTTCGCTCATTGAGCTGGTTAAAGGACTGCCTGACGGGCATTGAACTTGAACCCTAGCAACATCCACTGCAGAAGTGCAGACTGTTGCTTGTCTGCATCGTCGTCTGCTAAGTGCAAGACCGTCGTCTGCCACCACAGATAGCGAAGGATGAGCAGGGGGGGGGGGGGGGGTGGAGGGGGTGAAGGGGTGAGGGGGGGGAGATAGTCCAATGCAAATGTAGGCGGAGCGTTTGGATTTAAATTGAAGAGGATTGGAATGTAGTTGGGCAAGGTTAGGGACAAATAAAATAAGAACAGTTCCAGAGAGCTGTTCGGGTTGAATTTTGTTGTTTTTTTTCTTGAACGTCTGAAGGTTTCAATTCATTGATTAAAAGTGCAAGCATGGAAGTGTTACCTAGTGCGAAAGAGGAGTACATAAATAATTGGGTAAGTGAAAAAAAAATGTAACAATGTATGTGATAAAAATAACTATTATCGCTTGATTCTGTATGTTTTTATTTTATTTTGTTTGTTTTTTTTTTTTATTATTATTTATTTTCTGCAAATAGTTTCATAATTTTGCAGTCTTGGAAAACCTTTTAACTTGTGAAGAACAAACAATTTTAACCTCTATCTTTAATAAAAAACCGGATGAGTTTTGTTCGATTTTTCTTTATCGTATTACTTAGCTTCTTCATTTTTTTTTTTTTTTTTTTTTTTTTTTTTTTTTTTTTTTTTTTTTTTTTTTTTTTTTTTTTAAGGTTTTAAACCAAACACATAGAAAAGTCGAAGCAATCAGCTCCCTTCTGATGTAGATATGGCAACGTTGGTTCACATTTGCAGAAAGCCATTCAATTTCTCTGCTACCTCTACTCGTAAACAAGTAAAAAAAGTCTGGGATTTTTCTTCAAAATTAAGGGCATGTAGGAGAATCAGATATACGATTGTGACAAACAGCTATCTATAACTCCTTGAACCTACACTCTAACTCCATGTAAATATTGCATGAGAATAGAAACAGCCAGGTGGCGTCTATGGAGGCAACTCTTCCTGCGTTACCGAGCTGGGGAAGTATCAGGAGGAATGGAAGGCGATTTTTAACTGTTTCTATTTGCATATTTTCTTTCTCCTAAAAGTGCGTGTTCTACTGTTTGGATTATCCACGATGAATTCGTTGCGATTTAAACATTTCATTTGTGGTGAGATTGTTCCTGATTTCGGTTGCAATTAATTACCCAAATCGATAGCCATAATAGACAAAAATTATGAATAAACAAGAGTCTCACATTTCCTCGGAAGGTGTTATTTCATGTCAGGTTAAATTCGAAGAAAGTTACTGACGGAATCACTACCCTTTACCCGGACACCACGGATTTTCTTAACCTACCTAAACGTTTTTTGTATTTAACAAGAGAAATAATTTAGATGCCACTCAGTTAGGTTTTGTATGTATTCGTGCTAAAAAAAAGAAGTTTTCATGAAAATTTCTTGAATCAAAATGAATGCGAAAACAAATACGTAACCGCAAAACAAATTAGAAACATCAAAAAGTATGTTTTCTTTATTTCTAAAACAAGACCTTCATAGCACCAGAATTAGGGTAAAATTCAGAGGCTTTACTGTCGACCATTCTTGAAAAATCTTGAGTTCAAGCCTACATGCCTAATACATTCCCGAGTTGCTAACATGAATCCGAAAGACTTTTCAAGGTTGAGTCAAGTCAAGTCAAGTCAAGTGAATGAATGCCAGGTCAAATATCCTGAATGGGGTTCTTGCAAACTTTTGCTACATGGGATTGTAGAGATGATTCTTGTATAAAAACCTGTAAAAATGACGATGAGTGTATTAAAAAAACACGAAATTCACCATCAAAATTGAGCTTAGTGGCGGAGAGACGCAGGTATCCTGGTATCATGGGAGATTCCTATCCAATTTGAGACAAATCTCTGCCGTTGAGAAAGTGACAAATTATAGACAGGAATCTCCCATGATACCTGCGTTGAACTGCCATTACGATCTGGCTGTTATAGCAGTTATGTGAGTTTATTACTGAATTTTAGACTTTCTCAGGGATGTGATTTTCGTGATTTCCGTTGCTTTTTACATCAGATTGCACTATTCATTTGCTCACAGTAAAAGTTTGAAAATATATCCATTGCACTCTTGGTGTCTCATTGATGCATCTTCAATGTGGTTGCTTTTGCCGCCTTCTTGAGCTCTAAATTATCAATTATAAATGATATGAAAAGTTATTTAGAAGATACTCAAGAAGACAAGTGACGACCAATTACATCATTCATGAGGAGACACTATACTTGTCAATGTCAGATGTCAGTGATGACGAATTCGATGGTGCGAAAAGCTGTATTTCAGAAATGAATTAAACTCTTATCGAACGTTCATAATTAGTTTTTATTGAACATTTTTTTCACTCATTTCGATCAAAAATTTGTTTATAAAACTTATTTTTTGTAGCAGGATTACAGCAAAGCAAGCAAATTTCACGCATTTTAGGTAAAAGAAAATTGTTTGCAAAAAAGATGTCTCGATTGCAGTTACGGAGATTATTGTGAACCATATAGTATCGTAAATGTATGGAGCCAATTTAAAGCTTCAGTGGACGATCCTCATCGAATTGATCAAGGTCACGCGAATTCAGTGGAATAAAAGTAAATTTAACATGACGTATAAATGCTTTTACCTTTCCTTTCACTCACCTCTCCGTTCCTTCCTTTTGCCTCTTCTTTCCTTCATTTTCATTTCCATTTTTTGCTGCAAGACAGAGCTGATCTTCCAATGAAGAAAAGAAACAAAGTTAATGTCTTTTCAGCATATTTGTCTGAAGTGTTCTCTCTCTCTCTCTCCCTCCCTCCCTCTCTCTCTTTCTCTCTCTCTCTCCCTCTCTCTCTCTCTCTCTCTCTCTCTCTCTCTCTCTCTCTCTCTCTCTCTCTCCCTCTCGCTGTTCGCTTAAAAATAGCTCAACCACGAAAAATAGCAAGGGGAAATTCGCAAGTTCGTTATCTAGTGCGGGCCTTCTCTTTTGAATTTGTCCGTCTTCCTGCTCAGCGCACAGTAAGGAGGACATTTGATTTTAGCTGGAAAATGTACTTAGAGAGTCTAAAATCAATTCAGCTTCAAAAACTGTTTTTTTTCGGGGGGACGGGGCGTGTCCCCCAGACTCCCTCTTCTATATCCATGTATATAGGGCGCCAAGTTCTTGCTCTTATACACAGGCGCTAAATGGCTATGGCCGGCCTTGCACTCGAGTTCTGGAATTTGGAACGTTCCCAAAACTATTCAGCGCCTTCCAGAGCAATGGACAATGCGTTAAATCATGCATCATACGTTTAAATTGAGGAAAGATATTATACTGTAACTTTTCCTCTAACACGAATGGAGTGAAAATAAACTTAAAAACCTAGTGGTTAGGATTGTGTTAACTAGTTCTAGAAAACTTCGCAAACGTTTTTCTTTTTGAGATTTTTTCACAAAATATGGGACCAACTTCTGAGGTAAATTAAAATCTTTGTAACACTAAGCCGTCCTAACCGTTTGTGATTGTCTCCCGTAAGTAACCGTGATTTGGAAATCCTGGCCACTTAAGCTTTTCAAATCTGAAAATTAATTTTGTTCAGGGACGGATGTTCCGCCATCATAGCAGATCTGAGAACTTTTCCCACATTAAAAGATGCATAGGTATCATATTTTCATTTTCTCCCTAAGATTCGGTTTATTCAGATGTAAGTACATTAAATGTAAGTACACCATGTATGGAAAAGTTTATTAAGAAGTGACCATTGACCGTTACTGAATAAAATTTGCTTTTTTGATCAGTGGATATTGGGGGGGGGGGGGGGCAGTGGCGTAGCTAGAATTTTTTCAAGAGAGGAGGGGGGATCCAAGGTTTAAACTTAGTCACATCTCCCTGGAAAACGCAAACAATTTTTCTTTTTTTTTTAAATAAATAAATTAAGGAAAAATTGTGTTGGCAAGGGGGGGGGAGGTATTATGAATCGCATGAGAATTTCAATAATTCAAAATTTTTCTGTTTAAATTTCATAAAGGCTCTCCGGTCAACACTAGCGAATGGCCATACCGTCGACGAAGGCGTCGAAGTAAAGGCCATAGGACCTAAACTAAAACTAGGAGGAGGCTCCTTTTGGGATGAGAAAACCAACACACTCTACTATGTTGATTTGATCGAGCCAGCAATTCACCGATATGTTCCAGCAACAGAGGAGCACAGTTCATGCAAGGTCGCCGAAAGTATGTTCTTATTGTATGTATTGTAGTCATAAAGCTCATTTAAACACTCCAAACTGCGACTAAATCGGCAAACAATGAAACTAAAAAAGCTCAATTAATCGGCGATCTTGAATCCATATAAATGTATGCACACTCAAGTTCTACAACCAATATTTTTTGAAAAGGGGGATCCGCTGAACCCCAATTTAATGTACAGTCGGGGGTTTTTTCCGCGTATCCTAAACTAGGATAAAATTCTGGTGATATTCAAAATGCATTATTCTGCACGGAAAAAAAACTACGGTGAAAATAACCATACGGATACCTGATTTTGGCACCTGCTAGATGTTATGGTAATGTTAACCAGAAGTATACTATGTTTTGACTAGGTACTAGGTGATGTTACCTGATTGCATGTCGAATTTACTCAAAGTATCGGTAAATGTACCATACTTCTGGTCAATTTTACCATAACATCTAGCAGGTGCCAAAATCAGGTATCCGTATGGTAATTTTCACTAATCTTTTTTTTTCCGTGTGTTAAAACAAGAAATATGTGTACAAATGCTACAATTAATTTGACCTAATATTTAAATGTACCAACCTAAATTGTGGTAGCCTTCAGTAAAAAGTTTTTCTCTGTGAAAAGCCTTAGGGTAAACACCCCAGTAGCCGACACCCCTAAAATTTGCATCAGTACCCGACACCTCTTTTTCATAATGTGAAATAAGTATATGTTAGTTTAGTGGCAATGGGTCTGTTGCAAACTTTTGCTGCAACAATTAAGAGTGTATAATCTAATGTGAAATCACCTGAAAAGTCCATTGGTGGCATCAGAAAGTCATAAAATGCAATAATAAACTCACAAGAGGCGTTTAATGAAATCCAAGATGGCGGAGAAATATCGAGCAATCTGTATGCATGCACCATGAATATCCAAGGATGGCCAACTTTGACAACCTCACTGGAGGTAGAGGTTATGTGTTTGTTTACGTTGTGATTGGTTGTGATCGATATTGTGAGGTTGGCTATCCTTGGATGTTCGATGGTGCATGCATACAAATTGCTCGATATTTTTCCGCCATCTTGGATTTCATTAAACGCCTCTTGTGAGTTTATTATTGCATTTTATGACTTTCTGATGCCACCGATGGACTTTTCAGGCGATTTTACATTAGATTAAACTCTCTCAACTGTTGTAGCAAAAGTGTGCAACAGACCCATTTTGGTGTTTTGCGTATTTTTTTACTGTTTCATATTTGAGGTCTCAGAAAAGAAACCACGCAAAACACCAGTATTGCCACTATACTAGCACTTTTTACAGTGTGAAAAATGGGTGTCGGGCACTGGTGCAAATCTTAGGGGGTGTCGGCTACTGGGGTGTTTACCTTATTGCATGCCGAAAATATGTTGAATTACAGGGCGCTATTTCGTTAAATCTATAAACTATCACTAAACTATTGCAACACTTTTCATAGGTGGAACGGTGTCGTTTGTGCTGCCAGTCCAAGGGAAAGAAGGATCCGAGTTTGCGGTCGGACTCAATCGGGATATCGTTCATTTGACATGGGATGGCCACAACAGCGAGCCGAGCTCCACCAAAGTTCTCTGCAATGCAGAAGAAGACATCGGCGGCAATATGTTAAACGATGGAAAAGCAGACCGCGCTGGACGTATCTGGACAGGTATACATACATACAGGGTGTTTATATAAAAACGATGACTCGTCCAAAAGAAAACAGACATATTTTCAAAACTTTGCAATTTTTCAAATCGACGATAAACTTAAAGATTTTTACTTGGCACCGAAGAAGTGCCGCATTGTAACTAGTTTTGAAGGAGCATGGTCAATGGTGATATAAGGTCATTGTTTATTCTCCATTATTTACAACACGGAAATTTTAATATTCGATTTTGAGAAATGCTTACCTCGGGGGAAAAAAGACTAGTAGAATTTACCATCTGCATATCTGAGTTTGGAGTATGTTATCAAGTATGGTAAATTTCGCCTGACTATGGTATTTACCAGCAAGTTACCTTATTAATTTACCTCAAGGTACGTTGCATTTACCATACTTGCTAGCAGACGCCAAAATTGGCTATGCAGATGGTAAATTCTAACAATCTATTTTTTTTTAATGAAATGGGCCGTTTTGTAAGGGTCATACTTTGTGTAGTATAAAAAGTCGATTCCGGCCGAGGGGACAAGATTTAAATATCAATAGTCGCAGAGCTCGCCGTCTACCATGAACAAGGTTGTTCATACTATCTCTTTTACTTTCATTATTTTTTTTCCAATTTCAACTCTATGCCAAATCTCCATTATACAATTCTTGAACCTCTGATAGCTATAGGTAGGTATGCATAAAAGGAAGAAAGTTAAAAAAAAAGTTCTAAAAAAATAAAAAAATAAATAAATAAAAAAAAAATAATAATAATAAAAACCAGTTGTGTATTGAGTCTCTTGGAGGAGGTAATAAATACATTCAATCGGATGAGTGTCAAGTCCAATTAGCATACCTAAAGTAGCTAAAGAGGGTACATAAATTTACTACATGGTACATTATCTGAATAACGAATAGAATACTAAAGTGCCGTCTGATTGTGAGTGTATTTTTTTGCGGTCATTCTGAATCATTATTTAATCTATTCGTTATTTTAACCGGCATTTTCCTCTTTTCTTAAAAAATTAATTGACAATGAGGGAGAGTCTATAAAAGAGGAACGCTTTGTATTCACTTGCATTGAAGTGAATGTTGCCGAATTTAAAACATAAAAACAAATAAAAACAAAAAACAAGAACAAAAAAAAAAAAAATAAAAAAAATAAAAAACAGAAAACAAACAAAAATAACAAAAAACGCCATTGACTATACTTTTTACGTGGACTTGATTTTTTACCTTCTCGTTCCCCCCGAAAGAGCTCAGGGAGTGAGGTGGTAGAAGAAGTATAGTAAAACTTGACTTGACTTGACTTTATTGGTTTATTTCTATTTCTTGACAGATTTCTTTTTCTATTCCATGCAGATTGCACCCCTCTGCGCTCAAAAACAATATCCTTAGGAAATGTCTGCGTCCATCAGTCAGAAACATCGTATAAATTCTAATCTATTCGTCCATATGCATCCTTTAATTATTTTCCATTGCGGTTTTCATCATACCCTTGGAAAAAACGTTCACAGCAACAATAACTTAGCGCTAGTTGCGTTTTAACTCTCGATAATCTATGTTAAGTATCTAATAATTTTTATAAAAATAAACAAAAATTAATATTTTTAAAGTTCGATTAAGAAGTAGTTCCAATAAAAAAAAGTAATAAAAGTTTAAAGTACAAATCGAGTTAGTATTTAAATGACTTAATTATTCTATATAAAAATGAATAGTTTGAAAAATATTTTTACTTGATAAGGTGTTAGATTGTATTGCCAAATCTCCCCACACATACTTTGATATCATGGAAACATGGAATCGGGCGCCGAGGCTCTTTGTGCGTGAATATAACTGCGAATGAGCGAGGGACGCAGTGTTGCCAGTTATACAGATTTGGACAGCATACGTATATTTACCATAAGAATCAGTGTAAAATATACAGTTTTCATTTTCAAGTCTGGCAACAGTGGGAGGGTGAGAGCTATACTGCGCTTGCGCACTTAGTATTCTACACGTTGACTGCTTACAGACACAGACAATATAGGGTGTTAAAAAAAGTATCTTCTAGACATTTCAGTGACGGTATAGGGTGCTTGAAAGGAATCTGCTGAAAATTTCTGAGAAATTTTAGGGTTTTCCAAAAATAATCTGCAGCAATTTTTTTTAAGAAACGGCTGCAACTTTCGAAAAACAGTTAGACCCGAGGAATGAAGAGAAAAAGTCGCGAGGCTCGTTAATTGCGATTGATCGATATATTTTTCATTTGGACCAGTAGCGCATTGAGAAATTATCTTTCTATTTTCTCTATTGGAACTCATATGTTAGACAAGGATAAACAAGGAGATAAAACCCCCTCTCTCCATCTCTTTTCTATTCATTCATTCGAAAGGAAGATGAGAGAGATGGAAGAGATCCCTGGTTGTGTTACTGGTTTGAACCTATGTAAAATTCTCGAATCTCATACCGAAATCGTGTCGATACTTTTGCATAGGATCAAATGAGAGGAAAGCGATGATCGATCGTTCACGAGCCACCACTGGTCCAGAGTCTATATTTAGGTCCTCGTTTTGTCTGTTCCAGGAACCTTGAAATCACCAGCGAAAGCAGGAGATGACGCACCCCGAATATCACATGTTTACAGTTTTGAGAACGGATCGGATAAAAAAATACAGCTCTCAGAGGTCGGCATCGCTAATGGGCTCACTTGGAGCACGGATTACAAAACGTTTTACTTCATCGACTCGTGCAAACTCAAAATAGTTGCGTACGATTTCCACGAGGAATCAAGACAAATTGGTAAGCGACGCTCCTGGAAAGCAGTGTGAAACACATTTTTACTTCGAAACCAGCCGTTCCAAGGCGCTACAGCTGGGATATTAATACGAGGGGTGTTCAATAAATAAAGGCGCTTTTGTCTATAAAACGAGAACGAATCAACGAAAAATAACGAACGAGGTGGCAAATTAAAGCAAATTTAATACTCTTTCAACTTACAAACTTATATTTTGTCATAGTCACAATTTACAGTGACGCATGTCTGCAGACGTTGAATCCATTTTTGAATTCCGTTGAAAAAAAAAAAAAACTCCTGCGGTTGTGATCTGATCCATTCGCTCACATAGGTCTGCACATCATCATCAGAGCTAAACTGTTTACCCTTCAAGGCTTCCTTGAGCTTTGGGAAAAGCCAAAAATCACTCGGAGCTAAGTCTGGACTGTAGGGGGGAAGGGGGGCACCACTTGAAACTTCAGCCGATCCAGCGACTTTTTTGTTTCTGCACTGCAATGTGGTCTTGCATTGTCATGATGCAACAGGAAAGCTGTCCTGTCCGGTCGAATTCTTTGGATGCGAGTTTTCAGATTTCGCATAGTATCGCAGTATCTTGGAGAGTTGACAGTATGCCCTTTTTCCAGATATTTCTTAAGAATGACCCCGTTTGCATCCCAAAAAATGGTCGACATGATTTCTTGAGCTGATTCAGCTTTTTTGACTTTTCACTCATGATGTCGCAACTACGGTACTGACCTGATACTGATGAAACTTTTAGATGACAACCTTTAGGTCAACGTTTGATCGGCTGATTGAGACGCTTATCTTATCAGTATCTCCGTTTTTTGAGTCTCGGAGATGTGAGGTTGCCAAATACTCGTAGATCATAGATCACAACCGCAGGATTTTTTTTTTCTTCAACGGAATGCAAAAATGGATTCAACGTCTGCAGACATGCGTCACTGTAAATTGTGACCATGACAAAATATAAGTTTGTAAGTTGAAAGAGTATTAAATTTGCTTTAATTTGCCACCTCGTTCGTTATTTTTCGTTGATTCGTTCTCGTTTTATAGACAAAAGCGCCTTATTTATTGAACACCCCTCGGCCCTCGTACAATCAATTAGATTTTTTACGTGAACAATTTTGAGTATGTGCAGCTAATAAATTAAATATGAAAGGATCTTAAAGCAAATGGTATCGACTGTTTGCGAGCTTTTCAGTGGCAGACCGAGCGATTTGGCAACCATGCAATTTTTCCATTTAAACTTAGGTGAAACAATCGATTTTTGAGGAGGCCGACAGCTTCCTTGAGAACCGATTATTTTCCATGTATCTAAATGGGAAACAACAATTATGTCAAATTGCACGAGCCGCCCCTGGAGCTTTCACGAATAATCCGTTGGTTCATATATGATAACCACGATCCACCAATTTTGTTTGTTATTTTAACTCGATCTGACGTTTTTTGGGACTCATCTGAGCGATGACTGGTGCGTTTCGTAAGTATAAACGCTGGGGCTTTTCCGTATCCCGCACGTGAAGTGGGGTTTCGGTGAGCCTACGTTTGCTGCGGTCTCCGCAACAACTCCATCGGGAGAATAATACACGCCAGAGATCATACTCAAAAAAATGCTCTTTGATTCCTCTCCATCTCACAAAATCCATTTTTACTTACTCTGCTGTGTTATCAATGAATACTAAACATGGAATTAAAGTCTTGCATGTTTCGTAAATCCCCCCCCCCCGACTCTTTTCTTCGGTAATTTTAGGGGGCTTTTAACCAAGATGGGGATAACCCTAGCCCTAGGGCTCAGATGGCGGCTCGTGCAATAAGGCAACAACGGATTCTCTCCATTTCAATCTATACGTAAAACAATTGATCCTCAGGAGATTCATTGAGTCCCTGAGAAATCGATATTTTTGCACTGGTTCAAATGGCAAAATACATGATTGTCAAGTATCCCACGACTCACCACGGTTTGTGCTATATACAGTCATAAGAACCGTGACGCAAGATGTTCAATTTATAATAAAGTGGTCGGTCTTGAAAAAGATCTTGATAACAGAAATAAATTGCATTTCATTTACTGTCAGTAGGTACTATCGACGAATTAAAGATTGTCGCGACATTTTCACGAGCTAGGTTTCGCCTTCAAGGTTCCGGCTCGGCCACTCTTCATACTCCTCACACCTTGCAGCGGAGAGGCCAGTGCGGTTGGGGCGGGAAAGCGGTAGCAGATCAGTCCCACATGACCACCCGTAACTGAATATGTGTGAAAATCTCGTGACAATCTTTAATTCGTCGATAGTACGTTCTTTAAAAACGTAACGCATTTTACAAGTTTTCTATGTTTTATTTTTTTTAGATAATGAGAGGACCGTTTTTGATTTCAAAGCTAAAGACATCGGAGGATTGCCCGATGGCATGACGACAGATAGTGAAGGAAAATTGTGGATTGCTATATACATGGGAGGAAAGGTGAGTCTGTTATTAGTTGTTTGATGCGGTTAATAAGGGCTCGTGCCTACTTTGATGATGCGACGGATGTTTGAAAAAAATTATCTACTGATTAAGGCAATGGCCGTTTTGAGTAAAATGTAGCATTCGTTACATATTTTAAAACTGTAATTTTGACTTAAAACTTAAAATTTTGAACCTAACCTTTTTTTACGACCAAAGCTGGAGGATATTTGCTTGCTAGCTTCGTTGAAGTAAAGTAGAAAATTCTAAGTTATTAAGTGAAAACTACAGTTTTAAAATGAAATGGATTACACCATAAAAGGTTTGTCCTATCATTGAAGTAATACTTTGAGGAGTTTGATGCATCCATAATGCAAGAATGCTCTGAGTAATTGTAGCGTAGCTCTTAAGAACCACTAATTGGTCCGTTTTGCTTAGTTTTTAACCACCTACGCCTATTCGTGCTGGGCTGGGGGGTTGGGACTTGGCCTGGTGGCTACCGCCACTTATGATCGTTACCTTCTATATTACAAATACGATAAAGGCCGATTTTGAGCGCCGAAAAACCAGTAGGCAAAGAAATTGTATGCCAGTGTTAAAAATAGCTTATTTATATGAGAGAACGAATACAATATGGACAACATTTCCTTCCTTACAATCCAGAGCTTGGCGATAAGTTATTAAAGAATTGAATTATCAAAATCCCATAAATTTACATTTTAGATGAAGTCATGGCCCTTTACGCTCTTTCATAGTGATGAGTTTAATTTAAATAAATCATAATTCTTTTAAATTATTGAGATGCAGTGGTTTATCCTAATCTCCTACACACAAAGGAACGTCTCAAGAGATGGAACACTCCTCAAATTGTTAAAATATTGCATTCATTTATTATTATTCACTTATCTATTCATATAATGTATTTTATTTAATGTTTCGCAGGTGATTCGAATTGACCCTGAGTCAGGTGAATTACTGTACACCTTACCAATGCCATGCTACGAAGTGACTTCTGTGGTCTTCGGGGGTCCCAACCTGGACGACCTATACGTCACAAGCGGTTCTTTGGTTGCGGATTACGACAAAGAGAAATTTCCTCAGCCCGGCCAAACTTTCAAAGTGAGCAATCTTGGCTTTCGGGGGACCCCGAGCTTGCCAGTCAAGCTATCTTGATAGTATTATCTGTTTTCTATTGTTTTGGGGAATTCGGGCTTGATTGCATTGGGAGTCATATCGATCAGCGTACTTATGAAAGAGGTGATAAGCAGTGTTGCCATTTTTCGGATAATTATCCAATTTTTCCCATTTGACTTAATGTAAAAATTGTCCATTTATGGGCAAATCTGGCAACGTTGGTGATAAATAAAGACTACTAAAATCAGTGGTGAAGCGTGCTATAGGCAAAGAGGCATTTGGTCCATTGGAACCCGTTGAAAAGATCGAATTCGATAGTCATCGCCGATTCCTGGATTGTTCGATACTTTCCGCGAGTTTTAATGAGTCAAATGCAACGTTGCCAGATTGTACGCTTCGCCACTGATTACAATGAACACCCTTCCCGCGCTTTATTTTGTTTTTGTTATTTTTCATTCATTTAGGACGCGAAACCACTTTTTATTCACATAATTTATGTTGATTCAAAATAAATCTAGATCTCTTTTCTAAATTATTTACTGTTTGCACTCATTTGTTTCCTCGTATACCCCCGGGTATTGGCATGCTTGCCAATGGTCACTTGATTTCGTTACTTCTTGTGAATTTATCAGGAGAAAAATAGATCGTTGATTATTCTTATTAGGACGTTTACATTTTTGCCTATACCTGAATTTGAAGGATCTGCTCACTACATGTAGATTGTTAGCTGTCGTTTGCTTGGCATTATTTGACTAATATGAGCAGGCATATTGAGATCGAACATTTTGAAACAGAACAATGTCGAGCTTTCGGTCTATTCTGTATACACATACCTATAGGGTTTCAAGTTAATTAATACAAGGGATGTCCCAAAACTACCGCAAGACTGACGATAATACTCGGAGCCACCGAAGAAATCCCCAAAAAACTATTTCTTAGTCTTGAAGCACTGAAACTTAAAACCAAGCTCTACCAACAGTCACAGAAAGGCGCTTTGTTAGGAAGTTGCAGAATCATATCCATTCATCCGACGAGTTCTTGGCGAAGAACTCTAAAAGTAAATTTAAACGGGCCTCTCCTTTGTTTTATATTATCGGGAGAGGACTGAAACACCAGCCTTGAAAAAGACTGAGTGCCCTATAGACCTCGCGTACAGCGTTTCAAACTATACATTCTATATTTATGATACATTATACATTCTATATTTTTTTTTCTGTTTCATACTATATTTAACTCAAGTTAGACCCATACTTACCTATGGCTCTACATCTGGAACCCATTTTTTGATACTGATTCTATCCAATTAGAGAAAATTCAACATAGTTTTCTTAGATTTGCCGCTTTTAAAATGAATCAACCAATGGATAAATTTGATCATGATTACTCCCCTATTTATAAATCCCTTAATATTTGTACTCTTCAGTCTTTCAGAGAATTTATAGATCAATGTTATCTTTTTAAAATCTGAAGAGGTCTTGTAGATTCTCCCGAGCTTTTATCTAAGTTTAATCTGCGTGTTCCTAGTCGTATCTTACGATCCAGTGATCTCTTTTTTATGATTCCCATACTTAGCTCCGAATCCTTGCATAGATCTGTTGTCCATCGTCTTTCTAATTCTTTTAACTTTATTACACCCTTTTTTGATCTTAACTGTGTTAATTTTACCACCTACCGCACCTCCTTAAAGCAATTAATCCTTAAATATTCTTAATTTAGCTCCCAATTTCAAGTTTCAGTTTCTACTTCTTAACTTAATTTTAATTCCATCTGTTTTTTTTTCTTTCTACTCAAACATTTAATACGTGTTATCTAGTGTATTGCCTATTAACCTATATTTTGTTATTTTTGTCCAAGGGCTTGTCCCGTTTATATATAAATAAATAAATAAATAAATAAATAAATACATAGGGTGTTCCGAAAGTACCGAGACTTGTGTAACTTCCAAACTAAGCAAGGTAGTGATATTGATTACGACGCGACGCACTATGTGGTATTTGACCGAAAAAGTTGGCATAAACTGTTTCTACTGTCCAAATAACTTGAAATTTGGTATTCGGGGGTACTTTTTAACGCTGAATTCAAATTTCACATCAGCTTTTCAAAATTTGAAAATCCAAGATGGCCGCCGACAAATTTTTTGGCTAATCGGTCGGCAGCCATCTTGGATTTTCGAATTTTGAAAAACTGATGCAAAATATGAATTCAGCGTTAAAAAGTACCCTGGGATACTGAGTTTCAAGTCATTTGGACGGTGTTGCCAAATTTCCCTCTTGTAGCGATGTAGCCCTTACAACACGTAAAAACGAGAATTTCGTGCAAAAACGCAAAATTCGAACTAATTTTCCCGGAAAAGCCGCATTTTTCCGCAACTTCTGACTTCAAGGCCTATTAGTACGCACTAAGGACTATCATTTCTCATATATATACCCGCGGGATGTGGCAGGATAATTGAACTTAAGTTCTCTTGAAAATCGGAAAATTTACGTTTTTAGCTAAAAACTTTGAAATAGCAAAAAAATATCAAATTCAAATTAAAATTGGATAAAATAGGCATAAACTGATTGTAAATACCTTCAGGAAGACGATCCATGTACAAAAATTTTGTTCTGACTTCATTTGAAACACTTTTTTTTTACTTTGATTATAGTCTCGTGCTGAGGCTAAATTTAATGGTGGTAAAACTGATTTTTCCCCTGGTGGATTCTAGTTAAATTAATCTAGTTTAGACCCGCTAAATACAAGTTTCTAATGCAAAAATCTATGCAGATTCCGAATATCACAACAGTTTTTCCCAATAGCGACTTTTTTTTTTTTTGAGTTTATGCCAGCTTTTTTGGTCAAATATACCACATAGTGCGACGTTTGGAAGATCAACTCATTTGCTTTTGATCGAACTCAAGATCAGCACATTTTGATAACTAATTGAATAATTTATGCCAGTTTGAAAAGGGAAAAAATTGAATTGCCTGGGCCGAAAAATGTTTCCTAACGCTATACGCTGATAAAACATATCGTAAAACAGTGAAAAACCTCCGAAAAACAATAAACATTAAGGGTAGACAGATTTGCTCAACTGTATTTACTCATAATGGGGCAGTTGCAAGGGTCTGAAATGTTGTGTTTGTTATAAAGAAAATGATAGTACTTGATGAGCTGAAAACAATGGTGACTTTGGTTTCTTCCTAAGTGTCCCGCTTTTGGAGTTACACAAGTGTAAAGTTGTAATAAATCGTGGGCGTAGTGACGTCACTACACGGAATTTCCATTTAAAACAATGTATTTTGCGCCAAAATCCCATCTCCGGCACAGTGGGACTTGATTAGAAACCAAAGGCATCTTTCTTCTCAGCTCATCGAGTACTTCAATTTTCTCTATAAAAAACACAACAATTCAGACCTTTGCAACTGCTCCGTTCTGTTCAATCTGTGTTATGAATCAGCTTATATTTACGGCTTGTCACGATAATTTCTCGCATGGATGTCATTTGTCAATGTCAGCTGCAACCGTCCAAAAGTTTTTTGAAGTAAACCGTTTCATGAAACATCGTGTACAAAACCGAAAAAAATAAATATAACATTTCAGAAAAATAAATAAAAAAAATTAAAGGGGCAGCACACCACTTTTATTTGTCATGATACGTACTAGCGGAGACAAAGATACCTAGCCAGGGTATGCAATAAGCAATACACAGCATCCCATTCAACACGTGCATTAGGTGTGTTGCGTGTTGCATATTCTGGCCAGGTATCTTTGTCCCCGCTAGTACATTTATTCCAATTCTCCGTATGAACTTTGGAAAAAAAATAATAAGTAAAAGACCAGAGAAATTTAGACAGTAGATCATGGCTATGATGACAAATTTAATTAGGTAGGGCTATTTATAAAGCCTTCTAGGGCTGTAAAAGAGAGAGAGAGAGAGAGAGAGAGAGAGAGAGAGAGAGAGAGAGAGAGAGAGAGAGAGAGAGAGAGAGAGAGAGAGAGAGAGAGAGAGAGAGAGAGAGAGAGAGAGAGAGAGAGAGAGAGAGAGAGAGAGAGAGAGAGAGAGAGAGAGAGAGAGAGAGAGAGAGACGGAGTAGGTATCACAGTGGGGACCTCGCGCAGTCTACAGACCGCGTTGTGGGGAAAGACCGCGTTGTGGGGACTTAACCGCGGTCCCCACGATGACAATTGGCTATAACATGGAGAAAACCCCGAATTTCTTACATACTTTAAATTTGCATCGTGCGCTGTACCAGTATCTTTTTTTTGAAACCTTAAGGTAGTTTTTGACGAGTCTCACTACGCTGTAATCACTTGTTTAAAGTTTACCCCACAATGATGGTGTCAAGACTGCCGTCTCTCTTACCTGCCCTGTAATCATAGTGGGGACCTTAAAATCCTATGATAAACGCGCCCTCTGTGGGGTAAACCGGAATTAATTACAACGTTGCCCGATAATGTATTTTAAATTAAAAAAATCAGCTGCTGCCGCTCCTACATAAAACCCGTGGTTGGCGTGAACTGATTGTGAGTCGTTCCGTGAAAATGTGGAAACTATGACGATGTGCGAGTCATTCTTTGGTTAATCGCTCAAGGCGGAATAGGATATTCCTATTACTTTGGAAATGTTCCCTTCCTACGACATTCGATATAGTTGGCAATTTTAATTTTCATCAATTCACCGAAATTTTCAAGAGTAGTTTATCGATCTATTTACCCATCATGAATAAATCATATGCATTGCCAATTACTTTTTATTTGAATTAAGTTTTTTCTTATTATTATATTTATTTTTGTTCATTGGAATCTAAAGCACTAATTTCTTTTTTCAAATCCCATTGCTCCAATGCTTTTCAATGCAGTGAGCTAATCCTAAATATTCTCATGAACCCCATTCGAATATTGAACACGCACGAAATTTCGATCAATGTTTCTCTAATATTTCTTCATAAATGAGTTGGAACAAGTGCATTATTTAACTCGCTATATAGACAGCAAAAATTATGATTAGAATAATAGTCCCTCCGGCGCTCAACTGAAGAAAAGAGGGTAGTTAATTTATTCTTGTATCTTCCTTGGTGACTCCAAAAGTCTCGGAAGATTCATAACAGCCCAGAATGTGGAGTGGCAAAAATTAAAAAAAATCAGTCGTTATTTTTTAAAACTTTTATTTCATTCCTTCACTCGAACATGTCTTCTACGAGGGTCGTGTCAAAAGTAAGTATCATGTTTTTTTTTAAAAAAAATCTATTAATGCTGAAATAAGTCGGTAAAAAGGTTTCGATGCGCAAAATCCTCAGCTGTTCAATGGTTTTTTTGGATTCTTGATATCTTCAAAATTAAAAAAATGGCGGCGGTTTTTCTGAGACAACCTACCGTTGTCGCGTGCCCAAAATGTTACGCTACTGTAATGTTACGATGACGCGCGCCCTTACACTGCCGGAACCACGCAATCATTGTTACAGACATTTAAATGGGAGATTCCCCCCCCCCCCCCCCCCCCCCCATTCTCCGGACCTCGCATCTAGTGACTTTCATCTTTTCCCGCGTCTAAAGCTTGACCTCGGTGGTAAAAGTTTCGCGAGTAATGCGGAAGTGGTAAACGCGGTCGACACTTGGATTAAAAATCAAGAAAATGAATTTTTCTCCACAGGAATAAGAAAGTTGGTGCCGCGCTACCAAAAGTGTCTTAAAAGAGGCGAAGACTACGTCGAAAAATAAGGTTAGACGCTTTTTAAGTAGAATTTTTTTATTATGTTTATGTTCTTTTTGCTCTCTTCAACACAATCCATTTTTCTTGTCTGAATAACGATTTATCCGAGTGCGTTAAATTTTGGGCACGCGACAACGGTAGGTTGTCTCAGAAAAACCGCCGCCATTTTTTTAATTTTGAAGATATCAAAAATCCAAAAAAACCATTGAAAAGCTGAGGATTTTGCGCATCGACACCTTTTTACCGACTTATTTCAGCATTAATAGATTTTTTTTTTTTAAAAAAACATGATACTTACTTTTGACACTACCCTCGTATCATTCATTATCTCCCGGATTGTTCTGTTGTTAAGTGTCCCTGGCAGGGAACTTTTTTCCACCACCAAACCACATAAGCTTGTTTATACATAGCAAATAATAATTAAAATAAAATAAGAATGGTAATAAATGAGAGACGCAATTATAACTTACGAAGCCAAGGGCCTAAATTGGCCATTTCTCAAAGTTGCAGCCTGTGACTTAATTTTCGCAAACCGATTTTACCGGTTGAAACAAAGATTACATATTATATCGGTTAAACAGTGAAACAGTGGCTTCTTTTAAAACCTGGAATTTTTGATGTGCTATCATTGATCTTCAACAATCAACCGGTTACATTTTTACTTATCATGAAAGAGAACGCGATTTTTTTCTCTTTTTTTTTTAATACAAAAAACGACTCTCTAACTTTAATTTTACTAATTACGATTTAGAACAAAACTCTGTCGGTGCCATACTTGGATCGAAAGTGTTAGTAGTTGAGGTGCTTCAGTATTGAACACTTAGCCAACACTGTCATATCTTATACCGAATGCTCCGAATCTCAAAAATCGATTCTCACTTTTTTAAGGTCCAGAAGTTCAAAAGCAAACCTTATTGAGATCCTCCGTAACATGTTTAAAATAAAGACTCTTATTTTCGGGTTTTGAAGGGGGGGGATTTTTCAAGTGGAAATCAAATATGCAGATTACACACATTCTGTCAAGACGTTAAAGTCAAGTTTCGAAATAAAACAAAACGGACATCTTGAAATTCGCTCAAACTAGAAACTTTGATTTTCAGTTTTTTAACAACAAACACTGCATCGTAACCGAATTAATGGACTTTGACATCATCAATTAAATAAATGCTGCGGTCGACCTGGGGTCAAATAATTCTCGGCGCTTTGTGCAAAACTGTAGATGACGATATAGCTTGCGTTTTTAATCTACATACGACTACGACTTTAAATGGGCCAACCCAGAAAAAAATGAGCGAAACGCATGCGCGTATCCAGGATTTGAGTCCAGAGGAAATATGGTAGCATTTCCAGAAGGAGAGGGGGAATCTCCTCCGGAGATTTTTGAAAATTAACTTTTCCAAATCGCCACTTTAATTTACTTGAGCTACTTCTATTTAAATCTGTTATACAGGGTGTTGAAAAACTGTTTCCGAATATTTCAGGGGCGGATTTTACAGGTCAAAATAAGACTTTTTTTCCCTATCAACATGTGTCCGGAAATGCCCCCCTTTTGAGCTACAGCCCACCAAAGTTTTGAAAAATTGATGGTTTCTTTGAAATAGCGACCACTATTATGAACCAAATGTCCTAAAAATTGTTCATGTGTAAAATCCATTAATGACCTCGAAAAATTCAGAAACTGAGTCTGACTGTACTTAATTGTGTACCTTTAACGGCACGAATTTTATGTTACGGATTAAAAATTTGAAGAATAATTAACGAAATCAGACGCGAAAAACCCTCAGAAAGATTTTTGGTCCTCTTTGTTTCCTTCGATACGATGCGTTTTAAGCGAGATAATCGCTGCACAGTGTGGAAAAGTCAGCGCTTCTACCATGAAAAGCGGCAGTGAGAATGCAACCCGCCTCTCCGTTACTTCTTCGGGCCGGCCGCTATGGTAAAAGCGCTGACTGTTCCACACTGTGCAGCGATTATCCCGCTTAAAACGCGTCGTATTGAAGGAAACAAAACGGACCAAAAATCTTTCTAAGGGTTTTTCGCATCTGATTTCGGAAATTATTCTTATAATTTTTAATCTGTAACATAAAATTCGTGCCGTGAAAGGTAAAAAATTGTGTCAAAAGTACAGTCAGACTCAATTCTGAATTTCTCGAGGTCATTAATGGATTTTACACATGAAATTACTCAGAGACACCAATTTTTAGGACATTTGATTCATAATAGTGATCGCTATTCCAAAAAAAACCTTAAATTCTTTAAAACTTTCGTGGGCTGTTGTAGCTCAAAAGGGGGGCATTTCCGGACACACGTTGATAGGAAAAAAATGTTTTATTTTGACCTGTAAAATCCGCCACTGAAATCTTTGGGAACAGTTTTTCAACACCCTGTAGAATTTGGTCTCGAGAAAATTGAAATTTGTTGATTTTTTGCATGCTTTATTTGTTTCCCGATTTACCGCACTGCTTCACTATAATATCCTACTATCCGATTTTGTGATAGAGTAAACTTGTGGATTAATTGTATTGATTAACCCTTTCAGACTTGAAAATCCTTTTTTCCAGGAACGGATTTTTGACCAACATTGTTGATCTGAGCGTTGTTTCCTCATCTAAATTGACGCGCATATTGTATTTTTTTGTTTTCCATAAGACTACGTATTATTCAAATGTCCATTGGAATGGACTCCAGGTCTGAAAGGGTTAAGGTAGAAACAATTGTCTCATTGCCTTTCTTGGTGCTTTTTGCCAAGGTTGCATTTAAATCCACCGTGGATCGATTGCAAGTATCGATTTATGATCAAATTTGTTTAACTACAATTTTTTTCATTTTTGATTTTTCTCGATGAAACATCTCACAGTTCTTCCTCGAAAGTTTCTTCTAGTCTCGAGCAATAGTTCAATATTTCGAAAAAACAAAACCCCCTTCTCAATTTTTGCCATGTATCAAACTATGGTGGCAAAATTTAGAACTAAAAGCTTCAGAAAAAAACCTTAATCAGAACATATTTGAATAATATATAAGCTGCATTCGCCGACAAGAATCACCCAAATCGTAGGGTTCCATCGATCCTTAATTCCAGTGCATTTAGTTTTATATCACACCAAACCCTTAGCCGGCTTAATGCCATGGAAATTCTATTTGAAACCTAGAAAGAAACATTCCGTATTTTCCAAACGCACGTTCAAACACTGAAACTATAGCTAAACGACTCCCTGGTTGAACGAGTTCATTATTCATTGGGTGTTGCTGCCTCTCCCAATTTTGCTTTAGGATCGCCAAAAAAGTCAACTTTGTCCTCATCGTGAGCTCATCTAGCTGTTTCAGCTGATGGCTAGATACGCTTGAACGCTTGGAAGGGAAATAAAACACAACTGAACTTCCAGCTTTTTTGGTCGATTTTCCTCGTCTGCCCAACCTCTGTGCTGACCATTCATTAACTCACTCCCTCCCTCTCCTTCGCCATGCTAATCAAGATATTTGATCTATTCTATTTTATTATTATTGTTCTGCGCTAGATATTTAAGTAAACACCCGGTAATTTTGAGATGAGTCCAAATTATTGGCATCAAATGCTTTCAAAAATCGACCCGAAATTTCAAAACTTTTAGCTCCCAAGATAAAATGCATCAAAATTATCTTAATAGGGGCAGTAGGAATGAACTTCTTCTAATTGAATTCCGAAAAAAATTATCCTCTCGAAATTGTAAGATCAGCCATTCTCGGGGAAAATTCTGGAAACGGCAGGTCTATGACACCCAGTGTGACGAGCGTCAGTAGCGGTCTGTTGGGGAGGATTTGGGGACTCAATTCTACCCCACTATTTTGGAAGAAGGGCTTGAACAAAGTGAGGAAAAATAAAAGAAAAAATAAAAGAAAAACAGCAAACAGCAAATAAACAAAAACAAATAAAATAAAAATAAAAATAAAACAAATTAATAAATAAATAGATAGATAAATAGATAAATAAATAAATAAATAAATAAATAAATAAATAAATAAATAAATAAATAAATAAATAAATAAATAAAAAAGTTAATCAATTTTCGCCTTTCCATCAAGCCCGCCTAGCTCCCTCCCGCTTTTTGACCGAATGAACACCACTGCTGTGCGTGCGGTTGTTGGCGGTGGCGGTAAATATTATTTGTAGAATGGAATTCAAATGGGGTAGGGGAGAAGTGATGAACTGCTCGAGAAAAGTCACCTAGCGGATTCTATAATAGTTGGAAATAAGGCGACCAGCCGTGGCCGACGAGAGTTGATATGTTGAATCTGAGGGGCTGAATGGCTCCAAGGTCAACCAGTGCGCGTTCGAAGGACCAACGCAGCATGGTTCCTCTCGAAAAAAGAGGGGGTCCCCACAACGATAGTCAGGAGCTTTACCCGTATTTACAAACACTTGGCAACGGCGCAATCGGCAGAGAACACTCTCTCCGTCTTATCACCGCGGCAATGGGGACGTCGTCCACCCACCGTCGTTATGGGGCAAGTCCCCACGCCGGAAACATGGATGGAGTACCTTAAAATCGGATGGAGTCGAAAAACGAATTAGTTTTTCTATATTAATGTGTCATCCTCTATCTGAAGAAAGCCCTAACTCTGAGGTCCCCAGAATGATGGTGGGTGGACGGGGTCCCCACAGTGATTTCTACTCCGTCAAGAGAGAGAGAGAGAGAGAGAGAAAGTACTGCCGCGCCCGCCATCGGATGATTATCTCTCAAAAGATCTTTGACCAGCAAGTCGCGAATTTCCACTGCTCGTTGCGTTGTCAAGTACGGAAGCCTGCTTCTCATCTGTACAGTGTACACCTATATATCTCTCTTATCTCTCTGTACAGCGTTTCAGGCAGGTGTTCTATCTATCATCATAAAGTCATTCCCATAAATTCGACGGTTTCTAAAGTATTGGCATTTCTAAAAACGCTAACAGGGAAGCTATACTCCTCTGGCTGGAAGAGAAATAACAAAGGCAAATCCCTAATATTTGCCGGTCAAACTTCGGCTTCCACTTATTGTACGAATACTCACATCAATGGTAATGCGTGCTATCTGGCAACGTTGTACTGTGTTCATTTAAACCTATGAAAAATATCTAACTTTTGGGTGTTTGGGTGAACACCTTCACATTCGACCTTTTACATAGGTTTAAATGGATACAACACAACGTTGCCAAATTGCACGCTACGCCACTGACTCAGATCAATGAAATGCTGCCGCGTGAATAATAACTCGATCACCGGCGACACTCCATTACGTTTAGCGAAAACGGCCCATTATGGACTGAGATTGAGAAAAGGGACGACCCATTATGGTCTGAGATCGGAAAAAAGCGACTAAAATTACCGAAAAACAGTCACAAAAAAGCATCGTTTTCGACCATATAAGTTTAATTTAAAACTTTCCGGTGACATTTCTGGGTTTAAAGTAATGGGTCTGTTGCAAACTTTTGCTACAACGATAAAGAGTGTTTCATCGTACGTAAAATCGTCCGAAAAGTCCCTTGGTGGCATCAGAAAGTCATGAAATGCGATAATAAACTCACAAGAGACGTTTAATGAAATCCAAGATGGCGGTAAAATATCGAGCAATCTGTATGCATGCACCTTTAACATTCAAGGATTGCCAACGTTGAAAACCTCACAGCTTCAGAGGTTATGTGTTTTTTACGTTGTGATTGGGTGTGATCGATATTGTGAGGTTGGCTATCCTTGGATATTCGTGGTGCATGCATACAGGTTGCTCGATATTTTACCGCCATCTTGGATTTCATTAAACGTCTCTCGTGAGTTTATCATCGCATTTCATGACTTTCTGATGCCACCAATGGACTTTTCGGGCGATTTTACATACGATGAAACTATCTTTGTCGTTCTAGCAAAAGTTTGCAACAAACCCATTGTTTGAAGTGTTCTCTTATGTTAAAATTATGGCCTTGAAATTTTCGAAATGATACATTGATGAAAAATTTACTGACTGATTATTGGTCCACTTTTTGGCGATCTCTGACCATAGTCTTTCTCCATTTAAGCTAACTGAAAAAATAGAATGCTTCGGCCATTGGAGAACACTAGACGCTTCGACCTTTTCAATGTGTTAAAAGGAGGGGGTGGGGGGAGAAGAACGTTGCTAAATGGCACGTGTCGCCACTGAGGGCACTGGTGCGGCCGTACACTGTTATACTTAGCGGACCAGAGTTTCAAGGCACCGATGATTCCACCGGTGAAGAAAAGATTATAATTTATACTGTTCAGTGTATCGAAAATACTCTGATTTGTAATCTTTTCTCAATCGGTGCAATCGCTGTTTAATTATTAAAATATTCGCAAGTTTTTTAAAGTAATCGACGACTCCACCGGTTGAGACAAGAGTATAGATTAGTGTTGTTTCGTGCAGTATAGTCATACACGGAACTGAATTGTGCAATCCTTTCTCAATCGGTGGAATCATCGGCGAATTATAAAATTTTATTAATGGAGCTCTTGCAAACTGTTGCTGTGAGTAAATGAATAGCCCAATCTGATGAAGTATCCAGCAAAAAACACGAAAATCACACTAAAAAAGTTTTAAATTCAGTAATAAATTCGCATAACCGCTAAAACGGCAAGTTCGTAATAGCGGTTCAACACAGGTATCATGGGAAATTCCTGGGACCAAAATAATGTTACATCCTCACGGTCCCGCACGCAAATGATCGGTGAGCACTTACGGGGGGTATAAACTACACGCAATCATACTTACGTGCGCACCATCCAACGTCTTTCGGAGGACCGTCAAACCAAAACATTATTTGGTCCCTGTCTGTTACGTCACTTTCTGTACAGAAACATCAAGATATGTTTCAAGTTAGATAGGACTTTTCCATGATACCTAGTACCTACGTCTCTCCGCCATTACGCGCAAAATGAGAGTGATTTTTTGTGACTGTTAGTGTACTCATCGTCATTTGTATAGGTTTTTATGCAAGAATTAACTCTTCAATCCCCTATAACAAAAGTTTGCAAGAGCCCCCACTATACGCAAAACGGCAGCACTGTAGCGGACAGTCAAAAATCATCGCTTAGCGCAGGCGTAGCTATACGAGCATATGGAATATTCGACCTTGAATTGTCACTTCGATTTCAAACCCGCCAAATAGGAAGAGCTGGAAGATGTGTAGGAGAGAGAGGAACCTATTTTACAATTGAATAAGACGTATTTAGTCCCTCCATGCGTATAATAAATGTTGCCGCCTTGTGTCAGATCAAACAGTCTTTTATCTTCTACCGCCCCCCTCCTCTCCACCATTACCGCTCTCCTCTCGTTGTCGAAGCATTGCGCTTAGTGAAGTTACTTGTGTTTTGGTATAACAAACATAGTGTCAGTGTTTGATTTTCCGAAATGTTATAATTCAAAAAGGAGTATTATCCTTATCTTGATTTTTAAAATCACAATTCTGCTCATGCTTGATTGTATGGCTCCTAAGTTACAAATATCGTGTTTGGTTATTAGTCAGTAATTCTCGTTTGCCGCAGCTCCATTTCAAGTTATTTGTACTCTTAACCGAATTTGGCACCTTGAGAACGACTTTACTAAAGTAATTGATGAAAGGTAAAATACATCTCTCAATGTCTTACGAAACTCTTATTTTTATTTTTTTATTTTTTAGTGGGGGAAGATGAAGTTTTGATTTATTCACGCTTCTAGATCGAGAGAAGCGAGGCTTACTGAGTTTGTTTTGAGGAGGTACTTTTTCCAAAACACCATCTTCCCTCCTGTTGCATGCAGAGGTCTGATTTTCCCCCCTAATTCACATTGATTGAAAAATGGCCCCAGTTTTTTTTGTGATGGTGGTTGCATCATAGCCCCTTAAATTCAAGTTTATGGGGGGAAAACAAAACAAAACAAAACAAAAGAAAAACAAAAACAAATAGGTCTTGCTTGCGTGGGTACATCTAAGGCTTAGATGGTTCAGTAACTTGTTTTTTTGGCTTAAATGAAAGCTTATATTGTCTTCTTGAATTTGTCTCACCAGTTTTTTTTTTTTTTATTTTTGAGTGAAAGTTATTTATTTTTGTTTTTATTTCAAGAGTTGGTCTCTAGCTATCCTACTCCTTGAGGTGTCTAAACATGACTGTTGCAAAAAAGTAAAGAATCAAATTGTTCAGGAGAGCGAAAAGAGAAATATACAAGATTGAAAATGGAGCTTACCAAAGATTTTCTCATTACTTGACCAATAATTTTCAACTACAAAAACTAAAAATATTTCTTGATGATTCAACCAAACAAAGACACGAAACCATCATATTTTTCACAAGATATAATGTAGCATAGCTACTGTTGCTACTTTTTTTTCATTTCATACAAATAACAAAAAAAAAAAAAAAAAAATCAAAAAACAAAAAAAACAAAAACAAAAACAAAAACAAAAACAAAAAAACAAGTAGGACTCCAATATAATTTATGTATTGGTTAACCGTGTCAGGATAGGGCTAAAGCAAATACATTATAGAAGAAGACTGACCCGTAGCGGCGAGATTGATTTGAAGCCGGTTACTGTCATAGGCAGGGCTTCCCCGCTCAGGGGTATGAACCAAATTAACATTGCGGCTGATGGAGCCGAGACATAAAACTGTTTCAAAAGAATGTTAATTACTTTTCGTTTTCAAAAGTACTCAGATGTGATATGCAGATTATGCCAAAGTTGAAATTGATGACCTGAAAAACGCAAGTTTCGGTCAATTTATCCGCTAGATATTTACGATAGAATGTACGGCAGATAGGTTACAGGGGCTAAAGTAAACAACAACCGACCGATCGTTAACTTCGATTATTAAAGAACGGACGCCTTGAATTGATCCAAATTTTCAGTTTAAATGTATGTTACACTACACTGTATAACATATGTGAGACTCGAAATTTTTATTCGTTAAAATGATTGACTAAAATAGGTTTGAAGAGCGAAGCTCCATAAGAGCTAATGTTAAATTGGTTCATACCCCCGCGCGGGGAAGTGCCCTGCCCATCAGCCCGTGCCAAGACCGGCTTCACTTTTCCTCCGTGCAAAGAGATATAGCAAGGGCCAGTCTTCTTCTATAATGTCTTTGGGCTAAAGTTTCGTTTACAATATTTTTGATACTCAGCTTTTTAAATATTAGTTGCAATCGTTCAGTTCAATTCTCAGAATATCCTTAAGTGAAGCCCAAGATACGGCGAAGCCACCTTAGAGATGATTAGTGAACCCCGCTGAACCTCAATTTTGAGCGAAAAACTTGGATTTCTTGCCTAAATATTATTGGAAATTCAATTTTAATTGTTAAGATCAAAGCATTTTCGTATCTTGGGAATTTTCTTTTTTTAAAAATAGAGGAGTTGGAGACTCGAGCCGGGGACCGTAGACCCTTAAATTATGACTGACGCTTGAAGATCAAAGAAAAGAATTAGCGATAGAACAAGTAAAATGTATCAGTTCATATTATAAATTCCACCCACTATACTTGATGTTTACATAATCCACAAAATTTTCCATCACACGTCAACCTATCTATAAAAAATGCACTTAAGAATGGAAAAAAGTGACTTAAATCGTGCCGTTTCAAGATAGCATTAATCAAACTATTCCTGTCTTTTGCAGATTCTTAACCTTAAAATAAAATGGAACTACTTGAGAGCTTACAACTGGTATCAACAAACTCCCTCTTGATTTTCACCAGCGTCATCTTGTACATTGTTTACTTTTTCAAAACTACATTCAGCTATTGGAGCGTCCGTGGAGTCCCAGAAATTACAGTAACTCAAAGTCTTGGAAGCACATTTAGATTGGCTCTACGCATTGACTCATTCCAAAAAAGTTTTTCTGATCTATATGATCTTTTGGAAGGTCACAAATATGGTGGGGCGTATCAATTCACCACCCCGACCCTTATAATCCGTGATGCTAACCTCATCCAAAATATCCTGGTCAAAGGATTTTCGCAGTTCCACGATCGATCCGGTCCGCAAAATGAAAATTTAGATATTCTTTCTGGTAACTTGTTTTCCCTCACTGGTGATAGATGGCGCAAGGTGAGGCAAAAAGTCTCACCGGCTTTCAGTTCCGCCAAGCTAAAAATAATGTTCCATAATTTGAAGGAATGCGCTCAAGAATTGGACAATTATTTGCAGCGATTGACGGCCGAAACCGGATATGTCGACGTTGAGGCTAAAAAGCTCATATCTGACTATACGCTCGATGTCATCGGGGCATGCTCAATGGGTATAAAATGTAGTTCCATCGGGACCGGAGAAACTGATTTAAAGAGAATCAGTCGAAATGTTTTCAGGTAAGGACAAAAAAATTGCTAAAATTGAAAGGATGTAGATAGAAGAAAGACATTGTATTTTTGAGTGTGCTTTCTCCTCCAAGAAAAAGCATCGAATGTAATATCGCTGCATTCGATAATCCCGATGCTTAGAGCATATTTAAAGTATATAAATCAATCTTTATCGAATCGTGCTCTCTGAATAATAATAATGAGTGGATAAAAATATTGACAAAATTTACAGTGCTTCAACTCTAAAACGTTTTAAGTTGAAGTATCTCAGCAAAAGTGAACGGAGAATGAAGTGGCAAGTTCATTGACAACTTTTGATGTTTTTATTTTTGCTCTTGAACTCTGAAACTAGGTGAGCTTGCAATTTTATTTAATACACGTTATAATTACAAGTATTTGTCCAAAAGAAATAATGTTCAGAAGATCGTGTCGATAAAATTCATCGAACGTAACAGCCAGATTTTGATTTTCAATCCGAATGTTGATCAAAACCCATGACCAAAATTGATTCTAAAAAAAAAAAAAAAAATACCGGCATCTCTCACGAGACAGGACCAACCTGAACATAACTAATCACACATTTGAAGCAATTGAACGATGGTATATTTTCTTTTTCTTAGGTTTGGTTTTAGGAGGACCCTTCACGCCATATTGGAGATGATTAGCCCTAAGCTTCCTCATTTGTTACGTTGGAAAGTTGTTGAACCAGAAGTCGAGGAATTTTTCATGACCGCGTGCAGAGAAGCGGCAGCTTTGAGAGAGCACGAATCGTCAGCAAGAAAAGATTTCCTCGCTATCCTGATAAACATCCGAAAATCTGAGGAAGCACTAAAACAGGGTGCTGAATCCCTTGACGACGAAAATGGTTAGAATTTATCATCACAAATCTGCAGACGTTTCAAAAATGAATCTATAGGGAAGAGGTCAGTCAAGGTTCATTGAGTAAACCAGTACCAGTCGAATGAATATCTATCTACTTAAATTATATTTTACAAAAGTAGCTCATTTCTAGCGATGAATAGATAGCCATCCGTCTAAGATACCTGAGTTCTGAAGGTGTTCTAAGTTGAGTTATCTCAGTTCTTTTTCAAGAAATCCGTTAGAAGTTATAGCTCCCAAATATATAAAAATGCCTGGTACATACATCGTCCGCTAAAATGTGTAGGTATTCCTAAATCTCAGATGAAATCAAATACAATAAAAATAAGATATCGCCTTCATTACTACGCAGGATTGCTCTAAAGATAAGAATAATACTTCTTTCCCCATAAATATGGGTCCGTAAACGCCCCTTTTTGAGCAAGGGTCCCAAGAGTTTTGGAAAATTTAGGTTTTTTTCGAAATAGCGACCACATGTTAAATGAGCCAAATGTCATAAAACTTGGTGTCTCGAAGCATTTTTACGTGTAGAAATTATGGACCACTTCAAAAAATTTAGAAATTAAGTCTGACTCTACTTCTCAGATTATCTTGTACTCCTAACGGCACGAATTTTAAGTTGCAGTAAAACAATTTAAAATAATCTGTGACATTTGAGCCGTTAACTCGTATATGACAATGGGGTCGTTAATGACCCTTTTGTTATATTTTTTTGGACCAAATTGCTGTGATTTAGGTCAACTTTATTGAAAAAACAGTTTTCGGATATTTGCAGCACGTATCAGTTTACTGGACCAAAAATTTTCATGTTTTTTTTTATCATTTTCAATTTTAAAATCCTAGGATGGTGATTTTTTAGGAGAAGACCTAAGAATTTCAAGTAATTCTGGGTATAAATGGGTTCATAATGCAAGATCACCTGAAAAGTACAGACATATTTCTGGACTTTTGGAGGTAGTTATAGATTTTACTCGTGAAAATACCTTGGGACACCAATTTTCATGACATTTGGTTCGTAGGTGTGGACGCTAAAAAACCACAAATGTCTCAATACTTTGGGGGCTTTAGCTGGAAAGAGGGGCATTCTTGGACCCATGTTTATAAGAAAAAAAAAAATCTTATTTCCACCTCTAGAACATGCTCTGAAAATTAATGTATTTAGTTTTGATACAACTTGTATAGTAACCGTATCTTTACAAACACAAACCAAAAACAATTAATTTATTTCATAAAATTTCGCTTCCTCAAAAGCCCATGAAATGAGGAAAATTTCATCGGAAGTAACATTTTTTATGATGGTGAGGTTATTGTTTTTCTCTCTTAAAAAAACAAAAAAAAAAAAACAATAAGCACCTACTCATATAATTCTTTATCATTCTTCGTTTCTTACTAACGATAAGTAAATTTAATTGGTCAAATAAATCAGTTATTAGGGTCATCCGCAGTGCACAAAAGGGGTTCGTAAAAAGGATCAAACACGGAAGAGTAGGTAGCTCAAAACCATGTTGACATTTTTTGACAAGGAATGGGTGCATACTGATGTTCAGAACATGTTTTCTAGGTTTATAATTATTTCGAGTTATACTTTTCAAGAAGTTTACCTTTATCAAACTGCTGTCGTTTTAGATCTGTTGTTCTCAGACCATATCATAGCAGGCATTATATCTTCATTCTTCGGTGCGGGATTTGAACCGGCTGCTGCAACTATGACACTGTGCCTCTTTGAACTTGCTCAGCATCCGGAAGTTTTGGAGAAACTTTACGCAGAGATCCAATCAGTCAAAGAAGAGTTTGGCGAAGAAATAACTTACGAATCGCTTAAGAAGTTCCGATATACAACCCAAGTTATAGAGGGTATGTCCCGTTCATTACATTCTTTTGCGTATTATGGTTATTGTGGAACTTCATCTACACAAAAAATGCAAACCTGAATCTCTCAGTTACCATCTTGATTGCTCGAACTCGATGGCTGATGCTTAAATATGCATGCCATATTTATTGAGATGAATAAGTATTATCTCTCCCCCCCCCCAAGTCACTAGACAGTCGTTGATCTTTGTTCCATGTAAGAGATGTTGGTAATCTAGGAAGAAATGAACGAAGCACTACATCTGTGTCAGTTGCAATTCTTGGCTAGATGGCAAATTTTATTCTTGTAATATTTTAAGGAGTGTATTCCTTTTCTATACATAAACATATAAACAGTGGCTCTCATGTAACATAATGCTAGAAAAACGGCAAAATCATTGTTAAGTTATCTGTAGGTTTCAAACTCTTCTTCGTAAGAGTACAAGTTAGGTTAACCTCATTGAAACTCGAATGTGTATCGACTACTTTTCGCGGGTAAAATTATAGATTTAGATGTAGTCCCATAGTGACGTCTGCAAAGCCTCCCTCATGACTTCACTTTTTAGATTACTAAGTTGAGGAGTGAATTTTAGAACTTTTCAATCTGATCTCTATCGCTTTTATCTTATGGAGTTAGAATTACACTATATTTACAAATATTTGCTTTTATTCGATGACAAAAGTTTAATAGGACCCATTTTGTAGCTAAAAATCCTAATTCTAAGGCAGCACAGATTCTTATTCACAAATCTGCTCTAAAATCATAATCATTGGAATAGTTACTGTGAGCAGTTGCAAAAGGGAGGAGCTTCTGATAGAGAGCGACAGTTGACCCTATAGTTTTGCTCCTTGAAGTTTTTAATAATGTGATTTTTACCTTAAGATGAGGATTTGGGACGCGTCGTAGGAGGTTTTGGCTATGTTTCACTCGTCAATTGAATAGGTACTGGTGGGCGATTAAAATAATTATTGAAAATTCAACGCAAGCCTTCTTCACGTTTCACGATGTCAAAAAAATTCCACAACGAATTCCGAGCGCTCAGCGCATCTTCGTGTTTCGCTTCAAATAAAAAAAAATAAATTAGAACGTGCAAATGTTCAATAACTATTGGATTTGAACCTCATTTTTCTGAATTCTTATGATTATAGAAACCTTGCGGTTGTATCCGGTGGCTGCAGTTCTCGCAAGGCAGTGCACGGAGCCTTTTGTGATTCCCGAATCTGGAGTTGTGATCGACAAGGGTGTGAAAGTATTCCTTCCTATTTACAGCTTGCAGCGGGATGCTAAATATTTTTCTGACCCCACTGCATTCGACCCAGAGAGATTTTCGGAAGCGAACAAAGAGAAAATCTTGCCGGGAACTTATTTACCCTTCGGTGATGGACCTAGAGTTTGTGTTGGTGGGTATTTTTCCCATTTGAAAAATCTGTCTCCTACATTTGTCTCATGGCTGTTATTTTTTGCAAAAATTTATTGACTCATTTGCAATGAAATATTGATTTTTTAAAGCAATATGGCTCATCTAGCAGACGTTTTTGCCACAAAGAATATAAGCGTTGATGATAATGTAAAATGGTGTAATATTAACAATGCGCTTTAAACTACTCTAAAATTAGAACGTTCTCATTTATAATACTAGACATTAGAGAAAGATGACACTTCTTAGGAACACAAGATAGTAAGAGACACAGTGGTGTCGTTGTTTGGAACCAGTAATCCTAGATTATATTTGTAAGAATGAAGCTAAGTTCCGGGAGAACCGTTGCACCGTTCGGGAGGGGCCTGGTACCGATCGGTCGGGCTCGGCTCCAATGCTTCGGGAAAATTATAAGTTTTTCCGTGCGGGCCCCGCGTCCCTTTTTAAAATGCTAAAAACTTTTCTCTCAAAAAGTTGTGCGAAAAGGATGCGAATCAGTTCGTTTTGTAAGGGTGGGAGAGAGAAGCGAGATTTTGTCGTCTTTTTTTAAATGCATACGTGCGGAAGAGCATACGATTTTGTACGCGTGTGAGCGAGAAACGTGATGCTCTGACAAGTTTTTTTTTAAGTAGATTCCATGAATCTACTTATTGCGGAGGGTGCGATGTTGGATTTTTCGGGAAATTTTATCAAATGAGCACGTTTCATGGTCCCCTGAGTGAGAAAATACCACTCGTTGAAAATTGTATATATATATATATATATATATATATATATATATATATATATATATATATATATATATATATATATATATATATATATATATATATATATATATATATATATATATATATATATATATATATATATATATATATATATATATATATATATATATATATATATATATATTATATATATATATATATATATATATATATATATATATATATATATATATATATATATATATATCTTTATATGTATGTTTCAGCCAGTTTTACCGTTTTTATGTCCCACGATCCTGTTCGTAATTTTTGGTTTTTGTTCTTGAAATTTTTCTCAACTATTTGTTGGGTTTATTTCTTGGATGAGTTCGAAGATGGTGTAAATCCGATTGTTAGTTTTCGCGCTATGGGCCGTGTTTGAGTCGTAAAATGTGTTTTTGAGGTTTGTTTTTAGGAGTGTTTGTATTGAGCGTTTTTTTGGGAAAATTTATGTTGGCCGTTTTGTTACGCAACTTTTTTACTCGAGTCATTTTTTTGTGTTTTGCGTTGTAAGCGAGTTAAAGTGATGTGTTTTTCGGGTTTTTTGGCAGTGTTTTTATATGAAGAAATGGTTGTTTTGATTTGTAAATTTTAGTATATGTGGTGGTGGATGGTTTTAGTTCATATGCTCTTTTCCTTGAATTTTCCTTGTGTTTTACGTGTTTTACGAGCTATTTAGTTTCTTATGGGATTTTACAAGTAAAAGACACGGATGGCGTATTGGTATAATTGCTCTTTCTTTGTTTTACACGTACACTGTTGCTTAGGTACGTTATTTATTTATTTTCTTGTTTTATCATTTTCAATTTTAAAATCCTAGGATGGTGATTTTTAGGAGAAGACCTAAGAATTTCAAGTAATCTGGGTATAAATGGGTTCATAATGCAAGATCACCTGAAAAGTACAGACATATTTCTGGACTTTTGGAGGTAGTTATAGATTTTACTCGTGAAAATACCTTGGGACACCAATTTTCATGACATTTGGTTCGTAGGTGTGGACGCTAAAAAACCACAAATGTCTCAATACTTTGGGGGCTTTAGCTGGAAAGAGGGGCATTCTTGGACCCATGTTTATAAGAAAAAAAAAAATCTTATTTCCACCTCTAGAACATGCTCTGAAAATTAATGTATTTAGTTTTGATACAACTTGTATAGTAACCGTATCTTTACAAACACAAACCAAAAACAATTAATTTATTTCATAAAATTTCGCTTCCTCAAAAGCCCATGAAATGAGGAAAATTTCATCGGAAGTAACATTTTTTATGATGGTGAGGTTATTGTTTTTCTCTCTTAAAAAAACAAAAAAAAAAAAACAATAAGCACCTACTCATATAATTCTTTATCATTCTTCGTTTCTTACTAACGATAAGTAAATTTAATTGGTCAAATAAATCAGTTATTAGGGTCATCCGCAGTGCACAAAAGGGGTTCGTAAAAAGGATCAAACACGGAAGAGTAGGTAGCTCAAAACCATGTTGACATTTTTTGACAAGGAATGGGTGCATACTGATGTTCAGAACATGTTTTCTAGGTTTATAATTATTTCGAGTTATACTTTTCAAGAAGTTTACCTTTATCAAACTGCTGTCGTTTTAGATCTGTTGTTCTCAGACCATATCATAGCAGGCATTATATCTTCATTCTTCGGTGCGGGATTTGAACCGGCTGCTGCAACTATGACACTGTGCCTCTTTGAACTTGCTCAGCATCCGGAAGTTTTGGAGAAACTTTACGCAGAGATCCAATCAGTCAAAGAAGAGTTTGGCGAAGAAATAACTTACGAATCGCTTAAGAAGTTCCGATATACAACCCAAGTTATAGAGGGTATGTCCCGTTCATTACATTCTTTTGCGTATTATGGTTATTGTGGAACTTCATCTACACAAAAAATGCAAACCTGAATCTCTCAGTTACCATCTTGATTGCTCGAACTCGATGGCTGATGCTTAAATATGCATGCCATATTTATTGAGATGAATAAGTATTATCTCTCCCCCCCCCCAAGTCACTAGACAGTCGTTGATCTTTGTTCCATGTAAGAGATGTTGGTAATCTAGGAAGAAATGAACGAAGCACTACATCTGTGTCAGTTGCAATTCTTGGCTAGATGGCAAATTTTATTCTTGTAATATTTTAAGGAGTGTATTCCTTTTCTATACATAAACATATAAACAGTGGCTCTCATGTAACATAATGCTAGAAAAACGGCAAAATCATTGTTAAGTTATCTGTAGGTTTCAAACTCTTCTTCGTAAGAGTACAAGTTAGGTTAACCTCATTGAAACTCGAATGTGTATCGACTACTTTTCGCGGGTAAAATTATAGATTTAGATGTAGTCCCATAGTGACGTCTGCAAAGCCTCCCTCATGACTTCACTTTTTAGATTACTAAGTTGAGGAGTGAATTTTAGAACTTTTCAATCTGATCTCTATCGCTTTTATCTTATGGAGTTAGAATTACACTATATTTACAAATATTTGCTTTTATTCGATGACAAAAGTTTAATAGGACCCATTTTGTAGCTAAAAATCCTAATTCTAAGGCAGCACAGATTCTTATTCACAAATCTGCTCTAAAATCATAATCATTGGAATAGTTACTGTGAGCAGTTGCAAAAGGGAGGAGCTTCTGATAGAGAGCGACAGTTGACCCTATAGTTTTGCTCCTTGAATTTTTTAATAATGTGATTTTACCTTAAGATGAGGATTTGGGACGCGTCGTAGGAGGTTTTGGCTATGTTTCACTCGTCAATTGAATAGGTACTGGTGGGCGATTAAAATAATTATTGAAAATTCAACGCAAGCCTTCTTCACGTTTCACGATGTCAAAAAATTCCACAACGAATTCCGAGCGCTCAGCGCATCTTCGTGTTTCGCTTCAAATAAAAAAAATAAATTAGAACGTGCAAATGTTCAATAACTATTGGATTTGAACCTCATTTTTCTGAATTCTTATGATTATAGAAACCTTGCGGTTGTATCCGGTGGCTGCAGTTCTCGCAAGGCAGTGCACGGAGCCTTTTGTGATTCCCGAATCTGGAGTTGTGATCGACAAGGGTGTGAAAGTATTCCTTCCTATTTACAGCTTGCAGCGGGATGCTAAATATTTTTCTGACCCCACTGCATTCGACCCAGAGAGATTTTCGGAAGCGAACAAAGAGAAAATCTTGCCGGGAACTTATTTACCCTTCGGTGATGGACCTAGAGTTTGTGTTGGTGGGTATTTTTCCCATTTGAAAAATCTGTCTCCTACATTTGTCTCATGGCTGTTATTTTTTGCAAAAATTTATTGACTCATTTGCAATGAAATATTGATTTTTTAAAGCAATATGGCTCATCTAGCAGACGTTTTTGCCACAAAGAATATAAGCGTTGATGATAATGAAAAATGGTGTAATATTAACAATGCGCTTTAAACTACTCTAAAATTAGAACGTTCTCATTTATAATACTAGACATTAGAGAAAGATGACACTTCTTAGGAACACAAGATAGTAAGAGACACAGTGGTGTCGTTGTTTGGAACCAGTAATCCTAGATTATATTTGTAAGAATGAAGCTAAGTTCCGGGAGAACCGTTGCACCGTTCGGGAGGGGCCTGGTACCGATCGGTCGGGCTCGGCTCCAATGCTTCGGGAAAATTATAAGTTTTTCCGTGCGGGCCCCGCGTCCCTTTTTAAAATGCTAAAAACTTTTCTCTCAAAAAGTTGTGCGAAAAGGATGCGAATCAGTTCGTTTTGTAAGGGTGGGAGAGAGAAGCGAGATTTTGTCGTCTTTTTTTAAATGCATACGTGCGGAAGAGCATACGATTTTGTACGCGTGTGAGCGAGAAACGTGATGCTCTGACAAGTTTTTTTTTAAGTAGATTCCATGAATCTACTTATTGCGGAGGGTGCGATGTTGGATTTTTCGGGAAATTTTATCAAATGAGCACGTTTCATGGTCCCCTGAGTGAGAAAATACCACTCGTTGAAAATTGTATATATATATATATATATATATATATATATATATATATATATATATATATATATATATATATATATATATATATATATATATATATATATATATATATATATATATATATATATATATATATATATATATATATATATATATATATATATATATATATATATATATATATATATATATATATATATATATATATATATATATATATATATATATATATATATATATATATATATCTTTATATGTATGTTTCAGCCAGTTTTACCGTTTTTATGTCCCACGATCCTGTTCGTAATTTTTGGTTTTTGTTCTTGAAATTTTTCTCAACTATTTGTTGGGTTTATTTCTTGGATGAGTTCGAAGATGGTGTAAATCCGATTGTTAGTTTTCGCGCTATGGGCCGTGTTTGAGTCGTAAAATGTGTTTTGAGGTTTGTTTTTAGGAGTGTTTGTATTGAGCGTTTTTTTTGGGAAAATTTATGTTGGCCGTTTTGTTACGCAACTTTTTTACTCGAGTCATTTTTTTGTGTTTTGCGTTGTAAGCGAGTTAAAGTGATGTGTTTTTCGGGTTTTTTGGCAGTGTTTTTATATGAAGAAATGGTTGTTTTGATTTGAAAATTTTTAGTATATGTGGTGGTGGATGGTTTTAGTTCATATGCTCTTTTCCTTGAATTTTCCTTGTGTTTTACGTGTTTTACGAGCTATTTAGTTTCTTATGGGATTTTACAAGTAAAAGACACGGATGGCGTATTGGTATAATTGCTCTTTCTTTGTTTTACACGTACACTGTTGCTTAGGTACGTTATTTATTTATTTTCTTGTTTTATCAGCTGCTCTTATTCAGATTTATTCCTCATTACCGTTACAAAGATTACACATTTTTCAATCTTTGTACTATAATCTTTTTCTCATGGTCATTTTTATTTAAATGTTGAACAGCTGATAAAAAAAAAGAAAATTGAATAATTCAAAGAAAATCATAACATAACCTATTTACTGAAATTTGTGAAAAACTTATATAACCTAGCTTTTATTTCTCACTTGCATTGTAAAGATTACACATTCCTCTGTTGGTAATATAATCTTTTTCACAATTATATTTGGATTTTGAGCAGCTGATAAAATAAAAAAGAAAAATTCAGAGAAAAATTCAACGAAAATTATAACTTATATTTAAATTTGTGAAAAAATGATTTAACCAAGCATGGAATCTACTTCGTCTTACCGGCCTGCCGGGAGGCATTTTTTAATTCGATCGCACGATTTGACGTTACCATGGCGATCTTCATCATATGTTTTACTCGCGGAAGGAACCGTTCGGGTAGACGCGTTTTAATAGCGATTTCATGATATCGATGTATAGCTTCGACTTTTTATCCATATTTTTACGTAGATATACACAATGAGAGAGTCACAGTGCTGCTAGCTGTGTCGAGAAATATACCAGGCACTTCAAACTTAATGAAAAATTTGTATAAATATTTTATGTTAAATACGGCAGCACTGTACAGTCTTCGATTGATGATGGCTTGACGAGGTTGCTATATAGCTTCGCGATGTATAGAGCTTCGATACTTATCATATGTTTCATATGCATAGATATATACAGAATAGTACAATCAACGATGACTTGATGACATCGGTGCATTGATTCAATATCTCGAATATAACCCAGCAAATTTGAGTTAGGTTTCGAGAATTTATAAAGAAACTAAATGATTAGGGTTATTATTCATAAGTTGAGACGGTGGTTATACTTTTCTCATTAATAATATACTGTCAAATATTACTGAATACTGAGTCAAGAAAATAATTGGTTTTCTGTTGAAAATGCATCGTTTACTTTAAATGTATAAGTGATTCATCCAAGAATACTACTTACTAACGAACCAAAAATATGGTTATAGATTTTTTCATTTTTAAGTTGGCGATTTGAGTTGTTTTCGTTTCAGTTCGCGTTTTGGCGAGGTTATGATGTTTTTAAGGTCTGTTTTTTCCCTATTTAAATAAAAAAAAAGAAGACAAAGTTTCGATAGATCTCTTGAGCCTTGAGTATGTAGTTTTTATGGTTCATTTGATTGTATACCTGTTATTTTTTAATCTGTGCAGTAATATTAGTGGGCCAGTGCGACGTTTATTTCAAAACAGATGGTTCTTTTAGTGATGACTTGGCGATGACGTCATCCGGTGATGAGCGTTCCAAACATAGACTGTCTCTCTTGCTCTCACGTAACCCCCATGTTGTACTGCTATACTCTAATTTTTTAAAAAAAAAAAAAAAACGTATGTAGAGACATCTTTTGTGAAATATTTTTTGGCAGAAATGAATTCCTAAATTTTAATGCGATTTTGCTATTAATATGCCGTAATACGAGACCCTGTGTATACAAATCAGGACACTAGAAAGAGATGGGTATACACATGGGGATTGGAGGTCACGGGAGAGTGGCTGGGTGAGATAGTTTGGAACGCTATGCGAGTTTTGTCACAACCGATTGCAACCGATGAGTGCATTATTGATGCAATTTTTGGCTAACCGTTCACTTCACACTAAAACTCTATATGGTGAACTTGAGATGCCCTTAGATGCTGGAACTGGGTCCAATGGACCCGTTGCGTTGTACGCTAAAATCGGCTGCCAGTAACTGTTCTCTGGTTATACAAACTTGAGCTTCGTGAAGTGTCTAAAAAAACTCAAAAAATAGGAATTTCATCATTGGGAGGGGGGGGGGGGGAGGCGACCATTCAAAAGCGCCAATCCCCAAAAAAGATAAGCCAAAAGCGCAAAAACATGCACGAAGGAATTTTTGAAAAAGTAGCCCAAAAACGGCAATTTGCTGCAAAATCAGTGGTCAAACAGCGCTAAAAGAATGACCCTAAAATCTTAGACGAAGTTTACCTGAATTTTCGAGCCAACCTATTTCAAAAAATTACTGTCGTTAATAAAGGGCTGTTTGAAAAAGGCATAGTTCTCCCGCGCAAAGTTTCTCTTCCATTCATATATAGATTTTTGATATTCACTGAAACGCAATGTCTTATTGTCATGTCAGTTCAACGAAAGGTTATCGTAGGTGTGCGATCTCGGTCATGCATTTGTTTGCTTAACCCGGACTTCTCATTTTATTGATGTGAATGCAGGTTTCTCACTATCGCTATCTCAATCTCTCCTTCCGTTCTTTTCTCTGTACAGTTATAAATCGTATAATCCACATGCGCTAATGCGGTGCATCCAAATGCGCCGATTCTGAGGGTTTCGGCGTCTCCATGAGCGACAAAAAAAAAATTGCGGTTTTGGATCGGGCCCTCTTGAGAACGACTACCCCTAAAAAATGTTTAAGTTTCATGTAAAGGGGTTTGGGCGGGGGTTATGCTATTTATGCCCCTCCAAATAATGACTCCTGTTTTCTAAACCTTTGGTGTACCTGAGAAAATAACACTTCAGTATTTCAGGAATAATAGAGTAAGTTTTTAGATTTCGTTCTTCGGAGCAAGATTAGATGGGTGAATAGCAAACGGAGTTAGGGAGTGGATGATATCGAGTCAAAGTCTTAGCTCGAAAAAACAAAAATCACGCGCAAGACGCGAAACAGAACGCTTGGCCGCGAAGCGGCCACCGGCCACTAGTAATATATATAACTCTAAGGAGTTTTGTTGAGGACGGATTTTAGTGAAGCCTTCATTGGAGCGGGTATGCAAATTTGGATGCAGCAAATAATTTATGTCTGGTTTTAAGTAGAAAAGAAACCCAGACTTGGCGTTCTTACATTTTAAATGTGGGTACCTTGGAGACCCAACAATAATTGTTGAGTGAGCTGCACTAAAACATACCCAACAGGTGGAGACCTTGAAGTCAGGTCAGAGACTCTTCATAACTCTCTGCCCAAGCACCAGGTAGTGTGGACCAAACTCTAACAATGAAATCTTATGGATGTAAACCCTTGAGACGTAAGATTTGATGTACCTACTTACCTGAGTTTCATGGACAGCAAAGGTTCAACCTCTCTGCCTCTCTCTATGCTGATTCAATGGGAAGAATAAGACGACCAATAAATAGCTGGTCTTTTGTCTTACCCTCTTAGAACAATAAGGATTGACAAACAAATGCTGAGGGGAGAGTGCCTGGCAAACAGTCTTATAATCTAGGTATAGGTAAATATTATTGTTTGTGGACATATAAATTACTTTGCGTTGAACATTTCTCCGAGTGTAAGCAAATGTCTGCGCATAACGCCTAAGAGTTGTCAAACGCCAAACAATTTGAAAATACCTCTACTCAGTGGCATCGCGTGGTAGGTATCTAGCAATGCTGCATTTCATTCATTTAAATCCATGCAAAATATCACTTAGAGAGAGTGCACCATGCAAGTCCTATAGTTCAACCTCTTAAATACATCTGAATGGATAAACGCAACGTTGCCAGATTGCAGACAACCACACTGCCTCTACTTATTTAAGGGTGGAAATCACCACTTGCAATTAAATAAAATAAACTCATAAGTTAATTAACTTGCAGTTTGAGGAAAATGCCTCAGATGTAACAAAAGTTTCTGTTTCAAATACCAATCTTTGGTAAGTAGGGTGATTGACAAGGCGTACTAGCTAACGCAAATATTTTGACCTCTAAGAATACAAACGAAGCGCATAATGTTGCTTTGACTCCCTGAGAATTTCCAACATATCTCCAAAGTTAAAACTTTTGTGTCTGGTAATATGCACACAAATGAACTCAGTCTCTGGACTTACTTAGGCAGACCAAATTATACTTATGTGCGAGTTGCACTTAAATACTTAAAAGTTTACCTAGGGTGAGAGCCACAGAGGATGCTAGAAATACTTGCTGCCTGCAGATTGCCTGTGGAGTTGTTTTCCCTAGTTCTTACAGCGGTGGCTAAGGCTCCAGAGCTTTCAGTATCAAATGATTCCACTGAGTGAGACTTTAGAGGAATCTTACAATTGATTACAAGTGATTATCAATTTACAAACTAACTGATGAACTGAAAAGCAGGTTTCCTGGTAACTATCAAATTAACACGTGTTATTTTTTAAGAAAACTTACTTGCGAAAAACTTCGTTTACCGTCTCTGGGGTCTGATTACTTTTCAGCGGGCTGATTATAAACAATTGTATAGTAATGCTATTCAGTCAATGATCACATACATGTTAATCTTCTGGGTGGTGTTATTGCGTTAGGTTTCATTCCGATAGAAACCCTTCCATCTCGATTGAAACCCTTCCATCTCTGCAGAAATTCACCAATGACTCCTGAGCTATCCGAGAATTTCCGCAGAGGTGGGATGGTTTCTATACGGATTAAACCTATCGGAATGATACCACCCATGAGATAACACGTACTTGATTGATCATCGACTCAATGGCGTTACGATACAATCATTTATAATCAGCCTGCTGAGGGATTATGTCACGGCGAATGAAATTTCTTAACTTACTTGCGTTTTCTCTGAAGTAGCATAAGCTTGAAGCAAATTGCTCACGGATGTACTACAATGAATAGTTTAAAATTGATAAGCGCTTGGACTGGAAAGACACAATAAATAATAAACAGTCCCCAAACAGTATCTAGCAGGATGTCATTCAAAGAATAACACGTTGAAAGCACTGCACACTTGGCCTACCTAGTTATGACCCGTCAACTACCTTGGTACCTATGTCTCGCTGTGCTTTAAGTTTAATGACTCCTTCGACACTTTCATAAGTGATAAAACTGCAATGGGTACCCTATAATTCATAAGGCAAGAGGTGAGACTGTCAATCAATAATAATAATAATACCTGAGTATTAATTGTCGTTGCCGGAGTGAGCGGAAAATGTAAACGATCAATCAGACATTTTATTTTCTGGAACAATCTGTTTCTAACTCTCACAAGGCAAAACGAGGATGGATTGAAGTTACCCAGAGAGGAGTATAACTCTGAAAAGGAAAATTTTGGTCTCCGCTAACCGACAGGTTTCGTTCGAAGAGAGGGTGACTAGTCAGAAGATCAAAAACATACACTCAGTCAATAGACTTCAGCAATGTTTCGGCGAATCAAAACAAGAGTGAAATTGAACGTTTATTTGCTTCGAAAGAATGGAAGAACAGAAATAGACTTAACATCTGTGAGACATGCCCGACATAAATGATGATTGCGAGTTTGAGAGGATGAGAGCTGGAGCTGCAAGCTGCAATAAGAAAGTACATAACCTAACTCTACCTAACAATCGTTGCAACTTGCAAACAACAAACCAAGTCCTACCCGCCATCTTTGAAATTTGCGATCTGGCTTTTCTCAACCTGACATCCATTTTTTACCGATAACTTTCTTATTTGGCAATGAAATCGAGCCTACTTGGCAAAAGCACGTTCCTTGAATTTCAAGGATTGCATCCGTACCAACGATTCTTAATTACAAGCCATGGTCATTGCTGTAGCCTTGGCTAAAGAATGGTCTTAAAAACAGCAAATTTCGACGGTTATTTCGTTTTATCTCCCTTAATACTTATCAAAATAGATTTTCCTTCAAAAGCGAGCATCCTGACGACAAGCCGGTTCTTTTGGTACCAAGCATTTAATGTTTCGTGCAGTAGTTGCCTGGATAATGATGTCAGAATGTGGAGTACCGCGAGATGCCATTCTTGAGCGATTTACCCTAATAAATAAGGGTTTTTGGACGATTTCTCTTCCAAATCTAACTAATAAGAAAATTCCTTCGGATACGCACTGCTTCATGACATGCGGATTCCGAATATATACAACACTTGAGGGTTTTGTTCTACGGTTTACTCGGAAACCGTGTCAAACCGGCCGAATTTCCATGAAATGCCATGAAATGAGCTGATGCGTGTATAATAAGTGTTCACGGTGCTCTCCCAGGTTGCGTTTTCTGACTTGGCCTGGGCGGTATTTCCAATGTCCGACATTGCCGATAAACAAGTTTGTTTTACCAACAAATCGTTAAATCTGACGATCATATATCAAACAACATGATAATTCGTGATGTTTTAAATCATACTGTGTTTTCTTTTTTGTTTTAGCCCAACGCTTCGCCATAATGGATATGAAATACATGTTAGTTACATTACTCTCAAAATACACAGTCCACACTACTGCGGAAACCAACAAAAATATTGTTTTTGATCCGACTTCTTTCACCCTAACTCCAGTGGGAGATCTCAAACTACGGTTTCAAAGAAGAATATAATCATAAGGATATTTCATTACTCCCGAAATGTAATGCAAATCAGATTTAGTGGATACAGTTGAAAAGGAACAACGAAACTACTACTAATAGAACTGGATTCTGATCCCGATGTATAAAGTTGGTTGTAGATGTTGAACCAGTTAACAACAATGACCCCAGATTAATGTAGATAAAAGTTTGGGCATTAACAGATAGGAGAGTTGCATGCTCAAGGGCGTACCTAGAAACAAAATTAGAGGGGAACAAAACCGATAAAGTGAGGCGGGGTAACTGGCAAAGTCAACGTGTGTATGTATGGGGACACTTTTTTGAGAACGGGAGGCTAAATAATAATTGTTGAAAATGAAATTTCTGTGACTGAAAAGCCGAGAAAATAAAAAAAAATCAGAAATTTTTTTAACCCCCCTTCTCCCTTCTTTTCGAGCCCAAGCTCCACCCATGGTAACTGGGTAGGAGTTACTAATTATTTTTTTTTTAAATTTCTAGTTCGAGCTTTTTTCTACCTCTTTATCTGCAAGGAAAAGTCCCGTTGTATTTTTTGTTTGATGTAAATAAAATTTTTGTTATTTTAAATTTTGAATGTTTGAGGTTATGTTTTTGTATTAATTATAATTTAAAAGAAGCAGTCAAAAGTCTAATATCAACCTCTTTTTTTTTTTTTTTTTTTAAATCAAAATATTTTTGTCTGGAGGTAACCAGTTACTCCGGACCCGCGCTGCGCCGGCCGCGCAGTGGGTTATTTGGGTGCAAGTATAAAATTTCTTCTGGTGGTCCTCAATTTTAATGATTCAATGGCTAGAAACTACTGTCTTAGTCCTAATTACTCCTAGTTATTTAAAAAAATTTAACTTGAACAACTTTCAGATAGTTTCTTGGCTCAAAAGTGATGTTGTAAGTTTGTAACCATCATCAAAAGCGTTGGAAATTCAGCAATTTAAAACTGACTAAAAAGTAATTTAATCTGACAAATGATGGTCAGAACTAAGAAATACTGATGGAAAGAATAAACTTTAACCCATTTGAGCTAAATTTCATTCGAGAGGAAGTCTAAATGTTAGAAAAAAGATAACTTTGATGATTCGAAAGATTCGCATGGAGGAGTGGCATACCCTCAAAGCATGAGAAACAAGCATGCCGTACTTCTAGAGTAACTTTAGTTAACTTTTACTATTAACAAGAGTGCTTCGAGGGGTAAAATTATACGACTGGCTATACGAGGAATATTTATGACTGACGCAGGCTGAAAATTATAATGACATCATTATTTTGCGTTTGAATAACTGCGATTAAAAATACACTTCTTCCAAAATATTCAGGTGTCTAGAAAAAAGATAAGAGAAAATAAAAGTATCACTGATAGGTTTGAAATCACGTTTATTCACGTTTGCTGATAAACAATTTTAGCGCTATTTATCGTATGGGTAAAATAAAAAAAAAATGAAGAAATAAACTCTAATTTTAACCTTAAAAATAAATTGACACTTGCACGTTTGACACTAACGAGAAACGGCAGAACAAAGTTGAGCACTGGATTGCTTGGAAATAGAGCCGGGAACTATCAACTAATCCTTTCAACAAACACGACAGTCACAATTATTAGCTCTCGTTCGAATATTGTAAATTGGTCTTGATCTATGTCAACATCAAGATAGATATAGAGAAAATGTATGAATGGAAGGTGGAGCAAGACAAGCGTATGTGTGTGTGTGTGAGAGAGAGTGAAATCTTCGTGATAAAGTAGCCATCGCACTATGGTCTGAGATCGCCAAAAAGTGGCCAGGAAGCAGAAACCTAATTTCTTATCAATTTATCGTTTACAAACTTTCAAGACCAATTTCAATCACAGAAAACACTTTTAACAGGTATCTCAAACCAGAAAATGTGAGAGGAAAGTTTTAAATTGATCTCATCCCCCCCTGCTCCTTCTTCCCTGTTGCGGGCGCCCATGGTGATTTATGGTGATAAAATGTCTAGAATTATCCACTTGGATGTACTCAAGTACTTAAAATACTTAATTTACCAAGCATCAACGCACTATGGTCTGAGATCGTCAAAAGTATGGCCAAAAATCAGAAAGTAAATTTCTCACCAATTTATCATTTATAAACTTTCAAGTCAATTTTAATCCTAAAAACACTTTCACACAGTACTAAAAACATAGAGGTGGCACTGGAAAGTATTAAATTAAGCTTATAAGGTAGAGAACGATGATTTTTGATGAATTTTTTTCCACCGATTTTTTGCCTCTTTTTTTCGATCTCTGATCAAAGTATGCAACGGTGAAAACTCGTTCAACAATTCGACAATCTTCAAACCATTCACTTTGAAATTTTTTTTTTCTTAAAAGTGGTTTTTTGGCTCACTTTCTCGATCCAGAAGATTTCAGAGTATCTAGAAAGCCCAATAAGTCGAAGAAAACGTAGTAGAATTTTTCACAATGACGTTCAAAAGGTAGCTTGGCGTCAGTGGCGTAGCCAAGGGGGGGGGGGGTTGTCCAGTGGGTCTGCCCCCCTCTCCTTGACACTAAAATTTTTCCTAAAAAAGGGTAATTTTTTGTGTTTTCAGACAAATTGGACCAAATTAGTATCTTTAGACCCCCTCCCCTTGACAATTTTCGGACCTCCGCCCCCCACCCCTAGGAAAATTCTTGTCTACGCCTGCTGCTTGGCGTCAAAGTGGTCAAAGCGACACTTCTACAACCTTCGACTCATATACAACTTGAAACTTTTTCCTGAAGAAACGGAGATATGATCCACATTCTAGATGATTTAATGATCAAGAAAAGACATCTCAGAGTATCCAATAATCCCCATAAATCGAAGAAAACGCGTTTCAGGTTTTTCCTCAACCACACTTGAAAGGCATCTTGACGTAAAAGTGACAATTTTACAATCTTCGACTCTAAACTTTTAACTTTAAACTTTTTGAAACAATAATCATGGTCAAAAATAGAAATAACGTCACTTTGTTGTGACAATAATAGAGTGCGACAAGAAAAATTCTCAAGTCCTGCGAGAAGAGTTTTCCTAGCTTTAACTGCAATATCGATTCTGACTTGGCTTGGGCGGCAACCGTCACTTATGATATTAAAAAGCCTTTGCACACACGACTCATGTGTGAACATGAAATGTGTAAATGGTGTGAGTGCGTTAGTACACATGATTGTGTGTGTGAAAGACCTTGCTGCGTTAATTTCCCTACAAACACAAATCTTCTACTTCAAACGCTCGTATCTTAGATCTTGCATCACAGATTTTTCCCCTTTTAGTGTATGGACAATCGACATAGATCATCGACGTTATTGGAGTCAAAATCAGTCCGCGAAAACCGAGCCGTGTCCCTTGTTCTTAAAAACCAAAGATTCAGTTAAAGATTCACGTCTCGTAGAAACAGCTCGGATTGGTTTAATTTAAAACTTTCAAATAAAAGTTAGTCCAGCATTTGAACTATGTATTTAGAAAGAAAATACAAATAATTCATGGTGTCTATGTTCGTGATTTGTGGTGATTTTTGTGCCTACATTTTTGCTTTTCCGGTAACCACGAGATAAACAGGTCAGTACACAGCACAAGAACAATTTTTGTGTGTTTTTTATGTTTTTTATGTTTTTTTTTTTTTTTGCAAACAGTCTCTTTACGGGTAATTCTCTGGTTTCACAAACCATATCCCAGCGTTAGTCTTACATCAATTTTTTCAGTGTGCTGATTTTTAAAAGTGAAAAGTGTGCATATAATGGAAACAATAAGCCTTCATTTGTGGCAGAGACGAAAAAGGTTTTTTGCTGAAATTTTGCGGAAACAAAGAATTACCCTTACCTACCATCTTGATGGTACTTTGTAATCAACAAAATTGTTTTATTATGATTGAAATGAAATTGGAAGGGATTTAATCTTTCATAAAATCTTGCGCTTATCCTGTACCTAGTGTGATTCCAGACGGATCACGAGGGGACTTAGTCGACCGCTAGACCAATTTTTGGTTTATTAGGGATTTCTGTTGACGAACACTGACAACTTTGGATCGTCAGAACCTCGATTTGTACCATGAAAATATTTCTGTGAAAATATATTGTACGAAATGATATTTAATTTGTTAACACGCCCAGAATCGCGAGGTATTTCTGGCATCAGTTGGTCTTCCTGCGAGGAGTACCACCTTAAAAATTTGTTCTGAACAAATAATTAGGATAGGTGGCAGGAGTAAAAAGTCGCTGTCGGAACACAAATAATTCACAAAAAACCAAAGATGATTTTATGCAGCTTACGCGAAATTATGACCCAAAAAATAATTTTTCTTTATTACACACATTTTCCTCGTAATCCTCACGGGGAGTTGTCAATTTACTACAGATGGTATTAAAATTGCAAAAAACACCATATTCAATATTAACATCCTTTTGACGCTATTTTCGACCAAATGTTTTCAAAAAATGGTTCAACCCATAGGCAAAAAAAATTGTTTATTTAATGGAGTACATGTTCTGCAAATTTAGTAACTCTCTTTTTTGTATTTTTGTATTTTGTATTTTGTTTTTTTCATTCATTTTTATTTTTATTTTTGTTTTGAACATGCATGCAGTATGGCTACTATTTTCATTTTGGTCGTGGTCAAAATTGGACATACAGGTCCTGCTAAAAGATAGATACAATTCAAATTATCGCTGCGAGGTATCAAAAGTGCGTTGCTATATTGCTACGAAAATTATTGTTTGCGCTTGATGGCCGTTAGATTTGTTTTGTTATGATATAGGCAGCTCAAAAATTGTCCTATTTGATACGGCTGTTCACTAGTCATATCGCACGCCATTCACAGGTTTTTGATAGCAGGGTAGGATACTCACTCGTTATTATTTTATACCTGTCTATTTTTCATCGGTAATTACTCGAATGAGAGGGTGTTTATAACGTTCCGACAGTGAAATTTTGTTCGACGCAATTGGCTGCAGCTCGTCTGAAATTGCCTCTTTTCACTTCTCAACTCTTCCGTGTTTTGGAAATGTTGGTAATTTCACTTATTAGTAGCTCCAACCCTCATCACTTCTTGTTATTAAACTTTCTATTTGATTTTTTTCGTTCTTCTAGTCCTCCCTTGATAACTATACATACGTTTGCGCCAAAAGCCTTAGAAATGTGCGCCTTTTTAAACGACGTATCACAAGATAAAGGTTTCCATTTGAAATTTTCGAAATAGCCTCCGGCGAGGTTCGCCACTGGAATGGGGTAGGGGGCCGAAATCCCCCTCCAAAAAAAAATTTCTTCATCCAAAATAGTGAAATTTTACCAAATCATAACTGTTTAGCTAAACTCGTTTAGACAAAGGGGTAAAGAGGGGGGTTACTTCGGTTACACACTGTATTATTTAATATACAGTGTGTTTTAGACCACCTGGCATACGTTTACAGAGGGCTAACTAAGGAAGAAACAAAAATTTGGTGCGACACAAGTAACGTATATCGACCTCAAAGGATTCTAAAGACATATTTTCAACTCCCCAAAACCATTCCTTGGGGGTTATGTATAGGGGAGTGAGTATCCGTAACTCAAATAAGTCAACTGGAAGAAGTAGTTTTTTTTGAATTGTCAAGCTACTCGACTGACGCTTATTGTGCTGCGGGGGGGCAGTTTATTTAACAATTCTAATGTAGAAAATGGTAACCATTACATGATGAAAGTCAGTTGAAATAACTAAACGAAATGCGGAATCAACAAAACAGTGCATTGTTAAACTAAAAACATGCATTGTTAATTCGACTTTACTGTGAATTTCACTTACCGATTTGTTGATTTGATGTTGATAATCTATCTTGTCAGTCAAAAATATTTGTTAATCACCCTCTTTTTTGGTCACCTCTCATAGCAATAGAATTGTTAAATTATCAATTGTTATTTTTTTCAATGCGATTATTCCACAAGGTGTATACTTTCAAGAACGTTATTTGTTTTGCTCTGCAGGTTGCTTAACTTAAAATAAAATGGAACTACTTGAGAGCTTCCATCTGATATCAACAAACTTCCTCTTGATCTTCGCCAGCGTCTTATTGTACATAGTTTACTTTTTCAAAACTACGTTCAACTATTGGAGCGTCCGTGGAGTTCATGAAATTACATTCACTCAAAGTCTTAGAAGCACACTTAGACTGGCTCTTCGCATTGACTCATTCCAAAGTAGTTTCACTGATCTTTATCATCTTTTGGAAGGTCACAAGTATGGTGGGATGTACCAATTCACCACCCCGACCCTCATAGTCCGTGATCCCAATCTCGTCCAAGATTTCCTGATCAAAGGATTTTCGCAGTTCTACGATCGAGTCAGTCCGCAAAATGAAAATTTAGATATTCTCTCTGGTAACTTGTTTACTCTCACCGGTGATAGATGGCGCAACGTGAGGCAGAAAGTCTCGCCGGCTTTCAGTTCGGCCAAGCTAAAAATAATGTTCCATAATCTGAAGGAGTGCGCTCAAGAATTGGACAATTATTTGCAGCAATTAACGGCCAAAACCGGATATGTCGACGTTGAGGCTAAAAAACTCATATCTGACTATACACTCGATGTTATTGGGGCATGCTCAATGGGCATAAAATGCAGCTCTATCGGGGCCGGAGAAACTGATTTAAAGAGAATCAGTCGAAATGTTTTCAGGTAAGGATAATGAATTGCTAGAATTGAAAGGGTGTAGATAGAAGAAATGCATTGGGGTATTGGATGTGCTTTCTCCTCCAAGAAAGAGCTTGAGCTGCAAATCGCTACATTCGGTAACCTATATGTCAAGAGGACATTTAAAGTATGTAAATAAATGTTTATCGAATCGTGCTCTAAATAATGGGTACATAAAAATACTGACAAAATGTACAGTGCATTAATCGTTTGATTAATTTTAATTAATTAATCGGCTCCTCACATATTTTCTTGTCACCGCCTCACGTTAAATCGACCAGGATACCATGTTGTATGAAAGAAAAAACCCGATGCTCGATAGAAAGTAGCTACTTTTTTGCAATCTTTGGCTTTAATTCCGTTCATATAGCTTATCGGGATGACGTTTTAATCCATCATTCAGCTTGGAAAATTAATGTTCTTCAAATTCGACTCTCTTCAATTTTTACGTCAAACCGACCGTTTCGGAGGAAAATGCGTGAAAAGAGGGATACGGGATCGGCCGCTATAAGGAGCCCCTTTTAAATGCACGGGGCCACCCGCAACTCCACGCGGCTCGCTAGATGACGATCCGAACCCTGACGCCACAGCTCGGTTCCCGCCAAAAAGCTCCGTTTCAAATATTTGAAATTTCGTCCAACTTCGAGCCCATTTTTCTCGGCGTTCCCGCCACTTAGAAGCAAAAAGAAAACACATAGGGGTCAATAATTTTTCTTCTAGTTTCATTATCTAAAATAAAAATAATCGTGCAACATCCCCATTGTTGATCTAAACCTAAGACCAAAAATCAATTCGAACAGTAAAGATCTAGGCACTCACGAAGCAACAGCAAATTGAACATAAAATAACTAATAGCACATTCGAAGCACGTTTATACTAATTGAACTATTGCATATTTATTTCCTTTCCTTAGAATCAATTTTAGGAGGACCGTTCACGCCCTGTTGGAGATGATTAACCCTAAGCTTCCTCATTTGTTACGTTGGAAAGCCGTTGAACCGGAAGTCGAGGAGTTTTTTATGACCGCATGCAAGGAAGCGGCAGCATTGAGAGAGCACGAGTCGACAAAAAGAAATGATTTCCTCGCTATTCTGATGAACATCCGAAAGTCTGAAGAAACACTAAAACAGGGTGCTGAATCTCATATCGACGATAATGGTTAGAATTTATCATCACAAAACCGCATTGGTTTAAAAAATGAATCTACAAGGAAGAGGTCGGGCAAAGTTCATTGAGCAAACCAGTACCAGTCAAGTTATTATCTCTTTCAATTAATTTAAAAAAAGTAGCTCATTTCTAGCGACGAATCCGTCCGAGATACCTGCGGGCCGATCCTTGAAATTCACGACTTTTGGGTAGACTGGATAAGAATGGAAAACGGTGATTGGTGGAGACGAGTCACGTGGTTGCCCAGTCTAATCAAAATACGGAATGGATTAGATAATTTATCAGGCAGTCTTGGAGTACCCGATAACTTATCTAATCCATTCCATATTTTCATTAGACTGGGCAACCACGTGACTCGTCTCCACCAATCACCGTTTTCCATTCTTATCCAGTCTACCCAAAAGTCGTGAATTTCAAGGATCGGCCCGCAGAAAGTGATTTATTTATTATGGTAATTTAGGTTCTGTTTCAAGACATCCATTAGAAGCAAAGACATTATATCATATGTATAGAAGGAGTGCATCCTATACCATAACATTGAGCTGGGTGAGGCAAACTTATCGTACACTACAGTAGGCAGACGGGCGAGTCCATTGTTCGAAGTTGGGAGAGGAACCTTCAACTGGTGACAAACAAACGAACATAACCTCTTGATCCAAACTTACAACTTTATAAAAATCAAGATCGCAGATGGATGAAACACTATTTAATGACCATCATTTTGACAACAGTATGATATAAGATCAAAAAAAGCTTCAAATAACTTACAAAATTGGAAATAGTGTGCAACTTTCATTCACTCTAAAAATGGTGTGGGTTTTGTTTGTCACCAGTTTTGCCAAAGATTATACCTAAAAAGATTACCAATTTAAGTTTTGATGCAACCGTTGAGCAGGCTGATGACTGGTGATCATTTTTGGTGAACATGCGAAGGAGCGCGAGTTTGCCTCAAGGATCTTGTTTTGCACTCCGTCGATATGATATAATGTCTTTGATTAGAAGTAGGAATTACGGTTGTACGTAAAAATACCTCGAGACGCCAATTTTTATGACATTTGGTTCATTGCTGTGGATGCTATTCTAAAAAAGACCAAAAAATTGTCAATACTTTGGGGGCCCTAGCTAAAGAGGGGGGCATTGTTGGACCTATGTTTAAAAGAAAACCAAACCTTATTTTTACCTAAAGCGCATGTCATGGCATACATATTGTATAGTAACTATCAGCATCTTTAAAAAATCAAACTCAAAACATTACTTTATTTCATAAAATTTCGTTTCCTCAAAAGTCCATGAAATGAGAAAAAGTCATCAGAAGTAAAAATTTAATAGATGGTGCGGATATTTTTTTCTTTCTTTAAAAAAAAAAAAAAAAAAAAAAAAAAAAAACAATAAGCACCTTCTGATGCAATTTTTTGTAACTCTTCGTTCCTTACTAACAATCAGAAAAAAAATTGATCAAATAAATCAGTTATGTAAGGGTCGTGCGCAGTGTACAAAAGAGGTTGCAAAAAGGATCAAAAACGGAAAAGTATAGATAGCACAAAACCATGATGATATTTTTTTGTCAAGGAAATAGGTGCATGCTAATGTTGAGAACATATTTTCTAGGTTTATAATTTCGAGTTATACTTTTCAAGAAGTTTGCCTTTATCAAACTGCTGTCGTTTCAGATCTGTTGTTCTCAGACCATATCATAGCAGGCATTATATCCTCATTCTTCGGTGCGGGATTTGAACCGGCTGCTGCAACTATGACACTGTGCCTTTATGAACTTGCTCAGCATCCGGAAGTTTTGGAGAAACTTTATGCAGAGATCCAATCAGTCAAAGAAGAGTTCGGCGAAGAAATAACCTACGAATCACTTAAAAAGTTCCGATATACAACCCAAGTTATAGAGGGTACGTTCATCACATTCTTTTGCTTATCATGATTATTGTGGAAGCTCATCTACACAAAAAATGCAAACCTGAATCTCTCACTTACCACCCTGATTACTCGATGGCTGATGCTTAAAATTGCATGCTGTATTTATTGATATAATTAAGTATTCTTTTTCCCCCCAAATCACTAGATAGTCGTTGATCTTAATCCCATAACAGACGTCAGTAATCTAGAAAAAAAATTAACGAAGCACTGTATCTGTGACGGTAGCAAATTCTTGGGCGGGTGGCCAGTTTGATTCTTGTTATATTTTAGGGAAAATATTGCTTTTCCTATACACAAACAAATAAATAGTGACTCTCCTGTAAAAACACGCTGGAAAAACTGCAAAATTATTTTATAGTTATTTGAAGGCTTCAAAATCGCCTCCGTAATAGTACTTACAAACTAGGTAAGCCCATTGAAACGCGGGGGTGTATTGACCACCATTACACACAGTACATATAATGAGATTTTCTTGCTTATTAGTCTCTCACTTTCTCCATGTTGACTTCAAATATCTGCGGGAAAAATTGTAGATTTTGATGTAGGACTTTTCCATTTTGATGCAAGTCTCCCTTACGACTTCACTTTTTAGAAGACTGAGATAAGGTGTGAAGGTCAGTACTTTCCAATTTAATCATCATTGCTTTTCTCTTATAAAGTTAGAATTAATCACTACAATGACAATTATTTGCTTTTTTCAAGGACATAAATTGAATGAGATCCATTTTGTAGTTGAAAATCCCAATTTTAAGGCACATTTTCTTATCGACACATCTGCTCCAAAATCACATTGGGATAGTTACTGTGAGTAGTTAAAAATTTAAGGAGAAGCCTCTGATAGAGAGCGATCATTTTAGCGACCCTATAGTTTTGTTCTATGAAGTTGCGCATAACGTGATTTTTACCTCAAGATGAGACTTGGGGACGGGTCGTAGGAGTTTTTGGTAATATCTCACTCATTGAATACTGACGGGCGATTAAAATAATTGTTCAAAAGTCAATTCAAGTCTTCTTCACGTTTTCTCATGTCAAACATCGTAAACAAAATTCCGTGTGTTCAGCGCAGTTTCATGTTTAGCTTCGAATACTACAAATAAATGAGAACGTGCAAATGTTAAATAACTTTTGGATTTGAACGTCATTATCCTGAATTATTATGATTATAGAAACCTTGCGACTGTATCCGGTGGCTGCAGCTCTCACAAGGCAGTGCACGGGGCGTTTTATGATTCCCGAATCTGGAGTTGTGATCGACCAGGGTGTAAAAATCTTTATTCCAGTTTGGAGCTTGCAGCGGGATGCTAAATATTTTCCTGACCCCACTGCATTTGATCCAGAGAGATTTTCGGAAGCGAACAAAGAGAAAATCTTGCCGGGAACTTATTTACCTTTCGGCGATGGACCTAGAGTTTGTGTTGGTGGGTATTTTTTCCAACATTTGAAAAATCTGTCTCCTACATTTGTCTCGTGTATGTTATTTTTTTGCGAAAACCTATTACCGCATGTGTCATGAAATGCTGATATTTTAAAAAAAATATGGCTCATCTGGATTACACTGAATAAAATCCCTCCGTGGCTGTGGAAAACGTTAACACCGGACACGAGTGATACTGGCTTGGCAGCTGTAAGCTTCGGCCGCACACCCACAGCCGGAGTAAAATTGCTCCGGGCTTGAACCCGGAGCATGAAGAGCTCGGAGTAGTGATGGGCAAAACTCACTTTTTGAATAACCATGAATAATTAATTAAAATTGTTCGTACTATCCTCATGGTATTCCTATTAGTCTATCGAAGTTTTACAACACTACCAACATATTTGTCAGTCATAAGATGAATGACTGGTTGTGTTAAAACTTTGATTTACCAATGGAATAACATTAGAATAATGCGAATAATTTCGTTAATTATTCATGGTAATTTAAAAAAACAATGATTTTTGCCCATCATTGCCGGGACCATGATACCAGCTTCCCCTGGTTTAGAAATTCTCGCGTTTTGAGTAATGTCCCACAGATTTCATTCCTCAGTCTAAATGTAGCACCGTAGCGATCGTTGGATGAACATTCGTACCGGTTCAAGCTTGGTTTTATCTGTTTATTTTAATTTATATAATGCTCACATACAAAGGCTGACCAAAAAGGAATGCAACGGCCAAATTTTTGAGCAAACGAAAAAAACGAGCAAGTTTCGGTTCACGGATTCGTGTAGACAGTGTAGATACCGAAAAATGAGACCTAATTCAGCTCATTTGGTCAAAAATTGATTGAAATGCACAATTTCTTCCGAGGCACCTTGCATGAGCACCTCCAGGATGTTAGGGTACTTTTTGCAAAGAAAAACAAGCAGGGAAGCTCCGATACATTGCATGTATTGGAAAAGCGTGCCTGTGAATTGTAAACATAAAAATCTGCGCATAAGTTGTTTCATTTGGTCTTCTGCTCTGCTGGGTTTTGCAGAAATAAGCTTTGCATAAAGGTTTACGCATACATGGTTCAAATATATTTATTATAATGTAGTTCATGGGAGAAGATTTGTCAATTTATTGTATACAGGGTGTTAATTAAAATAGGTTCCACTCAAGTTATCTCGAAAACGGTTGCGAATTTAGAAAAACGCTCAAACACGTGTTCAATGATTTCGAGGGGGACACCTTTTAAGGGGGTCGCCAATTTTGGGGCCCCCTCCGGGGGGCCCCTAGGGGGGGCACCACCCCCCTAGATCCAATACTTCAAATGGGTACCCCCATTTTTTATTTGATGATTGAAAAGAGGACAAAATTCTAAGACTTTCAGCACAAACCGGAAGTCGATATCGTTTTTAGTTTTCGATATATCGAAGTTCAAAGTTCGATATGGACCCATTTCCAAAAACTCACAACTTCCTTTTAAATTATCCAAATTTAAAAAACTTTACGTTCAAAATGTTCTACAGAGCAAGTACTTTTCAGAAAAAAATACAAACTTTCTGGAAAATTTACCAAAAGGGGGTTTCTGAGCCCCTAAATTTTTTTGAAAATTTCGAACTTTTCAGAGGCTGTAGAAAAAAAACTACTTCAAATTTCAAAAAACGCTGAAACATGGGTTCGCTTATTTTAAGGGGTACACCTTTTCAGGGGGTCAAAAATTCTTAGGCCCCCCAGGGGGGGCGGGATCAGGGGTCACGGCCCCCCAAATTTGACAATTTTAAATGACGATGTCATAAAAACCTATTGTGTGATACATCATTTGAAAGCACGTCTTAAGCCAAACATTTTGGCGCAAACTGGAAGTCGATATTGTTTTTCGTTCTCGAGATATCGAAGGTCAAAGTTCGATGTTGATCAAATGTCAATAATTCGCTCGAATAATTTCGATCTCGAGAACGAAAAACGATATCGACTTCCGGTTTGCGCCAAAATGCTCGGCTTATAAAATAAGCGAACCCATGTTTCAGCGTTTTTTGAAATTTGAAGTAGTTTTTTTTCTACAGCCTCTGAAAAGTTCGAAATTTTCAAAAAAATTTAGGGGCTCAGAAACCCCCTTTTGGTAAATTTTCCAGAAAGTTTGTATTTTTTTCTGAAAAGTACTTGCTCTGTAGAACATTTTGAACGTAAAGTTTTTTAAATTTGGATAATTTAAAAGGAAGTTGTGAGTTTTTGAAAATGGGTCCATATCGAACTTTGAACTTCGATATATCGAAAACTAAAAACGATATCGACTTCCGGTTTGTGCTGAAAGTCTTAGAATTTTGTCCTCTTTTCAATCATCAAATAAAAAATGGGGGTCCCTATTTGAAGTATTGGATTTAGGGGGGTGGTGCCCCCCCCTAGGGGCCCCCCGGAGGGGGCCCCAAAATTGGCGACCCCCTTAAAAGGTGTCCCCCTCGAAATCATTGAACACGTGTTTGAGCGATTTTCTAAATTCGCAACCGTTTTCGAGATAACTTGAGTGGAACCTATTTTAATTAACACCCTGTATTATTTAAGGTACAGGAAGTGCTGTTGGAGCTTTGATTAAGAAAATATGACAATGTATATGCATTTGAGACGTATATTTGAAAAAAAATATTTTTGAGTCGTTTTTGCAGTGACACATTACAATTGGTTCAGTGTTTTGTTCATTTGTGGATCACAGTTGTTTGAAATGCATCAGCAATTCTTAAGGAGACATTGCAGTTTGTAACTAACATATGAATTGAATAAATAGATTTATAATATACATGAATGATTCAATAATGAAAATTTGGATGAAATCACTGATTATAGAGTATTCGAAGTTTAAATGATTTTGCGTTGAATGGATGTAAAAGATTCTATTTATAATTTAATAAAATGAGAAAGAAAAGATGGGTAGGCCATGGTTTTGTTGGTGGAATATGGTGATGAAAGGTAAAAGAAGGTAATTAATAAATGTCTACATATTGATAGAGACGAAATAGAGTCATTCCTTTCAATATCTGAATTTTTAGACACAGTATTGGCCGATTTGGATCTGAAAATTAAAGAATTACAATTAATGTCAATAAAAGCAATTCCTGCTATGTTTTCATTAAAGGCTTTACTGTACAGAGAAACCTTATGGTGAATACTTAAGATAAAATTAGGCTGAATCATCTACTTTGAAAAAATGCTATGATTAGCATCCAGTAAAAACATTACAGACGTACATACTAATTGAAGTATTAATAATTTATGCATCAACTTTGACAACTATAATCAGTGTAGTCCCCTACTTCATTGCGATGCGTCCCTTCAAGCAAACAGAGTTGCTTACCAGAGTTGCAGAGTTTCTAGCCTTTCATTCGATGACATTCTATCAATGAGAAGCAAAAAAAGTTACGCATATAAAAGCTTCCACCCCTCCCCCTCTCCATACATGTGCTTATTTTACAAAATTGGCCGTATAGTGGTACCTTTGATGATTATATTTAATTTTTGGATTCTCTCAAAGAGAGCAAGTATAGTCTGGACTCAGCGCATGAGATTTCAATTATTTTACTCATCGGACAGTGATTAAATACCAGAGGACCTGAATAGAATAAAAGATGTCTACTACATTTTATATACAAAGTGAGCCAGAGCATCCGTTGCTGGCATTTTTCTCGAAAATTACTGAAACAAATGATTTGAAACAAAACAATCAGACTGAAAATTGACTCCAAATTTTTCATTTCTGATATTTTCATAAGCTCCTGACAACCTCTTAGGGTGTATTCTGGGGGGTTCAAACACATTTTTCAACTTTTCTCGAAAAAACCCTCAATGCAGATGTAAAAATTCATTTATAATCTAAAAGTAGAGAAAAAAATTCGTTTTATAAGATTGAAAAATAGGCGCAACGTAGGAATCTGAACAAAAACCTTCTGTGAAGAAAGCTGATTTTATAAGCTTTCAGATGGCGCAAACCGCGATGCCGAAAAACATTTCGTTCAAGAGTTATGACCGCGCAAAGTTTCAAATCTAGGCCAAAAATAGGGTTCCGACTTTCGATTCTACAAAAAAATTTGTTGCTTCACCAATAATCGATGAAATTCATTGAAACTTAAGCGGGTTTTTTGGGTCGCTGAATTTATTTTTGACATAAGTTTTTAAAAATTCTCAAATCATATATGGGCGCCATAGTTTTTCGTTCAGATTCCTTCATTGCGCCTATTTTTCAAACTCAAAAAACGGATTTTTGGAAACTTCAAAAGTAAAACAAAATGCAAAAAAAGGGTCAAATATTTTTGAACTAAACACTGTAGCACATCAATCGAAAGATCTTTAAAATACGCATCTTTTGGTGCAAGTTCACGTCAATATCTCTTTTCGTTCAAAAGTTATGAAGCATTGGAGGTTTTGACTTTGACCCCCTGCACTCCCGCTCCCAGTTGACCAAATTCAAAAAACTGCAGATATTCTGAAAGATGATGCTTAGCTCTATCATCCCTGAAAGTTTCATCCATTTTTGAGGGGGGGGGCACTCCTAATGGTAGCTGGATGGACCCCTTTTCATCAAAACAAATACCATTAATTGAGCCTGTCTCGTCCTCTAAAAAAAATAATACAAAAACCATAACTTCGCTTACACTTTCGAACAGGCGTTAATGTTGTAACAATTCCCGAAACTAAAAAATTAAAAGAATACTGATCTAATTTGTTTATTTTAATGAGATCCATTTTCAACCCATAAAAGATTGAATGTTAAAAATTGCGCTAAAAAAAAAAAAAAAAAAAAAAAAAAAAAAAAAAAAAAAAAATCATTTATCAGCTGATCAAATAAAGGCAAACAAACGTGACTACTTCATTCCGCGCTCTCTAGCGGGTTCTTCTTGAAGCTTTACTTTTGTGAGAAGGTATCCTATAAGTAAAACCATGATCTGTATCGGTTTTATTTCGCGCCTTCTATTCGAAAATATCAGCTGACTCTAGACATTCACAGAGAAAGATTATCAAATTAGTGAACAGGTGAGCCGCAGTGCAGCCAATGCAGCCAAACAATCACCGGCTGCAAAACAATAATAAATAAAAAAAAAAAACATAACACAACGACTCGTTATCGGCCGCCCGTACGAAAAAACCCCGAATGTACTTTAAAATCAATTATATATTCAATAAACGTAATAAAATAACACAAAAACAATGTCCAACATAATAAATTAATCATAAAAACAAACAAAAATTTATTCATCGTAAAACCAACACAGCAGAGTAAAATTACAACGAAGTTGGCAACATAAAACGCAAAATATTACCTCACCGCACTCCACTTACCCCTCAAAAGTGGTGAGTCCGTCGTTTAATTGGAATTATAAAAAAACTAAAGCATTAAAATGAATCCAACTATTTTTGCTGCAAACTTTAGAAGGTACGATTTCATAACTGTACCATTGCAATCCTCAAAACGCAACAGACACGACAGGAAAAAATCACAAAATTCAAAAACAGCCGATTTTCAACTTTAGGCCACTCAGCATAGGAATATACGTGGAAAGCATAGGCTGCCTTATTACATTGTATACATTGTATTATATTGTTAGCAGCAAAACGATCGGAATAAGCGTGCCATGTTCCATGGGCACGCTTAAAACGAGTGACAGTTCAGTGCGTGTATTGGAAAAAATTAACAAAAAAAAAAACTCTTTCTTCTATAATTTGAGAAGGTAGGAAAATATACGGAGTCTTCAGATACATAAAGAGCATCTGAATGTGTAAATCACGTAGTAGGGAAAGCTTTTTTGTTAATTTCTTCCCACAAACGCACTTAACAGTCACTCTTTTTTTTCTTCGCAAGAAGCACCCTAAAATCCTGGAGGCTCTTGTACGAGGTGCCTCGGGAGAAACTGTTTATTTCGATCAATTTTTGACCAAATGAGCTGAATGAGGTCTAATTTTATCGGTATTTACACTGTCTACACAAATCCGTAAACCAAAACTCTCTAGCTTTTTTTCTTCGCTCAAAAAGGTGACCGTTGCATTACTTTTTGGGCACACTATGTACAATTTTCTAGCGAGCCTGGGACTTGTGATGCTTCTTCTTGTTCGTAATTGTTCGTCTATTTTAAATATTTCGTCAAATATGAAGTGCCAGCTTAAGGTGTGATAACCATGTCGGTGTCAAGTTCGCGTAAGTATGCGTGTATTTTGAATTGTACTTTACAGATCTCATATTAAAAGTACAAAAGTAAACGCGGGGTGCGAAGTTGTTTTGCTTTGTTTGTGACTATGTACCAAAGTTTGTCAATGTACTTTACGTTTGGTCAATAATCAAACTTTAAGATACTTATAGCGAATTGAGAAGATCATTTCCAACAAACAAACGCAACCTTAAAAAGTATCCCTTTATGATATTAGACATTAGAGAAAGATGACAATTCTTAGGAACACAAGAGAGTAAGAGAGACTGTGGTATCATTGTTTGGAGCCAGTACAAGAATACCAATGCCCGGCGTCTCCGATAAAGAAGCCTTTGTTACCAACAAACGTTAAATCTGAAGGTCATTTATGAAACAAAACGATAGTTCATGATGTTTTAAATCATATTATGTTTTCTTTTTTGTTTTAGCCCAACGATTTGCCATGATGGATATGAAATACATGTTAGTTACATTCCTCTCAAAATTCACAGTTCACACTACTGCAGAAACCAACAAAAAACTTGTTTTCGATCCGTCTTCTTTCACCTTAACTCCATTGGGAGACATCAAACTACGATTTCAAAGAAGAATATAATCATGCGAGTATTTTATTATTCCTGTCATGAAACAAAAATCAGATTTTGAGGCTACAATTAACCCTGGTAAAAATGAGCACCACATAAAATCGTTCCAATTGTCACCTAAACAAGGTTATCACTGAAACTTCTTGGTGATATCACCTAATTTACGTGACAATTGGAACAATTTTAAGTGATCTGTGGAGCTCAGTTTTACCAGGAAAAAAATGAACCAAGAAACTACAACTAATAGAATTCGATTCTGATCACATATGTTGGTTTTTGAGCTAATTGACATCAATGAGCCCCATCAATGATTGTTATAATTAATGTTAACTGCATTAATGCAACATTAACTGCAGTTTAGTTCTGACCCATTCCAACATACAATGTACTCTTGTGCACCACGCAACTGGTGCACAGTTGTTCCTATATCTAGACTAGGTACCTGCAAACTAAGCATATTAATTAAAAATAGATTGGTCCAACAAATTAAGTTATAACTAAAGAAAAACTGACTCATCAATTGAGCGAGGATACACAATAGCTTTTTTCTATAAGTCTTCCTCTCTCTCTCTCTCTCTCTCTCTCTCTCTCTCTCTCTCTCTCTCTCTCTCTCTCTCTCCTCTCTCCCTCTCTCCCTCTCTCTCCTCTCTCTCTCTCTCTCTCTCTCTCTCTCTCTCTCTCTCTCTCTCTCTCTCTCTCTCTCTCTCTCTCTCTAACTCTTTCTTCAGCACTTCTATCAATACAGTAATAAACTGTTTTTGCTGTGCAAAAGGCGTCTTATAATCTTAGGTGGAAGATCATGAGATTTTACTTTCTCTTTTAAAATTTTACCCTTTCATGATCACTGTGCCTGAGTAATTTTTCTACTTTTCTGAATATGAATCGGTGGAGTGGTTAATTTTCACTCCTTACCTGGAATTTTACTCGGTTTTAACAAAACTGGCTGAGTAGCTGATTTATTTATTTGTCTGGATCATTTTCTTCACTTGAACAAATCTAGTCGAAGTGAATAATTATCTCAGGGTATTCCCTATAATTTCTCTAATTCTGAGTGTCCTTTCTGTAAGAAACTCAGATTTAGTCATATGTAAAATTTTTGTAATAAAAAAAGGTCATGGTTCCTCTACACCTGCGTAGTTTATTTCGGACTTAATTACATTTCGAACTTAATTACATTTCGGACTTCATTACATTACATTTCGGACTTTAAATTATTTGCCAGAAAAAGCACATGAAACAGAAGATGCGTTCTTTCCGTAAAATCGGCTTATAAATGGAATATGGAGATTTTTAATAAGGAACACACCTCCTGGTTTATGGGCCAATATTGGAGTCAAGGGGGCAAATAAGATTAAATGAAACAAATACACATGCTATTTTATGTGCCTTTCTTACAACAAATTCCTCAATTCAATCTGAATTCTATGGTTAACTTTGATCACAAATATGTTTTCGTTATAGTCTTATCTGATTGTGAGTTAATTGAGATGGTAAATTTCTGACCCTGAGGTTCTCAGAGGTGACTTGGGTCTATTTTTTTCCGTGATTTTTTTATAGCTGTTTAGCACTCTCAAATATGATCCTTTAGCACCACTAAGCCTCTTTTCTTGTGCTCCTTCTTCTTTTTATATGTATGCGGGCAATGGACATCCTTGGCTTTGCCTTTTGCCATAGTTTTGTTTTCAATCACTACTTATAAATTAGCTTTTTTATGTTTTCGAACTCCCGGGTTGGAAAGAAGTCGCACTGCTTCTTCTAATGGATGTCCATCTCACATATGTCTGCATTTGTTCGACGGTAAATTTTAAAATATCATCAACCAGCGGTTATTATTATGTCGTCTCATTTTCAAAATAGCATTCCTAAAAGTTGTTATCTTCTGACTGACCTTTTTATTAATTTAACGTTTGGACGAAACCAAATATCATCTCTATAAATAAATGAATGAATGCATGAATAAAAAAAACATGATTCATTTCTAAATTGACGATGTCCATAATTGTTCAATTCACTTTCATTCCCGTCTTGCTACTGCTTTTGGCGGATTTTCCTTGACCAAAAGTGCAGATGATCAACACTGATAACCCCTGATAAATGCTAACAACAGTTAATTGTTAATCGGGTTGTCACTAAAGTATCATTATGAACATCGAGAGAGGTTATCAAAATACTTACTGATTTATCCTGAGGCTAAAGATATGAATTTAATCTAATTAAATCAATTTAATATGCACATGCTTTTGATCGTAAACACAACAATATTCATTAGTCATTGCGATGTTAAAAGTATAGGTACTTTTACAAGAGCTGGAACCTTTTGATGAACAGTGTGTTTAGAAAGTCTTGACTTCCTTATGAAAACTTCTGAACCACTAGAGAGGGGCCAACGAGAGTTTTCAGAAAGTATTGTGTAAATATAGCGCAAATATCTTGAGAACGGTCGAAACTTTTGAGGCACATTCATGAAGGTAAGGGCCGCAAGTGAAAAGGGGGTGCCCCGCCGGATCTCAATGACTTCAAATGGAGATTCCTGTGTTTTGTCATGCAAAACACATCGTTGGACTTCTCGATTTGGACTCGTATTTTATAATTTCATGACCTCCATTCGACAAGTCGCAAAGACAATAAATAGATGCTCAAAATAGTTTAAGAAGCAGGTACTCAAAATAAAGTTTTATAGATTAAAATCAAGCAACGTTTCTGCCTCTTAGTAATATCAACATTTCTTTATTTTTTTATTTTTATTTTTATTTTTTTTTAACCAAATTTTTTATCATCCAAAAACATCCGTTCAATCTTGCGGAATATTGGAACGGTGCCTACACAACAACCCATTAAGGTCGCATGTTTAAATGCTTTTATTACTAAAGAACATGTGTGCTTCAGAAAGTGTTCAGTAAAACCATCGTAATATCCGTTGTTCCCACCATGTAATGGCCGACTTTTAATTGATCAGGATCAAAAGCTTTCCAGAGGAACAGAGCTACCCATATAATGGTTTCTTACACATCATGCATGGCATCATTGAATGTTTGGCACAACGAGACATGGTGTGCCGCTGTGAAATACTGTTGCGTCATAACATATAAACATATGTAGTTTTTAAAAATGTTTGTATACCAGATCGTGATGGGACTGTGGCCTTTGTAATTTTTCCTGACCTTTTCCACAAGACTCAAAAAGATCTATAAGATCAAACTAGGGAATCTCTCGACGCTGCAACTGGTCCATGTAAAGTGCTACTATTATGCAAGTGAATAAGTGTGATATCAGAATAACTATTTTTGTTTTTGTTTTTTGCTGAATATATTTAGATGTCACATAATATTATTACAGAAAAGAATAATGAACATTATAAACAGTAAAAAAGGACACTAAACTTTCAGATGAAATTGAGCAATGAGTGTTGAACATGCAATATTCTAAGATGACATTGATGACTAAGTGTTGAGCTTGCATTTCGCGTGTTACGGCTACATGAGTGATGATGAATAGATGAATGAGAATAACGGTGAAAAATAAGTACGTGATCATCATTTATATTTGCCATCTGTGTTTTTATCAAACATTTCTCGGTAAATGAGTACATTTTTGTGGTTTTCTTCCTCGTAACCCGGTAGGGCTGCTTTTGATTTGGTGAACCAAGAACAGACGTTTTTGTACGGAGAAATGTCAATTCTGGCGGCTAACTGCAAAAAAATACAAAAGAAGGAAGAGTTACTGTAGGAAAGGTCCGCGCGCTCTCCATGCAGTGCTGCCAAATTAGGCAAAAAATACACACACATTACACAAAGTCTTATGGGAAATGTGCATATGTTTTCTCCAAATCTGGCAGCACTGTTGCCGTTATGGGCACAAGCACTTTAAAAGAGTACATTCATAGGACGAATACCTCCATTCGAGCAAATGGAAACCAAATTCGGAATTTACCAGCTCATAAATTGACAGCCGTGCTTATTACCAACTCATCTTTTAGGATAGGGGACGTGTTTTTCGAATGCATGTTCTAGCGTGGTGACACAACCAATTACATCCCGAGTCTTTTGGCTGCCGAGGATTACCTACCGGAAACACTCACTTTTTAATATGGTGGACTGGAAGATAAAAAATAGAATTTTTAAAATAGTTTTAAGTTTACTTTCTAAAGTTGAAGCAGTTGGAGCAATTTCCGTATTGCGACGTTTTCAAATTTGTGTATTGCGCAATGTTTCCTTGTTCAACAGAAAACTTCACGTTTCCAATTACATACCTTTTTGTCATTCTCAATAAAAAGTGCTGAAATCATGCGAATCTCCAGTGGAAAAATATCGTATTATTAGATGCATTAGGTTTAGCACTAAAAAATTATTGGCAGATATTTCGCTAAGGGGTATTGCTGTTTAAAAAAAAAATAAATAAAAAAATAAAAAACGGCTCAATTGTTTTAATAGGTATAGTATTCTGTGGCGCAAGGGCTATTTGTCATTTCGTCGTCCATCTCATGTACATTATACATTTTGTCGCGAGTTGGACATTTGACTATTTAACTTTTTCATCAATTTAGCCTACGTAAAAATTGACGCTGTTTCGATCTGTGGTCTGAAAAATGCAAAATTCTCAAAAGTCGTTAAGTTATAACGGAGGACGTATAGGCGTAAGTCATGAAAGCCGAAGATTCAGTCAATTTTGTTTTCGCTCTCCTGTAAAGTTGTAATAATCAACTTAAGCCTATACTTACGGCAGATAGGCGACGATTGTACATGCAACCACGCCATTAAGATTCCATCTTTGAAAGGCTACTCCTATAAGCCAAGGCATTGGTTTTTGAAGAAGTCCAAGCTCTCCTCTTTCTCTGACATCGTTTCACAATAGAATTATACTTGTTCTTCGTTCGTATCGGTAAAAGTTTGCAATAATCAAATGCCTTGTTCAGCGATGTTGACTGAAATCAGTCATCCATTTATTTATTGAAAAACTAAATCCACAAGTGACTGTTAATAGTACTTGCAAAAAGAAGGGTTATTTTGCAATATTTCTCGATCTCTTTGGATGCACTTACCACAATGTTTGAAACAGTTGAAGCGAGGGTGGCATCGGCGATAGTGATGGAGTCTCCGGCGGCAAAAGTTTTTCCTTCTAAAAATTGGTCGAAAAATCCCAAGGCCTCATCGATTTTCTTCTTATTTTCTGCATCGAAAGAAGGAGCTCCAGCCCACATCACTGGAAACTGAAAGGAAAACAAAGTTAAATCGATAATGATTAGAAAAAATGAAGGAAAAAAAACCAAACATGAAAAAACAAAAAAAACCGTATTGATCATGGCCGTGGCCAGAATATTTGTTTTTTTTTTTTTTTTTCGCATGGAGGCTGCACTCTGCAGGTCTTCTCCCATCTTATTTCTTCATTTCTTATGAATGAAATAGAGGATGCCGTTGAAAGTTCGCAGGAGCTTAAGGTTACAATTTAGAAACTTTACTTGAGATCTGATTGACTTGACTTGGCTTGAGAAATACTTAAAAGAAAATCTTTATTTTAGTTCAACCTTAAGATTATATCCTTGAGACGTATATTCAGAGGAACTCGGTATAATTTTAAGGCGTCTCTAAATTTGCCATGCCAATCCTTGTTTGAAAATCCATTGAAATTTATACTCGAAAAAGTTCAAGAAGCTTTTGGTTCAAGATGTGTTTTTCTAGTTGGTAAAGTGAATCGTAAGGATTTGTCAAGTTCGAGTCAAGTCAAGTAGATCTCAAGTGCGAAGGCTCTGAATTGCACCTTAACTATTTGAACGATCGTAATACAACCAGGAACACAAATAATGGCAAACGACTCCATAACTGTAAGCACCTTACACCTGATTTCTTCGCTGCCCTGAGTGCCCACCGCTCTTCTAGATTTAGTGTTGATTTTCGACTACTTACCCAATAAGTTAAGAAACTTTGGTACAGGGTTCCTATGTCGAAGAATAGCATTTCATCCACAATGGCTCGTTTTTCTGGATCTTTTGGGTAGAAGGAATCATCTTTACTGTATTTATTTGCCAAATATGTGATGATCGCACGACTGTAAACACATGTGGGAGGCAAAAATTAATGGAGTAGTAATCAGAAGAAAAGAACAACAAACTATTACTTATATCATTAGTTATTTTTTTTTTTTTTTTTTTTTTTACGAGTGTCGTGTCAAAAGTAAGTATCATGTTTTTTTTTAAAAAATTTATTAATGCTGAAATAAGTCGGTAAAAAGGTTTCGATGCGCAAAATCCTCAGCTTTTCAATGGTTTTTTTGGATTTTTGATATCTTCAAAATTAAAAAAATGGCGGCGGTTTTTCTGAGACAACCTACCGTTGTCGCGTGCCCAAAATTTTACGCACTCGGATAAATCGTTATTCAGACAAGAAAAATGGATTGTGTTGAAGAGAGCAAAAAGAACAAAAACATAATAAAAAATTCTACTTAAAAAGCGTCTAACCTTTTTTTTCTCCTTTTGTAGTCTCCGCCTCTTTTAAGACACTTTTGGTAGCGCGGCACCAACTTTCTTATTCCTGTGGAGAAAAATTCATTTTCTTGATTTTTAATCCAAGTGTCGACCGCGTTTACCACTTCCGCATTACTCGCGAAACTTTTACCACCGAGGTCAAGCTTTAGACGCGGGAAAAGATGAAAGTCACTAGGTGCTAGGTCCGGAGAATAGGGGGGGGGGGGGATCTCCCATTTAAATGTCTGTAACAATGATTGCGTGGTTCCGGCAGTGTGAGGGCGCGCGTTATCGTAACATTACAGTAGCGTAACATTTTGGGCACGCGACAACGGTAGGTTGTCTCAGAAAAACCGCCGCCATTTTTTTAATTTTGAAGATATCAAAAATAAAAAAAAAACCATTGAAAAGCTGAGGATTTTGCGCATCGAAACCTTTTTACCGACTTATTTCAGCATTAATAGATTTTTTTAAAAAAAAAACACGATACTTACTTTTGACACGACCCTCGTAAATACCATAATTTTTCTTGTCCGGTAGAAACAAGTGTACTTAAGGGGTAATCATACAGAATGATGAATTTTGGACGAAGTTTCATGACTTGTGTACAGTCGTAATAAGTAAAAAACCAACCCAACTGCTTGCCTAATACACTGTGTTTTGGTTGTTAAATTAACAAAAATATCAGATACAACGCTTCAGAATCTCACTAATAGTAAATAACTTTTCGAAGATTGTATGATTAGTGTCTAGTCGTATACACTCTATTCTACGCGTCTGCTTCAATTTGATTTCGGTTGGGAGCAAGCATTTTTTTCCCTTTTGAGCAGTTCTCCGACGATCTGCGAAAAACGTTAGTTCCACGAATGCTGTAAACTGGTGATAACAAGAAGGTAAGAAAGAGGTGCCTGTCTAAATACGGGACCCTTAAACCTTGGCAAATTGTGATTGTTTTTAGGTTACATTTTACTCCGGGCCTTTCACTCCTTATTTAGTTCCTCTTTTTAAAATTGATAGTAAGTTTTCATCAAAAATATTGTGCGATTGGTGGGGGGGGGGGGGTGTTACAGATTAGGGCAACTGTTTCTCGTATTGTTATGCAAATATTCTTTTTTCCCATTTAACTTTCTGTAAAATTGTTAAACCCGCCAAATTTGAAAACAGTGTTAACGAGTAGGTGTGTACGGGCGTAAGTATACCCGCAGAAAATAAGGGATGAGGTTTCGTATGAGAGGGCCAATGGGTCTGCTGAACTCTTTTGTTATACATTAATGAGGATGCTTAATTCTAGAGCAAAATCACTTATATATAACGTGAGATGAATCAAAACTAGTTCCAAAATTGACTCAAATACTCAATAGGTTGACTCTTCTTATGTCTGATGTTGCAAAAGTTAGCAACAGACCCATTCATCTCGAAGCTCCGACTCGTTTTTTGTCTTGTTTTGTTTTGCTTTTCTTTCAAAATTTAAATCTATTGTTACCCAGTAAACTGTATGACCTGTTCACCAGCAATTAAACCAATTTAGGAGACTCAGTACGCACCTTTCATGGAGATAAAATCCATTATCATCCATAATAGGAACTGTGTGCTGCGGGTTTTTCTGAAACATGGAATACAATCTATAACATACTGATTCAGTGAGGAGAAAATTGAACAAAACAAAAGAAGAAAGGCCCAAAAAATGGCATACAGTAACCCCCTAATTTTATGCTCACCTGGAAAAATGCTGAAAGTCTCATCCCACGAAAGTCCGAAAAAAAGTGAAATCAATGTCCAAGTCAAAATTGGAAAAATGGGACTCGATTAGGCATACTGATAGACGTTGCCGCTTACTTTCTTTTAATAGAGCTGGACTTTCCGATTACATTTTGTAATCCGGGAATAGGACAGTTTTCAAACTCCAATTTAAGTGTGAACGCTTATGAGCTTATTTTCAAAAATTAAATATTATTTTCTGTTAGTTTATGTTATGATTAAACGATACGACCGTTGACACTTGTCAAAAGTAGTTCTTGATCACGCTACTTTAAGAGCCGTTTGAAAACTTTCTGAATCATTGGCCTATCCAGCCCTCTCGAACGAGGGAGGGGGCTTGGGAATTTCGCCCCCTCCCCCCCCCCGGTGATTCCCATTTTCTTTTTTCTATCTTTCTTTCTCCCCCCTCTTTCCCCCTCTTTAGACCGAACGCCCCCCCTCCCCTGCACCCGACAATATTCTGAATCCTGATTACAAAATGTAATCGGCAGCTCGATTACAAATCGCAATCGGTAAAGTTCAATGTTGGTAATCGAGTCTCATTTGCCTAACCCTTCCCATAGCGCTCTGAGACATAGAATGTTATTGGGATATTTAAAATTAAAGTCTTCAGGATCGAGCGTGCCAGTGGTTACTATAATTGGTGAGCGGGCAAAAAAAAAAATCAAAAAAAAAATCAAAAAACTAAAAACCGTAAAAACAAAACTATAAAAAAACAAAAAGCAAAAACAAATGTTGAAACGAGCATTGAATTTTTGATTCATATTCTGAAAACTAAATCTCCAAAACACACACGGCCACCAGAGGGCGCGGGCGCCTCTGACAGAAGAAGCTTGCCATAAACTTAGTATGGCACGCAAAAAAAATCCTCAAATTACTCTACGGTTGTGTAGACTTTTGCTTTCATTGTTCTAGCTACAGGGAAAATAATTATCAAGTATAAGTCATGCGTTTGAAAAAGTCATCAACAGAGTATAGAAATATTTCCTACTTTTAAAAATTCTGGAGTCAAGTGCTCTTTTTTCCATAAATCAAGGAATTTAAGGTTAAGCTCAACTCCAAGCAGCTTAGCAGCTAGCCGGACACTGTGGCAGGGTGGGCTTCCTGCAACGTGATATAAATCGATCGGCATTTTTCTGAAATAAGAAAGAGATTTACATAGAATTTCAATGGAGTTCCATCGATATTTTGCATGGTTTGAAACGGACTAATTGCAACGTTGCATCACGAAAGGGACTCGAGAGTTCTTCACCTGTTCTAGCCGTTGCAGCCGTAACCATTTGGTAGATGAATTATTGGCTTAAGAGAAGATACCGGCTAGGCCTAAGGGGATTGGTGCAAATTAATGAAAGAAACAAGTGAATAAAAATGATACATTCAGATCAATCAGGAAAAATAACCACCGACCAAAAACACTACACTTTGTTTAAAAAAAATTAAGTAAAATAGCTAGACCGGTCCGAAGAGCCGGCCTTTTCTCAAAAGAGTGCGATACTCACATTTTAAGAGCAACGCGAAACGCTCCTCGCCTCGCTCTAGAAAAGGTTAACTAGGAGTGCCTTCTCTTCTGGCCTGCCGGACGCGTACGATTAGATCGACAGTTTCAGGATGTGACCTTAGCGCTGATTGATTGGTGCGTCAGGTCAGAGACTCGTCTAACCTACCAGCGCGCTTGTATCACGACCGAGGAATATATCATGATGTGAGCTGTGAGGGCTTTGTGCGATTTCATGAAGAAACGCCTTCAAATCCAGACACATACCACAAGCAGGACACAGGGCTCACTGATATTAGTAATAACCGAGCTTAGGCTTGACAGGCAACCCAGAGAAAGGTTGTGCAAAATGCAACATTACAGTGTAATCTCCATCGCTTCAAAAAGCTTCTAGAATCATAGGTTTTTTGTTGTTAGGGTAACTATTCAACTTTAAGAGTTGGAAATACTGTTGCAGAAGAAGAAAACTGTGTTTTGAAAAAGAAACTACTGTGCAAAAATTTGAAATCACTAATCTGAGTTGGTTAGTTACCGATAGCGAAGAGACAATTTTGCCTATACAGCAGTGATGAATTCCACAATCCACAGTAATGATAAAAACTGTTTTACTTAGATTTTTTTTTTCTTCCCCAGATAGTCAGTGGCGTCGCGTGCTATTTGGCAACTATGCAACTGCTCCACTTAAACTCATTAAATATATCGAATTTTCCTCGTGCACTGTGCACCCCCTGAATTCGATATTTTACATGAGTTTAGATGGATATAATACATTGTTGCCAAATTGCACGCGACGCCACTGCAGATAGTGCAGTGGAGACTCGTGCTTTGCGGCAACGATGGATTCCCTCCATTTAAAACTATATTAAATGATCGTTTCTTTTGTTAGGCACCGTGCCTCATCTAGAATCGATCTTTTTGCATAAGTTTAAATGGTAAATGAGCACTGTTGCCACATTGCACTAGTCACCGCGCCAGTGCCACTGCCACACGAGTTGGCAGTGAGTTTCTACAAAAAATAACATATATCTATATCCCATTCCTTATTTATATCCATTTCAACGAGTCAATTTGGTGACAGTGTACTATTCTTGAGATCGTAAAATTTTCCTTTCGCTCATCTTGATTCATTTTTATCCATATTTTGATTCAGGGTGGGAGGAGAGAGATGCATAAAAGGTGACTACCTACCTTAGTGACTTAAAATGTCGAACTTGGGAGAGAAGAACTGGCATCAACCAATTCTCTGGAAATATTGCCGCAACAAAGTCCACTTCACTTTTTCCTAAAACACAAGAACAGAGAACGAACTGACAATCAGCGCAGATTGAAAAGGTGCTAGCTGGGATGAGTGAGAGTTTTTCTTTATCTCCTTTTCAAGACGGTTTTATAGTGAGATGACGTCAGCCGGCGTAAAAGTTCGTTTAAGTGTTTCTAACTCTCTCTCTCTTTCTCTCTATCTCTCACTCTCACTCTCACTCTCACTCTCACTCTCAGATGACCCCCACGAACTGTTATCTCGCTCTCATCGCTAAAACCGTAACCAGGGGCGTCATTTCGGATTCGGCTTGGGGGGGGGGGGGGCAAAAATGTGATGACCTTTTTTTTTTTTTTTTTTTGCTCATCAATATTATTTTACACTCTACAGCCCTACATATTTACGGCCCTAAATTCCAACAAAACTCGTTAATGACCACCAAATTTTAGTTTAAAACTTTTTTCTTAAAAAAAAAAAAAAAAAAAAAAAAAAAAAAAAAAAAAAAGTCATCACTTTTTCACTTTTGGCCGACCCTTGGGGGGGGGGGGGCAGTTGCCCCCTGCCCCCCTCCCCCGCAAATGACACCACTGACCGTAACCCAATACATTTCTGAGGAGATATTTTGGGTAAATTGTCGTTTATGCATCACGAAAATTTCATGATAAGCTCATAAAACTATACCTATGCTGAGAAAATAGTTTCTGTGTGTTGTCTGTGTTTGTGTTTCTTTTGGTCACGTGATAAAAAAAAATGAGTAAAAATAAACAGTATACTATACAGTAGTTGCATGATAGGGACGGAGCTGGAGATAGTTTGGCTGATTTTGAGGGTTAGTTGCAATCGATGAGTGTATTTGTTGATTGAACGTTGACGCCCACTGCGTCGCTCTAAAACCGTCTAAAAGCACTCATAGTTTTATATCATGATATTTAACTTGTATTTACCGTTGTTTCCTTCATCTGACTTAAAGTGATTCTAGGCGATACGTCACCAAATTTTAATTCGATGGATGGCGCCTCTAGACATAATCATATTCTGAAAATGTCGCGTTTTTGGCTTATTAAATTAGAAAAAAAGAGAAACGCAAAATCAACGACCATCGGCACTCGTGAACTATTTTATAATGAATTTGAGCCCAAGATGAACAAAGTCGGTTGAGAATTAATGCCGCGCCGTAACATTGGAAGGTAATTTGCAATACGCTTTTAATATAAGTGCGAGCGAGTTAAACCGATCCACCTCACTCGCACTCATGGACATCAAGGCCGGCTCATAGGAATTTTCTTAATTTCAATGTCCTGGCTTTATTTTTGAGTGTTTCAGCTTGGACTCTTAATGAAATCTTCTTAAAGTGCGTATTTTTGCAAGTGCTAGAGGTGTGTTGGAAAATGGACTAAATTAATAGTTTTGGTTGCCTAAACAGTAAACAATTCTAGTGTTCTGAAATGTATTTCGTGATTTAAAACTCAGTAGTTATCCAGAAGAGAGCCTGATATTATAGTGAAAAAGTGCATCAATGTCGCCAGATCGGGTTTTGTATACTTCTTTTAAGAGGTTAATTTTCATTGATAAAACAATAAAGTCATGTATAGGAACTGGAAGTTTTCTTATAACATTATTTATGAAATCATCATACTTTTCACAAGTTTCACTTCCAATCACAATAAAAGTGTTTATTTTCATTTTATTTGCACTCCATATGACAACACTTCATCAAATTAATGGGGTCTTTCCGAATTGGATATTTCGGCCTTTGGAATCACGGAGGCATCGCTCGCACGCATTAAAAGCCTTAACCCTTCTCCAAATTATGAAATTATTTTTCAACCAATTTAGCTACATACCTATAAATAGTGATTGGCTAAAAAAATCCCTCTAGAATTGAATATTACCGAGAAATTCTGCTAAGAAAAGAAATTTTGGATCAAGAAAAGTGACGCCATCTAATAGATTAGAAGACCCTCCAACTTTCGAAAAGTTATATAAAATATGAGAAAAAAGTTGGGGCCTTTATAGACAGAAGAGTTGCGCGAGTATGAGGGCGCATATATGGAAAGAAAAAAAAATAGAGGGAAGCAAATTTGATACTGGACCGCCATAATTTTTTTAGTAGAAATTTTGAGTTTTCAGAATCATACAGGGGAAAGGGTTAGCTTTATCGAGCCCCCTCCTCCTGAATGCGCCCTTGTGAGTGCCCGGTACACTGGTCTAGAATCCTGAATCCTGCGCAATAAATGTTTCCTTTGACCGTATATAACAGCTTGGTATAAATATCTTTAGAAAAAAAAAAGTTTTAAAGATAATGAACATAGTTTTTTTCTTTAAAGTCTCGAGAAGGTTACAATTAGTACATAGTTCTGAGTGTGAGTTTGTTTTTGTCGCTCGATATTACGTTTGTACTGTCTTAGAAATAGAATGTGAGTGAATGAAAAATATAGAATGAATAAAAACAGAGGAAACAAATTTCTTTGAGGGATGAAAATTAAAATTATACATCATTGTCTGTTTGGAATACTTTTATTGTGACTGACACCGGCTAAAAATTAAAATGACATCATCATTTTGTGTTTGAATAACTATTCAGTGTGTTCAAAACATAGAGGCGACCAGAAAATAGATAAGGGAAAGTAAAGGTCTCAATGATGTGCAAGTTTGAAATCATGTTTATACACGTTTGCTGATAGTGATAACTAATTTTAACATTTTTTATCATATGAGTAATAGAGAAAGAAAAGAAGAAGAAGAAAAAAGGGAACACTATTTTTAACCTTCAAAATAAATTGGCACGTGCACGAATTTTGACACTAACAACTGCAGAACAATGTTTTTCACCCGAATGAATGTAAACGGGATCGGGAACTAATCCTGCGAAAACAAACACCGCAATCACAATTAGCTGTCAGATTATGTAAGAGTGTTTTGATCGACGTCAAGGTAGATATACAGAACAGGTATGGACAAAAGGCGGAGCGAAGTGCGTGTGAGTGAAGTGTAGCTTCGTAATGACTTACAATTATTAGCCGTCGCGTCGCGTCGTGTTGCCTTCGAAATCTCAGTGCATGGTGGCTCGTGAGTCAAATATTGGAAGGGGGGCCGGGGTCTAAAAGTCAAAAAAGTTACATCCAAACTCGGAATTTTCTCCGATTTTTCATTTATTTTTTAACCAAATTTGTTGTCAGCCATCAAGAACATCAGTTCAATCTTGCGGAATAATGGAATGCCTGCGCATTTTACGCAACAACCCATTAAGGTCGTATGTTTAAACGCTTTTATCACTGAAGAACAAGTGTACGTCAGAGACTGTACAGTAAAACCATCGTAATATCCGTTGCTTCTGACATGTGATAGCCAACTTTTAATTTATCAGGAGCAAAAGCTTTCCAGAGGAGCAGCGCTACCTATATGTATAATGGTTTCTTATCCACGCATAGCATCATTGAATGGGCACCAAGAGCCATGGTGTGCCGTCATGTAATACTGATCAACTGATGCGTCATAACATAAAAACATATGCAGTTTTTAAAATTTGTGTTTATCTTATCGTGATGGGACTGTGGCCTTTGTATTTTTTCCTGAAATTTTCCACAAGACTCAAAAAGATTTATAAGATCAAAAGTGGAATCTCTCGAAGGTGCAACTGGTCCATGTAAAGTGCTACTATTATGCAAGTGAATAAGTGTGATATCAGAATAACTATTTTTTGTTTTTGTTTTGTTTTTTTTTCTGAATATATTTGGATGTCACATAATATTACAGAAAAGAATAATGAACATTATAAACAGTAAAAAAGGACATTGAACTTTAATAAGATGAAATTGAGCAATGAGTGTTGAACGTATGATATTCTAAGATGACATTGATGAATCAGTGTTGAACTTACTATATTCTAAGATGAAAGAGATGAATGAGAGTTGAACTTACGATATTCTAAGATGACATTGATGACTAAGTGTTGAACTTGCATTTCGCATGTTACGGCTAAATGAGTATGATGATGAATAGATGAATGAGAATAACGGTGAAAATAAGCACGAGATCGCATCATTTATGTTTCCCTCCTGTGATTCTATCAAACAGTTCTCTATAAATGAGTACATTCTTGTGGTTTTCTTCCTCGTAACCAGGTAAAGCTGCTTTTGAATTGGCGAACCAAGAACAGACGTTAGAGTACGGAGAAATGTCAATTCTGGCGGTTAACTGCAAAGAAAGACAAAATAAGGAAGAGTTATTGGTGGAGTAGCCCGGGGAGAGCTTGCGCTTGCCATTCAGTGCTGTCACAATAGGCAAAAAATATACACACTTTACACGAAGTCTTATGGGAAATTTCTTTATTTTTTCTCAAAATCTCTCAGCACTGTTTCCATTATGGGCGCAAGCACTAAAAAGAGTACATTTAGGATTTAGAACGAATATCTACCTCCATTCGAGCCAACGGAAACAAAATTTTGAATTTACCACCACATAAATTGACAGCCGTGCTTATTACCAACTCATCTTTCAAGATAGCGGACGTGTTTTTCGAATAAATGTTCTAGCGTAGTGACCCACAAGTCACAACCAATCACATCCC